>JAAOMT010000085.1:0-14351 GCA_016748015.1 Geosiphon pyriformis | reverse complement strand
GAAATATCGGAGCTTTCTATTATTATCATTATCATTATTATTATCATTATCATTATTATTATCATTATTATTATTATGTGTTAGGGTTTGTATTAGGTATACATATTATATATATTAGGTCGAGCTTGAGATTTCAACATTAAGCTTTTAAAAATCATTTTTGATTTATCAATGACCATGTATCAAATACTGATTGTGTGATTGTGTTCATTTAAATCATGATTGTTAAATGCCAACTGATTTAGGAGAACTGAAAATGGTATTGCAGATTAAATTATTCATCCACTAATATTTATTATGATTATGATAATGATAATGATTCTCACGCTGATGTTATCATTTTTGTTGTTGTTGTTGTTGTTGTTGTTGTCGTTGTTGTTACTGTTATTGTTACTGTTATTGTTTGAATTGTCCTCATTCCAAAATTTGACATTATGTTTGATGATGTAATCGAATTATGGCATGCTTTTTGGGAAAAAGAGAATTTTTAACAGATTTACATCCGTGAACCAAACCAAACCAAACCAAACCAAACCAAACTCATGGGAATAAGTAAATTGTGAATTCTAAAAACGATTAATGATTTCAAAGACCAGATCACGAATTTTTTTATTTTTTTTATTATAATTTAACAAAACTGTGTCAATTTTTTATAATCGTATGATAATTTTTGAATATTATTACAAAAAAATTTTCATTATCCTAATTATTTTTATTTTAAAATTTAGAATTAAAATGGTCGTCATAATTCTTTTATCTATCGAAAAGGGAATTTATAATCTTACCACTTACAAGAGGATTTAAAAGGATAACCAACATTCCTTAAATAAATAAATAAATAAATCATTTTCCAATATTTTCAAATTTCCATGACATTTTTTTCGGAATAAAATTTTCCTTTTTCCCTTCCGGTCTATTCCTATTGTCATTATCCAGTAAAGTCTTTTTTTTTATTTTTTATTTTTTTACCATTGTTCCCAATATTTACATTATATAATATATATAATTTTGAAATCGAAATTTGGTTTGGTCTTTTTTTTCAATATTTACGTATTTGAAACGTGCAATTTTGATGATTAACTGTTCAATTCAAAAAATATTTTTTATCTCCAAAAAAATAAAAATAAAAATCTTTCTAAAATTTGTTGAAACTTTGGTTTTCTTTTTTCTTGAAAATAATAATAATAATAATAATAATAATAATAATAATAATAATAAAACCACCATTTTTCATAAAAATAATATAAACGGTTTAAAGGTGGTCATTGTTTCGAAATTAATTCAATTAGTTCAAAGATTTATGATCCAGCTTTCAACCTTAAAAAGTATAAAGTACAAATTGCGCGTGTAACATAATTCTTAATTAGATATCATTCAAGTTAAAACAAGTAAATGTCCTTAGAGTTACATTCAAATATGGCGTAAATCTAATAATAGAAAGATTACCATATATTGACACAGATTTTCTTTTAATCAATACAAAATTTGCAATAGTACAGATTTTTTTCTTCTCTGCATGAAGAATTCATTGACAAAATACAGAAAAATTCATGATATGATCCATTTGAAAAGATTTTTGATTTAAATAATCAAATTTGATTTTCTTCTAAATTATATATATATATATATATATATATATATTTTGCTTTGTTTACTTTTTTAAATTTTCATTTTAAGAAATTAAAAGCTTTTTGGGAAGGAAACGAAACGAAACGAAACGAAACGAAACGAAAGGAAAAAGAAAGGAAAAAGAAAGGATTTACAATAATGCAAACTGAGGTTTGATTCAAATTCTGAATGCAGATTATATACAATAAAACCTTTAACCTTATTTTCAAATTAAAATTTTTAACCACAATTTCGAAAAAATTACAAAAAATAAATGCATTATCCTTATACAAATATTCTTTATACTTTGTGTAAAAGAAATCATTAGAAAAATCAAGTTTTTCTTGTTTCTGCGTTTCGATCAATTTAAGGAATAAAAATGTGCGATCCAATTTATTGCATTGCGTCATTTTCCATCCGAATATTAATGTTATAATGTAAATTATTAAAAAAATTAGTACGTTCTTAATACAAAATAATGATTTTAATCAATTTTCTTATTCACGTATAAAAAAAAATAAATGTCTCTAAAAATCACTACTTGCAATCTTATGAGTAACTTGAAAGATATTAATTGTTAAGATACATTAAAATTTAGAAAACTCTAGTAATATAAAGTTTATTATTGAGAATAATAAAGAATCTTTCATCCTTTGTTCCTTAATCTAGAGAAAACTTTATTTTTTTTACTAAACTAGATAATTTACCAAAATAAGTTCTATTGAACTATTTAAATGTTAAAAATATTTGATAACTCTTTACTTTTTTTTTAACCCAAAAACTATTAAACAGAAATTAGTAATCGTCTATTTATTTTGTCATATATTAATGTATTAAGTAACCGGAAATCAAAATCTTTTGCCTGAAAAAACTGTTTTATAACTAATTCAAGTAAAATTTTTCAAAATATCTTTCTACCACTTTTTTTTTTTTCACAAGAAATCGATTCCTGCATTTGATTTCAAAATTTATTGACTTGACAAAAAAAAAAAAATCTAAACTAAATCTCCAACATAGAAAAACAAAAAAAAAAAAATTTCGAACTCTTTATAATCTATAAAGAAACTCAAAAAAGTATTGCACTCCCACATGTAGGGATATACATTTTCGAGGCAAAATTCTGTGTAATAAGAATTCATTCAAAATTAAACAGTTATATTTTTAATACCTTTTTCACTTAAGATTATCTAGAGAAAATCTTTTATTTTATTTAAAGTTTTTCTTTAAATACTATGCATATATATACATAAATTTTTTATTTCTTTTTTTAAAAATTCGAAAATCTATTCATCATCCTAATAAAGCTTTGCATTTATCCAATCTAAGCGAAAAAGAAAATCAATAAATTATATTTTTAAAATTTTTTTTTGCACCGCATGAAACCATATTTCTTATATTATTGAAATGGTTTCAAAGATTTGGCGATACTTTTTTCAAAAAAATAAAAATAAAAAATAAAAAAAAATTAAAGTTCTTATTCTAAAATTCAATCATTTTAAAAATATATATTAACGCCTTTATGCTTTAATCTTTCAAATATGGAAAACAAGTTGTCAGTTTTTTTTTTTTTTTTTAACAAAAAAAATTTTCGGTCTTAAAAGTGAAACATGCATATAAAAATTTGATACCATGCAGCTTTTAATTGATTGTGTATCAGTTTATGCATTAAAGGTTTCACTAATATCAATGGAATTAACTTTTGCTTTAGGCTAATTAGTGATAATAGATTTTATGATCACAAATTTATAATCTATACAATTAAATTTTTACCTTTTATTAAATAATTCAAATTTTTGATAATTTAAATTTTGAATTATATTATATTATATTAGTATACTTGAAAGGATTATAAAAAAATAATAGTAAGTTTTTTTTTTTTACTTTCAAGTTTAATTGTCTGAATTTAAATTTCTAAAAGATTTTCAAAAAATTTATTGCTTATTGAAATAAATATTCTTATATTTCTGTAATAAAAAAAGATTTTTTATGAATTTTTTAAAATTATGTAATATTATAATTTAATTAAATAAAATTAAATATTAAAAAATAACTTATTTTTCTTTTATAATTGAATTTTAACAATATAACTGGTTGTTAATTTTGATTTATTTTAATAAATACATTTTTACTATTATTATTTAAATTAAAACAGATATTATTGTTATTAAAGACTTTGAAATTTTTTTCCAGTAATACTAATTACACTAAAACTATTTTTGGTGTGTTGTTTTAATAATACTTTAATTGGTGAAAGACTATTAACCAAAAAAAATAAATTTGTTTTCTATCTATAACAAGTCTTTTCCATATTTTTCCTAGTTATATCTCGAACTAAAAAGGCTTTTTAGTGAAAATCTTGAACTTTCAGATAATATATATATTTTCCTAATTCGATTAGCTTTTTGTGGAAAAGATACTACAATCGAATTTCATGTTTCACAAATAAAAACTTTTTGGCAAAAGATTCAAATGTGCATTTTTATTTGTCAGAAACAAAAATCCATTACCTAATTTGTTGATAATTCAAACGAACCTTAAATGATAAGCTCCTTTTCATTTATAAAACTAAGCCGAGATAAATATTTGAAAAAAAATGTTAATAAACATTTATCACATGCCAGATTATCTTTATTTGATCTCACGCCAAAAGGAAAATGGGGATATTTGAAAGAAATAAGCAAATTAAATAATTAAGAAGCTAGAAAAAAAATGATGATAATAGAATATGTAAATCAGATGCATAGGATATTAAAATTCATTTCAAATGTTTAAAGTTTTTTTTCAAATTAAAATTTATTTGTAATTAAAAAATTAAATTCTCTCTTTTGAATTGTTTTAACATAATTTTAATCAAAAAATCAATTTTAAAAAACTTGAACAAATTATTTTAAAGTTGGAATGAATAAAGGTTTTACCATTATAGAAGTAACGATTCCTTTTCTTTTGGAAACATAATAGAATATAAGAAAGAATAAGTTACTGTGGCAAGTAATGGACCTAGCCAATATACCCAATGATCTAAATTTCATTTGTAAAATGTAAATTAAAATTAAAGATTGTAGAGAAAAGGAAATATAATCAAAAAAGATTCGTAAGCTATTTTACGTACCCGAAAAGTCTTTATTTATTAAAGCGAATGCAAAACACTTTGCCGGATTCATGGTTGCCCTTAATATTTAAAGGATGCCAAATTAGCATTATCAAGATTATTCAAAACGATTCAAAGAATAAACATCCAATTACCCAGGCCATCCAGCATTCAATCCCATACTAGTCCAAACCAGTATTCCAATGATTATGGAAATAACAAAGCCGGTTTTTTCCAATTTAAGTGCAATCTTCCGATTGGGATTCAGAGCGAGAGCAAATATCCCAAACGCTAATCCTAAACTAAAAATCATTTCTCCAATTAATACTAATGAAATATCGATTAATTTTTTATCAAAGTGACAGAGGCCTATCGGTAAAGATTTTGGTGATGTTTTAGCTTCATCTATCAATAGACTAATTAGAAATGCCCCAATCGTTCCACCGCACAATTGGAAGGCTACATATAGAATACCACGCGGGATTGAGCAAACTCGAAGAGAGATCGCTGTAAGGGTTACAAATGGATTCAAGAAAGCACCTAGGATAAATTAATGTTTATGAAAAGAGTAAATTTTTGAGATGCTTCGATACTTAAGGAGAAATAAAAAAATTCGAATTTTTACAAATGACTCACCAGAAATTGGACCAACGATAATAATTAAAATGGTAATTATAGGAATTAAAGCGATTATGGTTACCGGTATTGGAAACCTATATAGTTAAGAAATATTCATTAAGGAATCCAGCCCCAGCTGCATGTGTAGACATAATGTAAAAAGATTAAAAATTGCAATCTCATTATCAAAAGCTAAAAACTCACGTTGTAGGTGTTATAAACTTCTCAAGAGCTCCAATGAAAAACATCAAGAAAAAAGTTCCTAATCCATCTGCAAATGCTTCTCGCCATAAGCTAATCAGCTTTAATTCATCAAAATTCATCATTGACTTCATATCTAAGTGGTAGGTAAAGTTTGGTTCGGGCTGTTTTTTAATTATTTGGAGATATGAACACTCTATGCATTTTGAAACACGACAAAAAGGAGTGTTGCGACAATTACAAATGTCTATAAAATTGTGAGCAGAATGAGTTGTAATTTGGTGAGAATCTTTTTCAGACATGATGTAATTACGAAAAAAATTTTGTCAAAAGAATTCAGAATTCTAATAACTTAGAGCGATTTTATCAAAATATGGATCTTTATTACGGAAAATTTCATTCACTCTTGAAATATCCATTATTAGCTTAGAATTTACAAGAATTAATAATTTTTTGTTTGTTTTTCCGCCATATTATTGATCGGCTTGGACAAATCAAAAACTACAAATTTCAGGCTTCCTTTATTGGATTTTGTATCTAACCAATTTCACAATGGATCTAATCGGATAAATCTTCCTCCATAATAGTGACGAACAAATCATTCATCTTTTCAACTCTTTAGTTAAAAATTATATGTTCCTTTATATCACTTTGAAAAGATTTATGAAAATAAAATTTTCTCACCAATTTAAAAACAGGGCGAAAAGATTACCTCATTTTTTGAAATATATAAATATTTTAAGCAGTCTTAAAAGTATTTGAGGAATTCAAGAAATTCCTGTTAGATTTTTGTTTTTTTATTATCTTTTAACTAGAATTTATAAAGCTCCATATTACTTTCAGGTTCTCAATTTTAACATTATTTTACATACACCATATATACCTGCCACTCTAGATAATTGAGTAAATTATGAATTCACAAAATTATTCTTTTAAATATCAAAAGAATTTTATTCACGATTATTTATTCATAAAAATCTTAATTGCTATCGAAAAGACTTTGGCAAAAATTCAATATTTTAATTTACGAGTTCAGAATTTTTGACGCTGAACAATTAACTGTTAAAAAATAATAAAATTTTACAATGTTTTCTCACAATTTCTTAAAGACTAAATCGGTATTCTTGAAAATTTATTCAACTCCCATCATATTCAATAATTGCATTCATTTTTCGTTTCGCCTGATATATTATTATTTTTGGCTATCACCTGCAACTTTATCCAATTTTAGCAGGTGAGACAACTGTTATCTGTAACAAAACAATAATTTTAATCTGCCCATCATCATCATCATTATCATCATTTTAGTTCCTTAAAATCCTTTGAATCAATATCTAGCTTGGATAAGATCTTGTAAACAATGTCTTTAGGCAAAAATACAGAATCAACCACTCAAAAACCTGGGGACTGGACAAATTATGGCACGGTGTCCCCTAGTAAGGTCGAAATTATCCTTTCGTTATTTTTCTCTTGTAATATTTCTTCTAACACGAATTTCCAAAGTCGCTGAAGATATTCATCAAGCCATTGACCCTTTAGTCGGGAATCAAGAAGAAAAAGGATCAAATTGGACTGCTTTCGTTCACATAGTGTAACTCATTAAATTGGATTTGTCTAGATTTGTGTGATCCAGTTGGTTTGCGAATTCAAAGTTTACCAACAATATTTCCTCATCAAATACTTTGAGCATTCAAAATTTTTAATGTTCGATGATAAATTTTTCACTTTTATAGATGTGTCATAGCTGGTTCTGGCACATTGGGTATTGCGTATGCGATCCAACAAGGGGGTTGGTTATCTCTGCTTTTCTTGATCCTGGTGGCGTTGGGTTGTGTTTATTCGAATAATAAATTAATTGAGGCTTTGTATTATGATGGGTATATAAAGAAATCCCCTTTCTCTAAAGCATTCTAAAATTTTTACAACCTTCCCATTGACTGATCGATGTAATATTTTTTGCCCAAAGTACAACGCGCAAACATACAATTTCACAAATAGCTTATGATGCATTTGGAACATTTGGCCTGGTCGCTGTTAGCTTCTTTTACTATTCCGCAATATTCGGGAGCCCGGTGCTTTATCTTGTACTATCGGGGGACAATTTGCAAGTTTTATTTGGAAATTTAGGGTTAAATTTAGGTATGAAAAATTGGGTTTACATATGTGCTGGGGTGATGACAATACCTTTTGTTTTATTGAAGACAATGAAAGAGGCAGCTTGGTTGAGGTAAGACACTATTTTCTAATTGAATATTTGCAGCGTGATTCTGACTTTACATCTTAAAAATAATTGTCAGGAAACTAATATCTTTTTAATATTTTCTAGTCTATTTGGAGTATTAACCACCTTCATTGTAGTCGTTGTGGTTTCCTACATGTCCATAGCTGATTACTCCAACCACTCAAACAGTGGTCATGATATTATCAATATTCAAAATATTCCTTTAACTATGGGAACTTTTAGCTATAGCTATAGTGGAAACGTGATATTTCCTAATGTAGAAGCAGGGTATGACATATGTTTTAATTAAAATTTTTGCTTTTGATCTTTTTAAACCCTTTTTTATATGTTAGTAAGCAACTTTGAATTTTGATAGAATGAGAACGCCATCAAGCTGGCCCCTAGTCAACTATCTCGCTATTCTCTTCATAACCTTCATGTACTTTTTGATTGGTATACCTGCTTACCTTACCTACGGATACTCCACAACTTCTCCAACCTATCTTAATCTTCCACCCGGATTGGCTGTTGACATCTCGATTTTTCTAATCACGATACATGTCCTTCTCACAATTCCTATCCTTCTCACATCGTTATCGTTGGATATAGAGGAATATACTGGGATTAATGCGTTAAAACTTGGGGAAAATCGAGAATTTATCGCACGTACTATATTACGAACATCTCTAATGATGGCTGCTGTCTGTATAGCCATTACCGCACCATATTTTTCGGATGTAATGACATTGTTGGGTGCCATATGTACTGGATTATTATTCGTGGTTCCAATTGCAATTTGGATCAAACTTTATAGCTGGAATCAATTGAATGGACTTTGGGAGAAGGTTTGGGTGGTTTTTATTGTTACTTGTTCGACTATTGGATCTGCTATTGGTATTTGGAGTGCTTTGATTGCTTTATGGCAAAAAATTACCAAAGACTAAAAATTAGCAAATATTATGTTTGAATTAAAAAATCGATATACCTTAGTTACTCAATAAACCGGCTGACATTTGATAGCTCATTTATTAAGAGGATTGGTTTAACAAAATAATTTTATGAATCGGCTATACTATATAATCAAAATATAGCTGGTTTAAAGAAGTTAAAACACTTTGTTTTTTTGTGTTAATATTAGAATTTTTTTTATTGATTCATTTACACACAAATTAGAATTAGAATTAGAATTAGTAAATAATTGTTTAAATATTCAAAATAATATTAAATTATTTTGTAAAAATTTGTATGCTGTTATTAAAATTGAGTTTTTTGATTTGATTTTTTTTTTACATTAAAAAATTAAAAAATTTGTTATAATTCTTAATTTGGTTTTTAACTCTGTTATTACACTTTTTAATATTTTATTTAACCTATTTTTTAGTAACATTAAAAATGTTCTTAAAGTATTTAATAAAAATAATATTAAAATTTATTGGTTTATAATAATATATAATTGTTTATTTCAAAAATTTTAGCTTTTATTCAATTTGTTTTTAATTATTGGTCAATTTTAGTAAAAAAAAAAAACAAAATTAAAGCCAAATTAATTAATCTTTTTTTTTGGTTATATAATTTATAAATTTAATAATATTGTTATAAATTGGAGTAATATGTTAATAAATAACAAAAAAAATAATTATTATATGATAATAAAATAATTAAAAAATAAATTAAATATGTATAAAATTTAATATTTCATAAATTTTAATTGTTAATCTTTTTAAAAAAAATAAAAAAATAGTTTATATAATTAATAAAAGATAATATATCTTATTATAATTTTATGTTTTAATTAACATTTTTAAAATTTAATAACAAATATTAATTTTTTTTAATAATTGTATATATTAATATTATTTTAAAAAAGCTAACACAAGTACAAATAAAAATAAATTTTATAATCTTTTTATCTTAAAAAAAAATTAATAAATGTTTTTTTTTATAGCTTAAAAAGTTTTATTTATATATTTTTAAAATAAAACAGTTAACCAAGTTAATAATTAAATTAATAATTTGGTTAGATTAATAATTAAGTTAATATTCAAGTTATTAATTAAGTTAATAAACACATTAATATCAATTCTAAAAATAAAGTGATTAATATATGTAAAATTAATAACTAATAACTAATATCTAATCAAATATAATTAAAATAACTATTATAACTAAAAATAAAAAGATTGAATCATAACAATATAATTGGTCAATTTTATAATTAAACATAATTTATTTTTTAGTTACAAAATTTATAATTTAAAAGTTTTTTGATTGCTAATATTATTATAAAAAAAAATTTTTTTTTATCAATTATTTTCAAAAAAATAAAGTTTTTTTATAAAGTTTAAAAAAAAAACTTCTTTTTTTCATTCATCCCTAATTCCCAAAAAAGCCAAAATATTTTTTGAAAAAAGTTTTTTTCATTATTCAGTATAATAAATCCAAACTGTTTTTGCTTGATTATGAGGCTATCATTGGTCTTAGTATTGCTGTTTTAAACAAGTTTATTATAGAGTCTAGTTCTAATATTAATGTTAAGTCTGCTGAGTTTAGAAAAAAGAAGAGAAGTGGTGTTTTAGAAAATAATATTGGTAATAAAAAATTTACTGCTGCTAAGGTGTCAAATGGTTATTCTTGGGGTTCTAAGACTGGTAATACCATTAAGTTTAATAGTGTAGACATAGAGGAGAAATGTTTGATTGAAGAAACCAGCTTTGATTATGGAAATAGTAGAGCTTTTGCTAAAGAAGACTTGGAACAAATGTCTAAAAGTTCAAAAATTCTTACCAAAAGAATGCTGAAAAAACTACTGAGGAAAATTAACTTCTTGGGTAATAATATTGATAACATATTGTCAGACAAATCTGTAGTTCTCCTTTCTCTTTTGAAGAACTTGGTCAATGTTTCTGTTAAAAAATCTTTTGCTTTAGACATCAGTTTGGACAATGTTGTTGGGAAATCTGCTCAAAAAAAGCTTGTAATAGTTAGAAAGTTATTTTCAAAAATCAATGATTTTGAGGAGGCCTCTACCTCCTCAAAATTTGCTGGGATTATCAGAGCAACATTCACTTCTGAATTAAGTTTGGTGCAGGCTTCTAAAAAAGCTGAAGAAGCAAAGATCTTGGTGAATACTGATCTCAAAAAATTATCTGGGTGCTTAGATTAGGCTGTGATAGTAAAAAAAAATCCCTATTGAAACTTCAGTTAAGACTATGCACACTGCACTATCTGAATTTGATACAGTGGTGTTAATCAAAATGCAATTGGTGGGTTTGTGGCAAAAAGCTGTAGTCAAATTTGGTAAGATTGAGCAGGCTGATTTGGTCGCAACTTGTTGGTCTATCTTAATTGGGAAGGATGCTGTGCATATAGCCAGGGCTGATTAAGATAAAAAATCATGAGATGTAAAAAATCATTATAGAGCACTGTTTTATATTCTGCTTATGAGAACAAATGCTTATAATGTCTGAGACTTTATTAGTTCTGTGGGTAGAAAAACATGTGTAATTAATTGTCATCCAATTATGTATGTTTGGGCCAAATGTACTGTTGTTTGTTTTGAAACAGCCAAATTTTTGGATGCCATCATGAAAACTACTCTAATTTTGAGGAGTATGAATTTGTGTTGATCTCATTTAGGTTTTTTTAAATATGCTAAGTATAAGAAAGTGGGTCATACATCATTGGGCTGTTCTGTGGATAAGAATCTTTTCTTTGGAAAATCTTTTTGTAGAACACTCTTAGACTTGGATAAAAGCAGACTGGCTACTATCTATATCAAATGTTCAGCTCCTGTTGCTTGTTCTGTCACTTTTGATAGAGTGTTTTGGGCAAAGATTGCTGGTAAATCTTTGTTTCTTCCTCTTTCTATGCATAGTAGTTTGGTCAATTCTGACTCTTCTTTAGAGATGAAGCCCATTCTGCCTGTTATAGTTGATATTAAAAAAAGGTTTGCTATTTTGGAAAGCAGTCTTACCAGTTTCATGAAGCAAATTAGTAAGTTGGCTAAAAGGTTGGATTCACTTGTACTGGCAGTTCCCCAGCCTAGCCTTAAATATTAGCTGCTGGTAATCTTCTCATCACAGGATCAAGTGGGTAATATAGTAATAGAAGAGAGTTCAGATGGGACCACTGGTAGTGGAACTGCTGTGAAATTGGACTCTTTTGCCTCTTTTGAGATAAAAAGACTAAAAACCATGTTAGAAGGGCTCTCTGCTTTGGTTTTGAGTCTGACAACAAGATTTAATAGTTTGATTTTGGCTGGTGAAGCATTTTCTAATCTTTCTTCTCAATAACCAGTCTAGTTTAAAAAATTGCCACATGCAATGTTAGAGGTATGAACAATTTAACTAAACAAAAAAATATTGTGTGTTGGCATAAGGACATGAATAATCTGGTTTCAATTTTTATGGAAACAAAGCTGAAAGGAAAAGTTTATCTATAGATTATTAACAAATTTAGTGGTGTTTGTGTATTTATTTTGGGTATAGACTCTGGTTATTTGGATTCAGGTGTTGCTGTAATCATGGACAATTCTTTAACAAGACATGTATGTAAAGTTTTTGAGATATCTGATTGGCTCTTCTCTATTAAGTTGCTCTTCAAAAACAAACTTTTTGTTTCAATTTTGGGGCTCTATGCTAGTGCTTCTTCTATAGTTCATTTTTCCCAAGCTGGTGAGATCAACTCTCTTATTGCTAAAGCTGTGAATAAGTCTTTTTTTATCATTCTTAGTGGCAATTTCAATGAAAATAGTTCTCATAGATGTGCCAGTTATAAAAAGTGTCTTGATTTAGATTTGATCAACTTTTTGGGTGGGGACTCAGTAGCCAAGATGCTGACATAGTGCAATTTTTGTGGTGTTACCAGGATGATTGATTTCTTGTTCATTTCTTCTAATTTGGTCAATTTAATAGTGAGCTGTGATATAACTGATGTAATGGACTATTTTGATACTGATTACAAAACTATTGCTATTTCCGTGGGTCTTGGTGGTTTTTTGGACATGTGGTTGTTTTCACTTCAAAAGCAAGCTAATAAGAATTATTAGAAGTTTGATGTCAAAAATGCCAATGTTGCAAAATGGTGTGAGTTTAAGGACATCATGACAGCTAATACTACTATGTTCTTGGATGAGTTTGTTAAGGCTGTAGCATTTTTGGATCTGTATACAATGTGAACTGTTGTTCACAGAAATATGGTTTTTTCAGCCAATAGTACTTTCAGGAAGAAATGATTTAAGGATTTTGATAGTTTTTTTACCAAAAAGTCTTTCAGATTTCATAAACTTGAGTTATTGGTGTCCAAGTTAGTAAAGGCTTCTCGTTTGGTTTCTAGTAAGAATTTTGCTTCATTGTTAGAAACTTGGGATAAACTTGATAATGGTGGTACAGTGAAAGTGAAATCTCTTTTTATTTCTAGTTCCAGTTTTGATGCTGTTCATTTTGAGCTGGCTAAGGCGAAAAAATTTTATTGCTCTTCCAAATTATTAGAATTGAAGCATGTTAAGAAATGTCACATCAAATAGACAATTTGTAAGAGGATAGAAAATTTTGAATTGGACAAGGGTTATATCATCAGGAGTATGCTAGAGTGTTTCTTTCATAAAGTAGTGTTGGATCATTTAGTTGTGAACAATGAATTGGTCTTGGAGCCTGAATTGGTCAAATCTAAAGTAGATACAATCATAGAAGATTGGACTAGAAGACATCAGGTGGTCAATGATATTGCCAATAATTGGAGCCATCAATACCAACTTTTGGAGTATATTTTTGATAGTGCTTTTTTTGGTGTAATGTGTTTAATTGGGTTTGATGAATTATATGGGATGGTTTTTAATTTGCCTGATGGCAAAGCTGCTAGTCTCTCAGACATTTCGAATAAGCTATGGAAGCATTGTGATAAATCAGTTTTTAATCTGCTTTTGGTGCTTTTAAACTCTTGTTTAGCTTGTGAATCTGTACTCAGCTCTTAAAAAAAAACTTGGGTTTCAATGATTCTTAAGCCTTATGACTGGGAGGGTGTTTTGATAAATACTTATCCTATTGCTTTAATTGAGACAGCTTGCAAGATTCTTTCTAAGATTTTCTCTGATAAAATTTCTTTGGCATACAGCACTTTTGATGTTCTTTGTAGGGACAATTTTTCAGTTTTAAAGGGCATATCAACTCAGTTTCTCATTTTTGTAATTGGCTCAGTTATTGAGAATGCTTTGGCTGGTTTTGCAAGACATGCAGAAAGCATACAATTTGGTCAGCTGAAAACATCTTGAGAAAAGTTTGGTCAGAATTAAGATGTGTAGCAAATTCATTTATTTCTTTGGTAATATTCATAGAGATTGTATTAACAGAATTATAATGGATTTTGGTTTAACAAATGATTATTATGTGTATGATAGTTTGGACTAAAGAAAAGTTTTTTCTCTTTTTCTGTGGTACATATTTTATAATCCTCTGTTGTGTAAAGTCAAGTGTCAAGAAAGTGTGTATAAATATAGGCTGAATTCTCATTTTGTTTCCAAGAGTGGTCATGCTAAATCTTAGACTAGGCTTTCTTTCTTTTTTGCTGCCAGCACTTTTGTTAATGATACAATTTGGATTGGTAGCAGTCAGAATGCTA
>JAAOMT010000376.1:165103-211980 GCA_016748015.1 Geosiphon pyriformis | reverse complement strand
TTAAAATTATTTAATTATTAACTTATCAAGTTTTAATTAATTTTAAGTTTTAAAAAATATTATAAAACAACAATTTTCTTTACTCTTATGTAAACAAAAGTTAAAAATTAATATTCAATTCAATTCAATTCGATATTAGTTATTTAAATTATTAATTAACAAATTAAATAAACATTAAATTTAAAAATTAAGCATTAATTAAAGAAAAAAAGTTGATAAATTTTAATTTTTCAATTGTTAATTTTGTAAAACTTAATATATATTATTAATTTTAAATAGTTAAATATCAAGAATTTTTAAGTAAAAATACATATTTAATAAATATTATTATAACCGTTAATCAATATATTAAAATCTAAAAGTAAATTTCATCGTACATAAATTTCAACGCATATAAGAGTTCTATATTGGGGATGACACTTAAGGTGAAAAATGCAGGAAAGGCAATCACTTTGAAACTTTGCTCGGCTGGCTCATAGATTGGCCAAAATCTTCAAGCTGAAACAAAAAGGGAAATATCTCAAATTACAAAAATAGTTTTAATATCGATTAGAGCTTGGTATGATATATTTTTACCTTCTCAATTAGTTCATTTAAATCTTCCATCAAAAAATTTAATTCTTTTTCACTTTTAATGAATCGATCTGCATTTCGTTTAAATGCTTCGTTAGTAGTAAGAGTGGGCGATTCTCCGCCAAAAGGTCTAAACAAAAGATTAATGTTTTATTGTTGCTAATTGTATAAACCTTTCCGAGTATTTGAAATGAAGGATTATTTTATTTACGCCTCTTTCTCTGGAGAGTTCTCCAATGCAGTATGTTGAATTGCCAAAGCAATTTGTTTTTTCCGAATTAAATCCAACTCTTTAAATATATTATCAGAATTTCTTCCTATATTTCATTGGAAAAGTACCAAATTAAAGATTTGAATATATAAGGAGTGAAAAAAGATAACTTGAATTTTCAATACCAAACACTCGCGTCTCGCCTTTAGCGAACATCTTATCCATCCTTTTAAATTCATTTTCCAAGGTATCTAAAACCCGTTCGTGATCAGTTGCAGACCTAGAAAGTTTTGGAAATGGAAGATTGTTTGACGAGGGGCCCGGAAATGGACCGCCAGAAGTATTTTCCATTGCTTAGTGTTTTAGGAGTGTGAATTTAAATATCTAGTAACTATTCTAACAATGTTTCAATAGTCTATTTGATCAAATTTTTATTATGTTCATTGATGGGTCGCCTGTTCATTGAAATTTAGAATTCTGAAGTATGGGGTCTAAGTCGCAAACGGATCAAGGGTTCAAATATATTATCATCTGAGCTAGTTTAGATCATTTTGCGGAATTTGTGAATAATACATCCAAAAATAAAGTCAATAAACCTTATTCTCTTCCAAATGAAAGGACTACCTCTATACTGCCAGATCATCCTTCTATATGCGACCGATGCCCATCCATTAAACTTTATAGCCACCAAAATATTTTTCGGGACATCACAACTGTTAATACTAACGTCTATAGTAATGACGTTTGAAATGGAAATGTAACTGAAGAACCCCTCGATCGAAGCTCGATTTAAAACCCTTTTTATGAGAATATTCCCACTCGCGGTTAACGATACGGAAAGCAATATCCTAAATTTTGTATTTCATTAAAAATTTATATCAGAACCAAAGAAAATTCAGTAAATTAAATACCTCATATGGGGGGCCAGCCACAAATCGAATAAGTACGGTATCATGATTTCCCGGTTCTCGCTCAATTTTATAAGTGGGAGCCTTCGTTTTATCGATGAGATCAGGGAAAAAAATATTGAACTTATATCCTTGAACCACTTTAGGAGGAGGATTGTCACTATCATAATGGGTTTGGTTATATTTGTTCCATTCATATCCAGTGTGAACACGATTGAAGTATCGTGGCTTTCTCGGACGATATTTATCTTGCCAAAGATAGGTCTTTAAAAAAGAGAAGTTTAAAAAAGGTTTGATTCAAGTATATACAAAATAAAAATAGTTTGAATCCTAATGCATACCGTTTTGGCTAATTCCTCTTCAATATTAAATATTGCTTCATCTTCGTCCAGATCTTTGGCTGCTTCACGTTCATACAGAACTTTGGATACCTATTACCAAATATTGAAAAATCATTCGTTATTCCATTCTAAATTTGTAGACCTATTAAACTATTTCGGGTAATCTACATACCAAAGACTCCTCTAGTTCTTCTTCTGCGGCAGATCTTTTGTTCTGGACTTTCATAGGGATGAATTGATTTCGCAATACTTCTCTTCGTTTTTGTTTCTATGGGAAAATAAAGCAAGAGAGATTTGAGCGATGCATTATGTAATTTACTTAAGGATAATATCCCAAATAATAGCTTTTATAGTGATGAATGATTGGAAATAGGAAAAATTGATAGTGCGTTATCAGTGAATAAAATTGAAAATAGATCAGGCCTCGATAAACCATTTCTCAAGAAATTAAAGCATACCAAGTGCAAAAGATCATCGTCTGGATTGCGAATATCCAGCATTTTGTCTTCACGAGAAAGATTAGATAAAAGTTCAGGGCTCATAGATCGGTCATATTCCTCAATCAACATGTCCGAATCTTCCTCCATCTCTTCTTCGACTCCTAATGTCGTATCTGTTTTCTCCGCAAGCATTTGAGCAGTTTGAGATGATAGCGCGGTTTCCAATTCTTCTTGAACTTTAATGGCTTCCTGTCGCTGCTTTCGTCGCAGTTGTTCGAGCCGCTTACACAATACGATTTCATGCATAGCTTTCAATTTTGCCTTTTTTTTGTAATTGATCAAAATAATTGAGTGATTATGAGCAAAATATAAAGAACCTAAAACGTTCCAAACGAAATACCTTTGCTTTCCAAACAGTAGATAGTTTCAGCTGAAGTTCCCAATATTCCACATCAACAGCTTCACCACCAGTTAGTTTTTCTTGAATTCGGGTTTGAAGATCCCTCAATTGGTTGTAGGTTTTCCCGGCAAATATTCTATCAAGGTCACTTTTGATAGAAGCGATAACATTTCCTGAAGCACTGGCCTCTTCTTCAGAGCGGAGCTCTGACAGTTTATCATCACATACTACAATCATTGCCTTTAGAAAAGGATATTTTAAGGAAAATGGTTTTAATAATGAAACAGAGTTATAGTATATATCAATAAATAAGTTACCCTCCAAAAATCTAAATTATTAGGGTTCTTTTCCAGGTTGAGGTATAGTTGAATATCTTGGTGTAATTCTTCAACTTCATCTAAGCTAAGATTCTGAATATATTGAGCAAGTCAGTAAAAATGTCAAAAAGAACCAAAACTCAATAGAATAAAATCGAAACTATTTACTTCAAAAATAGTGTATGGCTCATCGACATCTATTTCTAGCGAATCATCCACATCTTCAGCTTCATCAGCTAAACGTAGATTAATGGCTAGAATATCAATCGGTTTGGCGCGATTTTCCTTGATTCGAATTTCAGCCCTTCGTTTTGCTTGTTCAAGATGAAACTGGCGTGTACGAAAATTTGATTTTATATATGCTTACATAACCCATTGAATAATTAGAAAGTTCCTAATTTTATACCTCATCTTCCTTGGCTGCCCAGTCTCCCATGGCCGCCGATTCAGCTTCGCGCTGCATTCTTGCCTAATTTTGATTCAAAGATAAATGACAGGTTTACTGTTACTGGCTAATTGATACTCGATTCCCACGTAATATTTAACCATTGAAATACGTACAAGTTCCTCCTCACGCAATTGTTGTTCAATTTCTCGCTCAGCTCTTCTTTTGATTAATTTCTCCAGCTCGAGCTGTTTGGCAAAGTTTTTGGTAAATCCTGGTTCAGAGTAGCTAAATTCAGAAACGATCTATCATCCTATATACCTTTGTCTCTTCCTTTCTTTCCCGGTCCAACCGTAAAGCCTCCTCTGGAGAAATACCCAGCTTTTTATCTCTTTCCTTTTTCTTTGTCCAATCGAATTTTTGGCCAAGGTTTAAATCGTTAAAAGGATTGTTGGTGTCTGAATAGGCAGACAATTCGATGAACGATTGCTTCTCTTGATGTTTAATTCGCTCTTTTCGTTCCTAAATTAACAGGCTGTGATTAAAATTTCTTTAAACATAACAAATAAAAAAACCAGCGACAAGTTGATCAATAACTACTCTTTTTTCCTTTTTCTCTCGCCTCTTTTCCTTTTTCTCTTTTTTAGCCCTCTTGTTAATTTTCCTCTCTTCTTCTGAGGATTCATAGGAAGATGCAGTTGAATAACTTCGCTTTTGCTGACGATTCGAATGTTCTGACCAACTTGGTGATCGAGAACGACGACGCTCACCACGCCTGTTTAAATCAAAATTTCTTGATTTTGAATAGTGCTCAGACCCAATACCGGGACTATGCCCCTGAGGTCTTGAGCTATGAGGGCTTCTAGATCTCGGGCGATGGCTTGTGCGTTGAGGAGTAGGCGAGTGTGAACGACTTCGTCGTGACATTTGAAATTTGATAGCAGAATCCTGTCTTAATCAATTTCATATTCTTTTTCAGTAACACATATATTCCAACTTGAACTGTTGATCCATACAAACAAATATGCATAAAGATAATTCAGCGATGACCATTTTAGGAAGCAATAGTTCAAGTAAACAGCATCAAGGGCTAAGAAAAATGCCTTTGTTTTTCAGAAGAATCAATCTGGCCGCATTTTATAAATGTTCTTTTTTTCCCGTCTCTTCTTCAAAATTAACTCGTGTCTCTCTTGATGGGTTGCAAGCCTTCCCAAAAGGGTTAAAGCACAAGTCTGTTGCCTCCACAAATGACCAATTTAAACCACAACCCATTTCAAAGGGTCCCTTGACTGGGATCCGTGTAGTTGATCTCACGCGAGTTTTGGGTTAAGTACAAAATATCAAATTAAATTTTATGTTTTAATTCACCAACTAGAATTCTATATATTTAACCTCGAAAACTTCATAAAATCTACCCGATTTATGTATAGCTGGTCCTTACTGTACCATGCTTCTGGGCGACCTTGGGTTTGCTTAAGCTTACACATTATTACCTCAAACTCGACAATACCGTTAATCTTATATTCTATTTCCAGTGCTGAAGTAATTAAAGTCGAAAACCCAATTCACGGCGATGATACTCGCGCATGGGGTCCTCCCTGGGCACCTAATAAGCTTTCTAATAAAGACTCGACCCCAGAAAGCGCTTATTTTCTGGCTATCAATCGTAACAAAAAATCAATAACAATTAATTTAAAATCGCCTGCTGGAATAGAATTGATAAAAGAATTGGTAAAAATTAGTGACGTTCTGGTTGAAAATTATATCCCCGGCAAGTTGGAAAATATGGGCTTGGGGTGGGACGAGTTGAGCAAAATAAACCCGCATTTGATCTACGCATCCATTAGTGGTTAGCATATTTATCTTTGATGAACTGGTAATAAAGAAAAGTCATTGTTTTTTGCTAATCACTAAATCCGAAGGGTACGGGCATACGGGGCCCTATGCTCAGCGTGCTGGTTATGACGTAATGATAGAAGTAAGTTTTATTGACCGAAAAATCAATCGAGGGAAGAGTTTAAAGTAAAAGCAAATTTATTTACAATAGGCTGAAGGTGGCCTAATGTACATAACAGGTGAAGAAGACGGTAACCCCGTTAAAGTAGGCGTAGCTATTACAGGTAAAAGGAATATTGATTAATTCTAATGCTTTGATAAATAAATAATTCAGCTTTTTTGCCTCAGATTTAACAACAGGTGATGTATTCTCCGATTATTAGCAACATGCAGTATTTTTTTGACACTCTAAAGGTTATCTTTGTTAATGGGATACATTATAGGCTTATATACTCATGGAGCCATCATGGCTGCCTTGTTCGCACGAACACGAACAAATAAGGGTGATCGGATAGACTGTTCCCTCTTTGATTGTCAACTAGCCTCGCTTGCAAACATTGGAAGTAATTATTTGATCGCAGGGGAAGAAGCCAAGCGTATGGGCACTGCCCATCCATCTATCGTTCCATATCAAGTCTTGCCCACCAAAAATAATTATATAATGATCGGCGCGGGTAATGATAGGCAATTCAAGATTTTATGCAATGCAATCGGAAAAGCTGAATTAATAGAAGATAAGAGATTCAAAAAAAATAAAGATCGTATAGTGCATCGCGTTGAGTTGATTGAATTATTGGAAGCGAGGTTCAAGGAAGCGGATACCGAAGAATGGTTGGATTTATTAAAGGATCAAGGAATACCTTTTGCTCCAATAAATAATATCGAGCAGGCTTTCAAACATCCACAAATTCCTGCGAGAAAAATGATTGAAAAAGTCGAGCACCCAACGGCTGGAACTATCAACCTAACGGGTGAGTTGAATAGTCTAATAAATGTTAAATAAAATTTTTTCTAAAATGATTTAATGATTCTCGATTTTAAAGGTATACCTGTTAAGTATTTGCAATCTACTCCAAGTATAAGATTACCACCACCCACTTTAGGGGAGCATACCAATGAAGTTTTATCTGATTTGCTTAATTATTCTGCAGAAGAAATCGAAAAAATGAAGGCAAATAATGTAATATAATGAAATTTCAATAAGGGGTTTCAATGGCATATTTCAGGATAATTTTCCCCGTTATCTAACCAAATTATTTTACGTTTTTGCTTAATGTAAAAAACGAGAAAAAGGATTTGGAACCTTTTTGTTTTTTTTCGTTTTACATAATGTTCGGTCTTGTTTTGAATAGATATTTTTTCCTGATTATTGTTATTGTTGGCAAACACCACTCTGCTGTTTTCTGGCTTGCGTTGGTTGAGAGAAAGAATGGACTCGCATCTAATGACATCTTGCTATTTGGAATATCTTGATCGATGTCCATTTTACTTGTGGGGGTGTGAGTATTTGGGATAGTTAAATCGGGGCCATAGAAGCTGGAAATAGAGGAAGAGCAAGTTTCTAATAATTCATGGCTATGAGATTGATAGTGATCAATATCCATTTTTCCCCTGGTCAGGTTAAGTTCCCTTTTCTGGTCTGGAGAAAACGTGCAACTTTCTAATGATTCATGGCCATCTTGTATTGGTGGTGCAACGAGTAGCCAAGGGTTCTCCAAATCAACTAGCCGACCTTCTAAGCGATATGACCCAATATAGAGTGTAGGTATATCCCCATTCTAATTGGAAAACATTGAGGAATCATGACGGTTTGTAGTGGGGCAATTGAGTCTTTTCAACAATAAATTATTGATGAAAAACTCTCACCTCTCCTTCAAATTTTAATAAGCCTAAGGTAACTTCTGATTCTGTGGTGTTTTTTTGTAAATTCTCTTGGACATTTACAAGTTCACCTTGTATTTGGATTAATACGACCTCCCCTTTTGGTGTGGTTGCTGTTGTCGAGAATTCGTTCGAATCAGGGTTGCCATCTTCTGATGGAACTGAGGGAGATTTCAAGCCAGAGGCTATAAAAGTGGGCTTATTAGAGGAAGAGACGTTTTTAGTGGAAATGTATATTCGAACCATTGGGGGTTTGAGCTCTGCAACAAATTTTTTTAGAACAAATAGAATTAAGAGAAAGATTATCTATTTATTGTATTAGTTTTTATATAAAAGAATAAATTATAATTTTAATATATAAATTTAGCAAAAACTCTGAACAAAAAATAAAAAAGAAGCAACCACTATTTCTTTTATAGTAGCTAAAAGTATTACAACTTCAAAAGTTTTTTCAGTTGTAAAAAATTATTGTGAAACAAACAGTCTTTGAACATTATTACAAGAAATTATAAACACTTCTTATATTGTTGGATTATTTATTTATTAATAAATGTTTTTGAGTAATTATATATAATTAATTATGCTTTAATTATTTTATTTATTTTAAATGATTTAATTAATAATTTAATGTTAATTAATTTTATAATTTTTATTAAATAATAATACTTTTTTTGTTTTTGGTTAAAAGTTTTTTTAAAATAACACATTAAAATTATTTTTAATATTATATTTTTTTTATAAGATTTTTAATTTACAAACTAATAGTTATATTATTGTTTTTTTTTGTTTTATTATTATTACTTAAATAGTTAAAAAAATTAAAACAGTTGAAAAATAATTTTTTTTAAAATTTAAAAAACCAATTTTTTTAATATTTCTTAAAATATTAATATTATTACAAAGTTTTTTTTAAAAAAAATAAGACTTTAATTAGAATTAATAAAAGTTTTATTAATAAATAAAATAATATTAATAATTACAAAATAAATATTTAAAAAATTGATATTTTTACAAAACAATGAAAAACTTTAAAGATTCCAAAAAACAAAAATTTTATAATATAAATAATAAATTTTATTGTTTTAAATAAGTTTTTAAAAAAAAACTTTTTTTTTCCTAATTTTATAATTACAATTAAAACAAAGAGTAAAAAAGTTTTAAATATTATTTTTTTTATAATATTTAATAAAATTTTAACAAGAAAATTTTTTTTGTTATATAAATAATTAAATAAAACATTTTGGCAATGTTTTTTTAAATATTGATAATAAAAAACTGTTTTTAATATTATTATTAAAAATTTTTTAATTTTTTTTCTTTGATATTATTAATATAATTTTGCTATTAATTTTATTGTTAATTAAAAATTAATAAATTTCTATTAAGTTAATTTATTTTTAAAGTATTATTTTATATTTTAAACTATGTTTGTTGTTAAATTTATAATAAAATAACCAATTTTATATTAATTACTTTGTATAATTATTTTATAGTAAAAATTAATTTTTTTATATAAAAGTTTATTTATAAGCTTTTTAAATTATGTGTAGTTATTTTGCTGTAAAAATTAATTTTTTTACAAAAAATTTCAATTGTAAATTACTTAATAATATAAAAAAAAGAATTAAAAAGAAAAAAAAAAATTGTTTTTAATTTAAACTTAAAAATAACTAAGTAATTTTAAAATTGATAATTAATTAATTTCAGAATATTAGTTATAATTGTGAGTTTTTTGAACATGATTAATTCAAAAAAAAAAATTGTTTTTTAAATTAATTTATAGTAACTAATTATTTATTTCAAATTAAAATTTTAAAAAAAAAAATTTTTTTATTATTTTTTATTATTTTTTATTATTTTTTATTATTTTATTAATTGATTAAAAAAAAGCATTAAGATTACAATATCAAAAATTGTCTAATAAAAAATAGCAAAAAAAAATATAAATATAGTTATTAGAATTAAAATTACTTATTAAAAAAGTGTAAATATTAGAATAAACCAATTATTAAGCTAAAAAAAGTATATACTAAATATTTATTATATAAAAAAAACTTTATTGTTAAAATCTTAAAAAATTTTTAGATTATAATAGTAATCAACTTAAATATTAAATTATAAAATAATTAATCCACCCAAAAAATCTATTTATAACAATATAATTTGATTATTATAATTAGTTATATTTATATATTATATAAATTAAATTATTAATTAAATAATAATATTTAATAATTTAATAAAAAAATAAATAGTTATTTAAAATAATAAAAATTATAAAAATAATTTCATATTAATTAATAATTTAAAATTTTATTAATAATAATAGTTTAAAAACAAAATTTTAAAAAAAGTTTAGAATTTTAAAAGAAGTTTTTTTATTTTTTCTATTGCATTTTTTACTATTTTTTAAATATTAAACTTATTTGTTATCAAACTAACTACTGTTACTCATAAAAAAAACAGATATAAAAAATAGTAAATCAATAAGGAAATAGTAATTAGCATGTAAGCACATTGCTTAACAATATAGAGCAATATCAGAAATTATGGCATATTGTTCAGCAATATAAAGTGATATTAGAAAATTAGGACATATTGCTCAACAATGTGAGCATTGCTTAAGAAATCATAGCACATTATTCGGAAATATAAGCAATCTTATAGAACATAAATTAGGTATATATAGCAGTAGCATTAGAAACAGAAAAGACAGATCTTTCAGTTTAGATTTGATCTAAGCAACCTTCCACATCACAAATATCAATAAATAATTATTCACTATCTCAAATCTACTCTTTACTATCAACACTTTATGTTGAGAATAATCAATACTTAATCACACTAGAACAATAGCTCTTAATCATGATTATTGATGAGATACTAACATGCAAATTGCCTTGGCTTATTTTTCTTATTTCTTTTCTTTGTTGTTTTGTTAACTTAATTAAAAAAATTTACACATGGAAATACTAATGTCAAGATATAATACTGGTAAAAGATCCAGGAATAAAAATAGACACTCAGAATTAAGGATATCTTACTAGGAGAATTACTGGCCATCATACTGAGAAAAAAATTGACAAAACTGCAATTTTGGGAAGCTATGAATAAAATGATCAATTAAATCTCTGTTTATTATACAAAAGACTCAATCCAAATCTTCAGAAATCCTACTTTCAGAAATTATCAACATCAATCTATCAATTGAGCACCAAGTTACAGATTTGTTATTTGATTTAAAATTCCAAGTAATTACTTGTAATACTGCTACTATAAGTGATTTTAGTGTTAAAAAAAAGTTGTTCAAAAATATAGCTTTAAGTTCTATTAGTAAAAGCTTGGCTTAAAAGCAGAAGTTGTTATTTGGCAATACAGTCAGAGAGATTTCCCAATTTGTCAATAGAAATCATTCTTTTTAGGGTAGTAAAAAAAATTAGAAAAGTTTCTGGAAATGATTGTAGAACACTAAACAAAATTTCTGAAATATTACAATATTCAATTACTCTTCTTCTTTATAAGTTGCCACTACCATTAAAAGACAATAATAGAACTATTATATCTGACTTGTTGTTTGCAGATATTATAAAAGTTTTAATAATAGTTAACATATGGTACAGTACTGCTGCTCTTGGTGCTTTGAAGACTAGTGGTGCTTTAGAGACTGGTAGTGCTTTGAAGACTGTTGCTGCAGGTATCAATAAAGTTACTCTGGATCAAACTTTGGCTAACAAGATTACTTTTTCTCTGTATTAGAAGAAAAAATTAACAGACCTACAAGTGAGAATAATGGCCCAATGAGATCTTCTGGGAACAAGTTTGTTAATAGGACATTGCTTAAGCAAATTAACTAGAAACAAAGTTTAAATTTATCTTTTCTTAGGAAAAGAAATGTGACCAGTAATAAAACTCAGAGCATAAGAATTCCAATATATACCCAATAAATATGTTTTCACATCAACTAAGTAATTTTTTTAACCTTTTTGTTCATTGTCAAAGGCTAAAAATAAAAATCCTTTGGGAAGCTTTGACTGTTTTATAACCAAACTTTTTAATCAATTAGTAAACTTTTTATAGCAACCAGAATTTATAATATAATTATCAATATCAATGACTATTTTCGATCTTGCTATTGAATATTTGATTGCTGAAATGGCTAAATTAATAGCAGAAACATATTTTAAGTGTCTTGATCTATATATAATATTAACTGCTACAACACACTTAAAAAGCTTTTCCTCTTCATTTTGATATTCATCTTTATTATGAATAAGAGTTTCAATAAATCTTACAATGACTAGATTTGTTTTGTAAGCCATGTTAAAAAACAATACTCTAAAAAACTATCTAAACTAAAATGTTCATGATTTTTTTTCAAACTTATTATATCATTATATAAATTACTTCATTCTCTTTTGGCAATTTCTGTTATGGATTTAATACAACTTTGTTAATTATTAAATGCTTTATTTAATTGTTTCTTTAATGTTGTATTCTCAAATAATAATTGCTGATTGATATCTTCTAGCTCTTGTATCTATTTTATATAAACTTCATATATTAGATTTGGCAAAAATACTTGGACTCCAAATCAGAAAAAGTTTTTTCTAATTCTAACAACTTGTTATCATTAGAAAGTCTTGGTTTTTTTCTTTCTGTTTTTTCTAAATCTAAAAAAGTTGAATCATTTAATTTAGTAATTTGTTTAATAAAAGACTTTTTAATAATAATCTAATTATAATGTTTTTTACATAAAAAGTAATTGTTTAGAGAGTTAAGTAATATAGTTAATCTAGGAAGATACTTAGTTATTTTCATTATTCTTTCTGCTGTAACACTAACTGATACATGTTGTCATCTTTGACTTTCTTTGGTCTTATATTTTACTAATTGACTTTCATCATATTTATTGATAAGAGATTCAAATAAACAGGGTAAGTCTTTGATATTTATTATAAAGCAAGACGTAATTTTAAATCCAATTTAATAAAAAACTACTATATAAAATTGTGTAGATCCTTATAGATTCTGAAACTTTGTGTTTATAAAAATATGTTTCTACTGTTAGTTTCGATTTTTATTTAAAGTATTTGATTAATAAAATATTATCAAATTCTCTATGCTAATAATACTGAACACCAATTAGATTACAAAAATTTTTTGTGGATTATTTCAAAATTGATCTATGAAATTTAAAATCTCTTTGACTGCAATATTAAGCATTCTGGTAATAAAACAAATTTAAGTTTTAAAAATTCAGAAAGAATTACTGGCCAATTTGCTAATATAAATATAGATAATAATACTAGTAGTAAAAGTAAAATCCAGTCAAATTCTAAGATAAGTACATCTAAAACAAAGAGGATTAATATTGGTGCTATAATTGGTTCTATTGGCTTTTTAGTCTTTGAAAGGAATAATAAAGATGAGGTCTCTTTTTTTTACTGTCTACTTATTTTTTTAACAAAAAATAAATTGATCTAAAGATAATCAAAAATCAGATTAAAGTGGCAGTTAAAAAATCTTTTATATTAAATATTAATTTTTTAGCTGTAGAAAACAAATCAATGACTGTAAAAACTTAATTAATCAGAAAATTATTTTCAATAATTAATGATTTTGGAAAGATTATTATTTTCTCAAAATTTGAAAAAATCATTTGATTTACTTTTATTTTAGAGAAAAACATGAAAAAGGCCGCTATTACAGGTGATTATTTGAAGTTTGGAAACAAATAACAAATCCATAACTTGGTACTTAATAAGTAATATGGTTGTTAATATCTAAAAGTTTTTATAATCTAAAAGTTTTCTATCTGAAGGTTTTGGTTGAGTTTTTTGTATAATAGACAGAGATTCATTGGTTGTGTTAGTAGTTTTTTGGAATCACAATTCCATTGAATTTCTTTTTTTAGCATGACAGCCAGTTTATTCTAATAATCATGTTCTTTTGATAAGCTTATATATAAATTTTTTAAACTCTATACTCTTTTTTTGGGGTCTTTTACCAGGTTATCTTTGACATTAATTACTTAGTAATTAATCTTTTTAATAAGTTTAGTAAATTAACAAACAACAAAAAAATAAAATAAATAAATAAAAATAAAGAAAAAAAGAAAAAAAATAAGAATTATTATCCCATCAATAACTGTAATCAAGAGCTATTGTTTTAGTGTGATTAAGTATTAGTAATTATCAACATAGATTGTTGATAGCAAAAAGATGGATTATAATAGTAATAAGTATGTTTATTGATATTTGATGTTTCTATTTCAAGTCATAGAATACTATCATATAAAAAGATAGATATGAAATTGGAACTAAAAATTCTAAAAAAACTAAGGATTTTGTCTTTTTTGCTTCTAACACTATTATTATATATACATAAATTTCATTGTATGAGATTCCTTGAATTTTTTAATTTTCTAACTAGGAATCCTAAAATTTCAGAAATTCTGTAATTTCTTAAGAAAAATTCTAGAATTTTGGAATTCTGTAATTCTTTATACAAGAATTCTGTAATTTTGGAATTCTGCAATTTCTCTAAGAAGAATTCTGAAATTCCACTTTTACTATATCTTGTTCTAATTGGCTAATTTATGTACTAATATATATAATTCCTATATTCTATGAGTAACATTATTCTTTTTTTTTAATATTAAGCTCTGTCAAGATTTTCTATATCTCTTAATTTTCTATTTTTAATTAACTTTTAAACTTTTTTTTCAAGAATTATTTGGATTATTTTGATCTGTAATTTTTCAAATTAAGTATTGGTCATTTTATTCAATTAGTTAACAGTAACTGTATCCATTACTGGATTAAGTAGTATTGCTAATTAATCTTAAAATCCTGTGTATAGCCAATATATGACTTATGCCTATATGAACAAATTGTTTTTTCTCACAAATTGTTCCAGTTGTTATAGTATTGTTGTGTTAAATAACCATTTTGTTTTATTAATATACAAGTTTTAAATATTTAGGTTTTGTTCTAAGTAATAATAATAAAAGTATCTTGGAAATTGTTGTATCCACTAATTCTAAGTTTTTTTTATCAATTCTTGGTATGATACAGCTGTTTCTGGTATTTCAATTGTCAATTTTACTTTTTTTATTATCTTGTTTATGGTGTTTTCCAGTTTTTTATGTATCTTATATTGGGTTTTTTTTTTATTTTCTTTGTATTAAATAATTTGTTGGTTAATTATAATTTCCATGTTTTGTTGTTGAATCAGTTGGAATAATTGTTGTACAAGTAAATAAATATTATTAGTAATTTTCATTTTTTATTTGTTGCTTTTGTCATGTATATCATGTTTTTATATATTATTCTGGTTGATCAATTTGATATGTTTGTATTAATGATTATAATTGGTTTTAAATCTCGTAAAATCTCATCTGGTTGGACTAGTATTCATTGTACTCCCAATTGTAAAATATTACTGGTAAATAATAATACTGTATTGTAATATAATTTTAGTTGATCTCTATGTGCTGCTTTAGTTAAAATTTTGTTGTCCTATCTTAGTTTATAAGCTCTATTTTTTAGAATTTCTTTAATATAAAATAGTTCATCCTATTTGGGATCAAATTTTTCACTCCATTGTTTTTCTACTTTGATATAATATAAGAGTACTTTGTCTTCAATTTTAAATTCAATTGGTTTGTCTGGTAATTAGTTATCATGTTACTCTTTTTGCTTTTTTTGTAACTTTTGTATATTGTTAACTGCTCTTTGTTTTTTGTTTTCTAAAGTTTCTATTAAGTCATATGTTTTTTTCAGCAGTGTTCTTTGTAAATTGGCTTCTGTTATTGGTTCTGTTAGATATGTATTAATGTCTATTTCCATTGATAATATTGCTGTTCTACTATAAACAAGTTCAAATAGTGTTGCTTATATAGTATTTTGTTTCATTGTTCAATAAACAAATAGTATTGATAGTATAAACAAATCCTATTTATCCTGGTTTTTTTAACTGATTTTGGTGATTGTTTTACACAATATTCTGTTGAACTTTTCAACTAAACTATTTGTTTATGAATGATATAGTAATAATAATAGTCTTTTAATTCCAAATCTTTGGCTTAATTCTGTTAATGTTCTGTTTACAAAGTGAATTTTTTAATCTGATAACAATTTTTTTAAACATCTGTATTAGCAAATCAAATCTTAATAAACAAATTTGGCTACAGATTCTGCATTTGCTCTTTAAATTGCTTTTGCTTTTGGTCATTTTGTGAGATAGTTTATGGCTACTGCTATATAATAATTGCTTTTGCTAGTTATTATTAATAGTCTATCTAAGTTAATTTCAATTTTATTAAATAATTGTTTTATTTTAATTGGTCTTAGTGGTTTACTGGATTTTGTTCCTCTTTTTTTTTAACAAACATCACAATTTTAAACATATTGGATAATATCTGGATATATTGATAACCAATAATATCTTTTTCTGATTTTTTTCATAGTTGCTTCTTTATGAAAATATCCTGCTGTTAAATCTGAATGCATGTTATATAATATTGTTTCTTTCTCTGGTTCTGTAATTACTCTAAGTAATTAATCTGGATCTTTTCTGTTTTTTTAATATAGTATATTTTGGTGAATAATAAAATATTTTGATTGTTGTTTTATACTGTTTTGTTTCTTTTAAGATAATTTCTCCTTGAACTGCTAAGTATTAATATAGTATTGGAGTTGTTGATATTTTTGTGTATTCATCTTTTGTTATATTTTTGGGTTTAAAATGTTCTTAGATTTGTTTTATTTGTAACAAACTGTTGGCATTTCCATTTTTTTTTTATAATGTACTGTATAATTAAATAGTAAAAGTTTTATTTTTTATTTTGTATAGCAGTTGTTTCTAAATTCTTGTTTCTGAATTGATGTTAATTCTTTGTGATCAGTATATATGTTAAACTTTTGACTCAAGTATTTTTTCTATTTAATAACAGTCTAATAAATAGCCAAATGTTCTAGTGCTAAAGTTTTATAATTTTTTTCAGCTGGGCTTAAGTTTCGGCTAGCATATACTACTGGGTGTTTTTTTCTATTCAGTCCTCTTTGAGATATTACAGCTCCTAATGCTTGTCTTAATACATCAGTAGTAATAATAAATAGCTTGCTATGATCTAAATAGATCAATACTGGTGCTTAAATAAGCTTTTTTCTTAAAATATCAAAGGCTTTTTGTTGAATTTCCATCTATTTATATTTTACATTCTTGGCTTGAAGCTAATAAAGTGGTTAAGCCAATTTGGAGAAGTTCTCAATAAATTAGCAATAGTATTTAGCAAATTTCAAGAATGCTCTTAATTTTGTAAAATTTGTTGGTACTGAAAAGTTTTTGACTATCTCAATCTTATTTGGATCTGTTTTGATGCTGTCTTTATTCATAATATATCCCAAAAATTTCAGTTCTGTTTTGTCAAAAAAACATTTGGTTGTATTTAACTTTAGTTCTGCTTGTCTTAGTTTTTTAAACACTTGCTGTAGATAATAAAAATGATCATCAAATGTTTTTGAAAACACATTGGTGTTATCCAAATACATGACTACTAATTTCCATAGTAGTCTAATATAAACAATTTTTATTAGTTATTAAAAGGTGACTGGAACATTGGTTAAGCCAAATAGCATTATTTCAAACTCAAAGTTTCTCTCTCTGGTAGTAAATACAATGTTACTCATAGAATATAGAAAATATACTATTATTAGTCAGTAGATATTAGCCAATCAGATGTAGACGTAGTAAATGTGGAATTCCAAAATTTCTCTCAGAGGAATTGCAGGATTCTAGGAATTTCAGAATTCTTTGACAAGAAATCGCAGGATTTCAGAATGCCAGGATTCCTCTCATTAGGAATTGCAGAATTCCAGGAATTCCAGAATTCCTGTTGCAAGGAATTAAGGAATTGAGGAATCTTAAATATGTATATATAGCAGTAGTATTAAAAGCAGAAAAAATAAAATCAACACCAAAAATCCTTAGCTTAGTTACCACAATCCTCAAATAAATAATTATTTATTATATCCAATTTATTTTTTACTATCAACACTTTATGTTGATAGTAACTGATACTTAACTATACTAGAACAATAGCTCTTGATCATGGCTATTGACAGGATACTAACTTGCAAATTACCTTGGCTTATTTCTTATTTTCTTTTTTTATCTTTTTTTATTTTCTTTGTTGTCTACTAACTTGATTAAAAGATTTACTCTTGGAGAACTTACGGAGGAATAAAACTTACTTAAATAATACTTACTCTTGGAGGACTTACAAAAGAATAAACTTGCTTAACCAATACTTACTCTTGGAGGACTTACAGAGAAACTAATGTCAAAAAACAGCACTGATATACACTTACAAAGGATATCGTACCAGAAGAATCATCAACCATTAAGCTGAGCAAGCCATTGACAAAACTACAGTTTCAAGAAACTACTAATAAACTGTTACCATTGAATTTCTGTTCATTATACAAAGAACTCAATTGAAAAATCTTTAGATAAAATATCTTCAGATTATTATTGTCACCAATCATCTTAAGCACCAAGTTACGGATTTGTTATTCACTTGACACCCCAAAAACTCATCTGTAACATTTGGTGCTTTCTGTGAGGTATAATCCTACAGAGAACCAGTACCAACACAAATTTAAATGTGGCAGAATCAGAAATTATAGAAGCCAACTACTTAGGATTCGCAAAATTCTTGTTTTAACAATACAGCCAACTATTAAGATTAAACAATAATCACTACCTAGCCGAATCAGCCTTCAACTATTATGTCAATGATAAAATCACAGACTGCCTAGAAGGAACTGTTAATATCGAGTCAGCAAGAGAAAATTTCTATACAGAGTTATTTCAACACACTAGCTTACCAAAAAATCACAGTTTCACCCCAATCATCAGGGAAATTAATCAAACCATTGAAAGATACATGCAACAACAATTTCCCATTACTTACGCAAACAAAGGTAAAGGAAGAATACAAACACCAGCAACAACACCAAAAGAAATACAGTTACCTAGTTGGAAGAAACACAGAGTAGAATCACCAACTGCTCCATCATATTACTACACACCTGGAAGTGCCATCAACATTTCATCAGCAGACGCATTTATCTCAAATGTCATATCAACATTTGGAAGATTTCAGTTCCAAAGCAAACAATGGAAAAAAGACTTACTAAGACCATATGGAACATATTTTAAAGAATTTAAATCATGATCCCTAATGCTATCAGGAATTCGATCACCAATATTTCAACCAGATTTCAGAGCTGCTACTCTATGGGAATTATCAGAAGAAGAAGAGGAAAGAAGTGAGGATTAAGGATTCACCTACCAAAACCTGATCTCAGAAAACTCGGAATTCGAAACCCTAAATTTTCAAACTCCGATAAACCCAAATTTAGAAAATTCGGAAAATGCAACTCTGAATATTCAAACACCGCAAAACCCCGAACAAATTAATCAAAATAACTTACCTTCGAATATTGTCATCGATCAACCACCAATTGATCCAATAGCTGAATCTATACACTAATCCATCCAACAGCCACATCAACCAAATCAACTGTCTCTTTAACAATCTGCCCAACAGCCGCTTCAACCACCACCACAACAACTTCAACAACCTGTACAGCAACAAATGGCATATGCATCTATAGCCAAACTTGAAAAATTTATTGGCAATAAAGACAATGCACAAACATGGATAAACGACATCGCCAAAGCAATCATTGCCAATAATTAGGACAATGCCAGAGCCCTTCAAGCAATCCCTTATTTTTTCCAGGATACTGCAAATGCATAGTATCAGAGTTTAGTCACTCCATCACAGACATTTCAGCAGTTCAAAACCGAGTTTCTGAGATATTTCAGCAATAATAATAGCATCAACAGATTAGCCAACACCTTCAACACCATCAAACAAGGAAACACTGAAGCAGTTATCATTTACCTGGGATGCTTCCATAAAAATCTGCATCAGATTCAGGCCATTGAAGCTAACTACTTCACAGCACCACAAATTTTAAATCAGTTTATCAGAAGATTGCACAGCAACATCTTCTAATGAGTACACCCAATGCACCCAGCTGATCTATCAACTGCAATTATATACACTAGAGATTTTAAAGCCATAGAACTCGAGGCTAACCATGCCCAAGCTGTCAATCTAGTGATGAATGGATCATCTGAATTGGACTCCAAATTGAAACAATTCAGTAATTCAATTAATCAGAAATTGGAAAGATACTTAGCTAATAATTGCACAATTTATCAACCGCCTCAATGATGCAGCAATCCAGGAAACTACAATCATTCCCAAAATCAAGCGTGTCTCTCAACATCGGCCAATCAGCAGTGGCAGCCAGAGATGCATGTCTGTCACAACTGTGGTAAACAAGGGCACATCAGAGCAAACTGCAACACTTATAACCATCTGCAATCGAGAAATCAATATAGAAACCCCAATTGCCAATTTCAAACTTCGAGATATCAACAAAATCAGGAACAATATCAACCCGCTTACCTGCCAGTGATGCAGCCAATGTATCAAATGCCTACACCAGTATATCAAACCCCGATTTATTAACCACAGCCACAAGTAATATATCAACCACAGCCACAAATTATCTATTAATTCCAACCAATTTAAACACCACCCCAGAACCCAGATCAAATGACATCAGACAACTCTTAATTCAGAGTTACTCAAAACTGGAGATCGGCGATAGTTGTTCACTAACTGGTCCCCAGTTCATTAAACTCACAATCAGGATCACACCCACAGAATTTGGATACCAGTTATGCCCAAAACCCAAATTTCCAACACTATTTAAGTCTTTTAGTTACCCCAAAAGATGTCACATCCAACAAACTGGAATCCAATTAGCAATTACTTACCAACACAATTCCACCAGCAACCATCTCCAATGATAAATCTCTAGCAGCTATCTTTCTTTTCGAACTCGAAGAAACCACACTGGTGTTACAGATGAATATTTCTTTTGTTAGATTAAATAAAAACCCGTAACTTGGTGCTCAAATTGAGTCACAGTTGATAATGATCTGAAGATTTGTATCTGAAGGTTTTGGTTGAGTTCTTTATATAATAGACAGAAATTCAATGATAATAGTTTTATCCATAGCTTCCCGAAACCACAGTTTCGTCAATTTCTTTCTCAGCTTGATGGCTGGTATTCCTTCTGGTAAGCTATCCTCAATTGAGTGTTCTATCCTTATTCCTGAGTCTTTTACCAGTTACGTTTATCCTGACATCAGTGCCCCATGCATTAATCCTCAATAGAATTAGTAAACAACAATAAACTCAAAGCAAGAAAATGAAGAAAAAAAAAGAAAATAAAAAAAGAAAAGAAATAAGCCAAGGTGATTTGCAAGTTAGTATTCTGTTAATAGCCATGATCAAGAGCTATTGTTCCAGTGTAATTAAGTGTTGATTACTATCAACATGAAGTGTTGATAGTGGAAATAGATTTAAGATAACAAATAGTTATTTATTAGATAATTGTGATTTTTGGAGAGTTGCTTAAATTAAATCTAAACTTTAGAGGTCTGTCTTTTTAGCTTCTAATCCTACTGCTATATATACATAATTGAGATTCCTTAATTCCTTAATTCTTTTTAACAGGAATTTTGGGATTCCTGGAATCTTGTAATTCCTGATAAAAAGAATCCTGGAATTCTGGAATCCTGCAATTCCTTATCAGGGAATTCTGAAATTTCTGGAATCCTGCAATTCCTCTGAGAGAAATTCTGGAATTCCATATTTACTATGTCTACCTCTGATTGGCTAATATCTACTGACTAATAATACTATATTTCCTATATTCTATGAGTAACATTATTCCCTTCTTTTAATATTGAGCTCCATCGAAATCTAATTCTTTTAATTCCCCTTCTTGAATTATTTCTTGAACTTCTTTTTCGAGTATTACTTGTGTTATTTTAGTTTATAGTTCTTCAAATTGGGTGTTGGTTATTTTTCCCAATTGATTACTCGTAACTATATCCATTGCTGTGTTGAGTAAGATTTCTGGTCAGTCTTGAAATCCCATATATAGCTGGTAAATGGCTCAAGCTTGTGTGGTTAGATTGTTCTTTTTCACAAATTGTTCTAGTTGTCCCAGTATTGTGGTGTCAAATAACCATTTTGTTTTGTCAGTATACAAATTCTGGATATTTACATGTTGTCCCAAGTCGAAATGGCAATAGTTTTTCGGAAATTGTTGCATCCACCAAGTCCAAGTTTCTCTGGTAAGTTTTTGGTGTAATCCAACTATTTGTTGTTCTTTTATGGCCAATTTTATCTTGGTCATGATCTTGTTGACAACATTTTCAAGTCTTTTCTGTGCTTTGTTTTGTGGTATCTTTGCCATATTTTTGTAACAAATGGTTTGTTGATTGATTGTAATTTCTATCTTCTGGTGTTGGATTAATTAAAAAATTTGTTGGGCTAGTGAATAGATATTGTTCGTAATTTCCATTTTTCTGATCTCTTCTGTCACGTCAACCATATTTTTATATATTCTTTTGTCGATCAATTGGACGTGTTGTTATCAATAATAATGATTGGTTCCAGATCTCGTGGAATCTTATTTGGTTGGACTAGTATTCTCTGTACTCCTAATTGTAAAATATTACTGGTGGATAATGATGCTATATGGTGGTATGGTTTCAGTCGATCTCTATGTGCTGCTTTGATTAAGATTTTGTTATTCAATCTTAATTTGTAAGCTCCATTTCCTAGAATTTTTTCTATGTGAAATGGTCCATCCCATTTGGGATCAAATTTTTCACTCCATTGTTTTTCTGCTTTAGTATAATGTAGTAGTACTTTGTCTCCAATCTTAAATTCAACTGGTTTATTTGGTAGTTGGTTATCATGTCTTTCTTTTTGTTTCTCTTGTGACTTTTGTATGTTATCAGCTGCTTTTTGTCATTTGTTTTCTAATGTTTCTATTAAGTCATATGTTCTTCTTAACAATGTGTTTTTGAAATTCTCTTCTGTTATTGGTTTGGTTGGGTATGTGCTGACTTCTATTTCCACTGGTAGTATTGCTGTTCTACCATATACTAATTCAAATGATATTGCTTGTGTAGTATCTTGCTTCATTGTCCGATAAGCAAATAGTACTGATGGTATCAACAAATCCCAATCATTCTGGTTTTCTTGGCTGAGTTTAGTTATTGCTTCACACAATGTTCTGTTGAATTTTTCGACTAATCCATTGGTTTGTGGATGGTATAGTGATGATAATGGTCACTTAATTCCGAATTTTTGGCTCAATTCTGTTAATGTTTTGTTTACAAAATGAGTTCCTTGGTCTGATAATAATTCCTTTGGACATCCATGTCGACAAATTAAATCTTGATGAACAAATTCGGCAATGGATTCTGCATCCGCTTTTTGAATTGCTTTTACCTTTGGCCATTTAGTGAGATAGTCCATGGCTACTACTATGTATCTGTTTCCTCCGCTGGTGATTGTTAATGATCTGACTAAATTAATTCCAATACGATCAAATGATTGTTCTACTTTGATTGTCTTAATGGTTCACTGGGTTTCGTATCTCCTCTTCGCTGACAAGCATTACAATTTTGAACATATTGGATAATGTTTGGATACATTGATGACCAATAGTATCTTTTTCTGGTTCTTTCCATGATTGCTTCTTTGTGAAAGTGTCCTGCTGTTGGATTTGAATGCATGTTGAATAATATTGTCTCTTTTTCTGGCTCTGTAATTACTTTGGATGATTGCTCTAGATCTCTTCTATTTTTTTGATAAAGTATATTTTGGTAAGTGATAAAATATTTTGATTGTTGTTTGATACTCTTTCATTCTGTTTGAGATAAATTCTCCTTAAACTGTTAAGTATTTATATAATGTTGCAGTTGTTGATATTTTTGTATGTTCATCTTTTGTTATATTTTTTGTTAGTATTGTTCTGGTTTTGTTATATTTTTGGATTTGAAATGTTCTTAGATTTGTCTCATTTGTGACAAACCATCAGCATTTTCATTATCTTTTTCCTTTTTATAATGTATAGTATAATTATATGGTGTGAGTGCAATTTTCCATCTTAACTGTCTTCCATCTCCAAATTCTTGTTTTTGAAGTGATGTTAACCCTTTGTGATCTGTGTATACTTCAAACTTCTGGCTTAAGTATTCTTTCCATTTCATAACTGCCTAGTATATTGCTAAGTGTTCTTGTTCTGGTGTTTTATAGTTCTTTTTGGCTGGTGTTAAACCTCTGCTGGCATATGCTACTGGATGTTCTCTGCTGTTTGTTCCTCTCTGAGATAGTACTGCTTCCAATGCTTGACCGGATGCATCAGTGGTAATAATGAATGATTTGCTGTAATTTGGATAGATCAGTACTGGAGCTTGAATAAAATTTCTTTTCAGAATATCAAAAGCTTCTTGTTGACTTTTTGTCCATTCGTATTTTGTATTTTTGGTTTGCAGTTGGTTGAGTGGCTGCACTATCTTGGAAAAGTTCTTAATAAAATGTCGATAGTAGCTAGTGAATCCCAAGAATAATTTCAGTTCTGTCATATTGGTCAGCACTAGAAAGTTCTTTACTATCTTTATTTTCTCTGAATCCGTTTTGATGCCATCTTTACTGACTATGTGTCTTAAAAATTTTAGTTCTGTCTTGCTAAAGAAGCACTTTGTTGCATTTAACTTTAGTCCTGCTCTTTTTAGTTTTTTGAACACTCGTTGAAGATGATGAAGATGATCATCAAATGTTTTTGAGAATATATTGGTGTTGTCCAAGTATACAACTACTAATTTCCACAGTAAGCCAGTATAAACAATTTCCATTAACCATTAGAAGGTGGCTGGGGCATTGGTTAAGCCAAATGGCATTACTTCAAATTCGAAATTCTTTTCTCTTGTGGTAAATGCTGTTTTCTCTTTGTCGGCTGGATCTATGGCTACTTGCCAGTAACCACTATCTAAGTCTAACGTTGAAAACTATTTATTTCCACCAAACACATTAAATAGTTCTTGTATCCATGGAGTTGGATAGCTGTCTCCATGAGTTATACTATTTAGTTTCCTGTAGTTTACACAAAATCGGATCTTTCCATTCTTCTTATAAATGAGTACTACTGGTAACGACCATGGGCTTATTGATGGCTGAATTAACTTATTGTCTAGCATTCAGTTGATCTCTTGACAGATGATTTCATGGCTGGCTGGTGGTATTCTGTATGCTCACTGTTTGATTGGCATTGCATCTCCAGTCTTGATTTGATGTTGGATAATGTCAGTTCTGCCAAATTTGTTTTTGCTGGCAAAGATGTTATTGAAATTGTTGAGTAACATTTTGAGCTACATACATTGTAGTGGGTCTAGATTTCTCATGTTCATTTGTTCTAATTGTTCTGGTTGGAGCAAATAACATTCATCTTGTCCATAGATTGTTTGTGATGTAATGTCAACATATCCACAAAGTTGTGAAAAGTCTGGAATGGGGTTTGGTGGTTGATCTTTTATTTCAGTGTTTAAGTATCCAATGATAGTTTCGGCTGGTATTACTATGACATTTTTTGTGTTATTGTAGATGGGAATTTTGATGTGGCTGTAATCTTTGGCTGGTTGGTAGAGATTGATGAGTCCAATCTCTCCTGATTCACAAAGGGTTGGTTCTGTTTCAAAAATCTGATTCTGTTCTTTTACTTTCCATTTTATTCCTACTATGTACTGGCCATATGGTGGAATGGAAATTGCTTGACCCGTTGAGATAATTTCTTCTTGATCAACAATTTTTTCCTCTGCCATATTGACTGACACATCTATTCTACCTGTTGATCTGAATCCCTGTATTCCTCTGACTGTTATTCCCAATTCCTCCCTCTTTCCCACTGATACTAACTGAGTTACTCTAACCAGAAACAGGAATATTGCCTGTGCTATCTTTTTATTGGGCTCTATTATATAGGCCTTTTCTGAGTTATTTTGTAGCATAGTAATAATATTTCCTACATATTCCACATCAATTATTCCTTTTCTTATATTAATCTCTCTTTTTGCTAAACTACTCTTAGATGCTAATTGAACCATTGTTGTTGCTGGAATTTCTAGTGCTACTTTCAGATCAATGCAGGTGCATGAATGTGGTTCCAATTTGATGGCCTCTTTTCCTGAATACCTCAGATCAAACCCGGCATCAGTATTATGTACATGTTCAGGCCTGATATTCTCATCATTATTGCTGAACCATTTTAGTTCCAATTCCCTGGTGAGGTCAGAGATTGCAATATATTGTTCATATTTTGTATCGGAGTTTGAATCTGAGTTGGAATCAGTATCATTGTTGTTGCCATATTGAACTGGTGTTTTTGTCATCATTATTGGAGTCTGGATCGCGATTGATCAGCAATTCTGATTCTGATGCACAGCTGCTGATTGGTTCTTCTTCTTCAGGAATCGTGTAGATCATGTATGGTGGTGGATTGTAAATGAGGTCACAATCATCACAATATTCAAAGTTACTGGGAATTAAATAATGGTGACACAGTCTTATATTTAACTGTGCTAACCATTGTTCTTGCTTCTCTCTAGTGAGTGCCAAGTTTTGGTAGTGTTTATGGAACTCTTCTGGTTTCAGAAAATTTATGACTGGCTTTGCATCCCAGTCAAGCTTGATGGATTCTGGTAGATTGTTTTTAATTATCCTGATTTTTTCTAGTGACGTGCCTTCAATTTTAGCACTTGTCATCCACCATAATTTATTGTCATTATGTGAATAACTGTCCAATCGCTATATGGCTCTTCTCCAAGTGGCTTCTATTGGTATTTTTTTTTGTATCCAGTCGTTAATGAGGATCATGTATTGACATGATATATTGCACGTTTTTCTACGTCCAGGAATGTTGTTCCACATTCCTTCGTCAAAGAGGGTCTCCCCACAAGTTAAGCATGATTGGTTGTCCCATTTTCCTACACATTCTGGTCTTCCAAAGCATTCAAGAATGCATGAGTGGCAATAGAACTTAGTTGCCATTAAATATTTCTTATTGTTGCCACAGCATGCGCCCATTGATGACAATTTCTTGCCGCAATCAACGCATATAAGCTTAGGTTAATAATAGTTAGATCGTTGTGGTATAGTGTAGGTATTATAAATAATGGTGGTTTGGGTGGTCTCTTCTTTTCTTTCTTTTTCTTTCCCTTTATCTTCTTTGTTTTCTTCTCATTCTCAGCTGGAAGTCAGTTCACTCTTGTCATTGTCGGTTTATGTTAGGTCATTAGTTTCCCAGATAAGTTCTTCCTTCTGTTTTCCTTTCCTGTCGTCATCCCAGATGAGTATTGGCAGCAGTTTGTTGTGGTCGACATCAAACCATAACATTTGGTACACTTCTCAGGTAGGTTTTGGCTTCTCTTCCTTGAAATCGATTAGTGGTGCCATGGTGTTAGTTGCTTTGAAGTGGCCACATATGGCTGGTACCCATGTGTGTCATCCATTCTGACTGAGCTGAAGTTCTTGCATGGTCCAGTCAAGCACAGCGTTGGTTTTGACTAGCCAATCATTACCAACTAGTGCTTGGTACTAAGTTGCTTCCATCACCAAAACCTTAATGGAGATAACAATACTATTGACTTTAATTGGAAAGTTGTTGATTTTGCCAATAGGTGTTTTTGTGGCACCATCTGCAGTGATAATTCTAGTGCTGACAGTCTGATTAACTCGGCAACCTAATTGATTCATGAGTTGCTTGGTGATAATGCTGCCTGCTGAATTGCTATCAAGGATGAGTTTAATAGGGTGTCTATCTACTTTTACATCAGTATACATTACTGTGATGGGTTTCTCTTTGAGAGTGGCTCCACTAAATAACAGTAATGAGAATGGTTCCTCAAATTCAAAAGAGAAGATGGCTGCTAAGGATTCATTGTTGGTGACAGTGGCTGGAGGTATGTTGTTGGTAAGTGTTGCTTGTTGGTTGGTTTCTGAATTGTTAGAAATGGCGTCTTCTGGAGTAACCAGGAGACTTAAATAGTTCTGGGAATTCGGGTTTTGGGTGGCACTAGTACCTGAATTCCGAGAATGCGATCCTGATGGTGGGTTAGAAGAACTGGAAATTGGTTGGTAAACAACCATCGCTGATCTCCAGTTTTGTGTGATTCTAGGTCTGGAGTGGTCTGATGTCATATTAACTGAATTTTGGAGTGGCGTCTGAATTGATTAAGGTTGATAAATTACTTGAAACTGTGGTGTTACTCATAGAATATAGGAAATATAGTATTATTAGTCAGTAGATATTAGCCAATCAGAGGTAGATGTAGTAAATGTGGAATTCCAGAATTCCTCTCAGAGTAATTGCAAGATTCCAGAAATTTCAGGATTCCTCAACGAGGAATTGCAGAATTCCAGAATTCCAGGATTCCTCTCATCAGGAATTGCAAGATTCTAAGAATCCCAGAATTTCTGTCACAAAAAATTGAGGAATTGAGGAATCTCAATTATGTATATATAGTAGTAGGATTAGAAGCTGAAAAGACAGATCTCTCAGTTTAGATTTAATTTAAGCAACATTCCAGTTTCCAATCATCAAATAAATAATTATTCCATATCTCAACCCACTCTCTACTATCAACACTTCATGTTGATAGTAATCAACACTTAACCATGCTAGAACAATAGCTCTTGATCACGGCTATTGATAAAATACTAACATATCAAATTGCCTTGGCTTATTTTTTCTATTTTCTTTATTTTTTATTTTCTTTATTTTATTTTCTTTTTTTCTTTGATTTTGTTGTTATATACTAATTGATTAAAAGATTAAGCACTGAGTTATTGATGTCAAGGATAGCCTGGTAAAAGACCCATAAATAAGGATAAGATTTTATATATTATCGGATAGCTTACCAGAAGGGCACAACTGCCAGACTAAATCCGGCCATCACACTGAGAAAGAAATTGGGAAAACTCTTGAAAAGATACATCTACTATTGACACTATTGAATCTTTGTCTATTATACAAAGAACTCCATCAAAACCTTCAGATACAACACTTACAGAACATCATCAACGGAAGTAGCTTTTGAGCACCAAGTTACAGGTTGTTATTTAATTCAACAGCAGAAATAATCACCTGTAACATTTGGTGCTTCCTGTGAGGTATAATCTTACAGAGAACCAGCACTGACAACACCAAACCAAAAGTGGCAGAATCAGAAAATATAGGAGCAAACCATTTAGAATTCACAAAATTCTTATTTCAATACTATTGTCAATACTTGAGATTAAACCACAATCATATATCCACTGAATCAGCCTTCAATTTCTATGTCAATGAAAAGATTTCTTCTTTATTAGGAACACCAGTGAATACTGAATCAGCAAGAGAAACTTTCTATAAGGAATTAATTCAAAACACCAACCTACCAACAAATCATAATTTCACATCTATCATTGCTGAGATCAACAAAGAAATTGAACATCACACTCAACAAAGATATCCAATTACATATGCTAGTAAAGACAAAGGAAAATTACAAACACCAGCAGTAACATCCAGAAAAATACAACTGCCTACTTGGAAGAAAAACAGAATTGAATCCCCAAGCAACTCATCCTACCACTATACACCTGAAAGCGCCATCAACATATCATCAACAAACACGTTCCCATCAACTGTGACATCAGCATTTGGACAATTCTCATTTCAAAGTAGACAAAGAAAAACAGAATTATTAGGATCATACGGCGAATACTTTGAGAGATTTAATTTGCAATCATCAACCCTATCAGGACTTTGATCACCACCGCCTCCACCAGATTTCAGAATCTCTGATCCATGGAAAGCAGCAAAATCAGAAAAAGAGGAAGAAGAATCAGAGAATCAAGAATTCACTTACCAGCACCTGATCACTGAAAACCCGGAAGTTGAAACCCCAAATTTTCAAACTCAGCAAAATCTAAATCTAAAAAATCCGGAAATCGAAACTTCAAATCATCAAAGGCAGAACAATCCAAACTCTGAATTAATTAATCAGCAAAACTTACCTTTGGTAATTGTCATCAATCAACTGCCAATTAATTCCATAGCCGAACCCATACAGCAACCACTTCAACTACCACTCCAACAACCAGTACAACAATTGCTTTAATAGCCACTACAACCACTTAACTTAGATCCAATGGCCTACGCATCAATTGCAAAACTTGACAACTTTACTGGTGAAGAGAATGATGCTCAAGTATGGCTGAATGATATAGAAAAGGCCATTGCAGCCAACGGATGAAATAATGCCTGAACAATGCAAGCCATTCCCTACTTTCTTAAGGATACCACCAATTCATGGTATCAGAGCTTGGTTAATAAACCACAAGATTTCAATGCCTTCAAAGTGGAATTTCTAAGATACTTTAGCAACAATAACAGCATCAATTGCCTAGTCAATACATTTACTACCATGAAACAAGGAGAAACTGAAACAGTTACCACTTATCTGGAATGCTTCCATTGAAACCTGCACCAAATTCAAGCAATTGATGCCAATTATTTCACAGCACCACAGATACTCAACCAGTTTATCCATGGCTTGAGCAGCAGCATCTTGCAACATGTACGTTCGTTGCATCCAGGCACACTTTAAGATACAGTCACATGCACCAGAGATTTTGAATCTGTTGAGTCAAAGGCTAACCACGCCCAAGCTGTTAATCTAGTAATGAACAGATCATCTGAATTGGATTCCAAATTGGAAAAGTTCAGTGAATCAATTAATAAGAGATTGAAAGAATACTTAGCTGATAATCATGCCATTTATCAGTCTCTACAATGATGCAATAATCAAGGAAACTCTAATCGTGCCCAAAATCAACCACGTTCATCTTTATTGACCAATCAACAGTGGCAACAAGAAACATGTATCTGTCACTATTGTGGTAAACAAGGACATATCCAAATTGACTGTCACCAGCATTTAAATAACCAATGATCGGGAAATCAATATCAAAACCCCAATCGCTGGTTCCAAACTCTGAATCAGTATCCAAATCAAAACCAACCTGCTTACCTACCAGTGACACAGTCATCAGTCTATCAGTCTCTGGTGTATCAAGCTCCAATCTATCAACCGCAGCCACAAGTAATTTATCAACAACCACAGCCACAAATAATCTATCAATCCCAACAAATCCAAACACCACTCCAAAGCTTACCATCCAACGGAACCCAAAGACTAAGAATGACTCAACAGAGCTGGAGATCAACAATGGTAGTCCATCAACTGATCTCTAGTTCTTCACAGCAACCATCTGGATTATGCCAGCAGAATTCGGGTGCCGGTCAACCCCAGAACCTGAATTCCCAGAACTATTTAAGTCTCCTGATTACCCCAGAAGACACCTCAACTAATAACCTGGCCTTCGCCCAAAAACAACCACTCACCAGTAATATCCCATCTGCTACCATTACTGAAAACGAGTCTTTGGCTGCTATATTTCCATTCAAATTCAAGGAAACAACTACAACACTATTATTTAGTGGAGCTGCTCTTGAAGCCAAACCAATCACCATGATGTACACTAATGCCAAAGTCGAGGGACAATCCATCAAATTGATCCTTGACAGTGGTTCAGCAGGCAGCATCATCACATGACAACTTATGGATCAATTAGGTTGCCAAGTTAATCAAACTGCCAGTGCCAGAATCATCACAGCCAATGGAGCAACCAAAACTCCAATCGGTGAAATCAATGACTTTCCTTTTGAAGTCAATGGCATCATAACTCCCATTAAAGTTCTAGTGATGGAAGCCACTCAATACTAAGCTTTCGTTGGTAATGACTGGCTATCCAAAGTCAACACGACGTTAGACTGGAACATCCAGGAACTCCAGCTAACATATCAAGGCCAACACATACGTGTACTGGCCATGTGTGGCCACTTCAAGACTCCTCCAAGAGAGAAACTATTGATCAAACTGGAGGAGGAGAAAGAGAAACCTACCTGGGAAGCTTACCAAGTCTCGTGGGCCAACATCAACTACAACAAACTGTTGCCAATACTCGCCTAGGATGACAATAACAATGGAAAAAAAGAACAAAGAAAAAAACCTACCTGTGGAACTACTATTGACACTTGGACTGACGACAAAAACCATCATGAGCTAATGCCAATACTATTGTGAGACGACAACCCCAAGGGAAAGCAAAGAGAAGAACTTACCTGGGAAACAGACGACCTGACCTGGACTGACAATGATGAATGGGAACTGACACCAAACTGGGAATGGAAAGAAAGCAACAAAGGGAAAGAAAAAGCAAAAGAAGAAGAGCCACTGCCAACAAACCCGTATATCTCCTATTAATACACAACATCACAACAATTCATCTATTGTTGACCCAAACTAGTGTGCATCAATTGCAGCAAGAAATTGTCGTCAATGGATGCATGCTATGGCAATGACGAAGAATATCAGACAGCAACCAAGTTCTATTGTCATGCATGTTTCATTGAATGCTTTGGAAGACCAAAACAAGTGGGAAAATGAGATAATACATTATGTCTAGCCTGTGGAGAAACTCTCTTCGACAAAGAAATGTGAAACAACATTCTTGGGAGAGGAGGAACGTGTGATGTGTTCTGCCAATACATGATTCTCATCAGCAACTGGATCGAGAAAGAAACACCTATAGAAGCCATCTGGAGAAGAGCTGTACAGCGATTGGACAGTTGTCCACACAACGACGATGAATTATGGTGAATGGCAATCACCAAAATTGAAGACGCATTGCCAGAAGAAATCAGGACAATTAAAAACAACCCACCAGAACCCATTGAGCTTGACTGGGACACAGAGCCAGTCATAAATTTTCTGAAACCAGAAGAGTTCTATGAACACTACCAAAACTTGGCATCCACTAGAGAAAAGCAAGAACAACGGCTAACACAGTTAAATACAAGACTGTGTCGCCATTGTTTAATTCCCAGTGACTTTGAATATTGTGATGATTGTGATCTTATTTACAATCCACCACCACGCATGATCTACACAATCTCTGAAGAAGAAAAACTAATCAACAGCTGTGCATTGGAATCAGAATCACTGATCAATCATGATCCAGACTCCGATAACAATGACAAAAACACTGGTTCCAGCTCCGTTTAAAATAGCAATGACAACAAAAATGATTCAAACTCAGATTCAAACTCCGATTTAAACTATGAACAATACATTGCACTACCAGATCTCTCCAAGGAACAAGAGTTGAAATGATATAGTGACAATAGGGAAGGTATTATGCCAGAACGTGTACATAATACTGATGCAGGGTTTAATTTAAGGTATCCAAGAAAAGAGGTCATCAAATTGGAACCACATTCATGCATCTGCATTGATCTGAAAGTAGCACTAGAAATTCCAGCAACAACAATGGTTCAATTAGCATTTAGGAATAGTTTAGCAAAAAGAGGTATTAATATAAGAGAAGGAATAATTGATGCAGGATATATAAGAAATATCATCACTATGCTACAAAATAATTCAGAAAAGGCCTATATAATAGAGCTTAATGAAAAGATAGCACAGGCAATATTCCTGCCTCTGGTTAGAGTAGCTCAGTTAGTATTAGTGAGAAAAAGGGAGGAATTAGAAATAACAGTAAGAGGAATACAGGGATTTGGATCAATGGGTAAAATAGATGTACCAGTTAATATGGCAAAGAAAAAAATTGTTGGCCAAGGAGAAATTATCTCAATGGGTCAAGCTATTTCTATTTTATCATATAACCAGTACATGTTAGCAATAGAAAGAAAGAAAAAAGACCAAGCACAAATTTTTGAAGCAGAAGCCAGTCTTTGTGAATCAGGAGAAGTTGGACTCATCAATCTCCACATACCAGCCAAAGATTACAGCCACATCAAAATTCCCATCTACAACAATACAAGAAATGTCATAGAAATACCAGCTGGAACCATTATTGGATACTTAAACACTAAAATAGAGAATCAACCACCAAACCCCATTTCAGACTTTCTACAACTTTGTGGATATGTCAATATCATATCACAAACAATATACGGACAAAGTGAATGTTATTTGTTCCAACCAGAACAATTGAAACAAATGAACATGGGAAACTTAGATCCACTCCAACATATGCAACTCAAGATATTGCTTAACCAGTTTAATGACATCTTTGCCAGCAAAAATGAGTTTGGCCGAACTGACATTATCCAGCATCAAATCAAGACTGGAGATGCAATGCCAATTAAACAAAAAGCATACAGAGTGCCACCAGCCAGCCACAAGATTATTTGTCAAGAGATAAACCGAATGCTTGACAATGGGCTAATTCAGCCATCAATGAGTCCATGGTCATCACCAGTGGTACTCGTCCATAAGAAAAATGGAAAAATCCGATTTTGTGTAGACTACAGAAAACTCAATAGTGTAGGTCAAAAATCATCTCAGCATCATGAAGGTAGTGATAAAGTTTGTTAAGAGCACTGTTGTATGCTGCATTAAAGAGTGTTCCTCTTTTTACTTTTTTTGAAATTGATAAAGCATATTGGCAGGTCTGATCACAGACTCCTCTTCTCATTGCTATATTAATTCAATTGCATTCTTCTGGTAGCATATCTCCACAAGTCAAACAAGGGGTGTTATCCCATTTTCTGCTTCTTTTTATTAGATGGCCCCATCATTCTCTGTGGCAAGCTTTGCAGTAATAACAAGTATGATTTTCATATTTTTCTTCAGGTGAAATACAGGCTCCCATTGACAATAGTTTCTTGTGGCAGTCCTTACATTTAAGGGGAATATAGGGACATTGTTTCCTTGGTTTTGGCTTTGAGTATGGGATATTCCATCTAGAGGTTTCGGGTTCAGAGTGTGGTGTAAAATGTTCTTGTTCAGTTTTATCAGCCCAATTGGACGTTGATCCAAGAGCCATGAATGTTTCAATTATTGGTTTTTCTTTTTCTGATTCAAATTCAAAAGCCGGGGCTTTTTTAGAGCATTTGTTAAATATACCACAAGTGGCAGATACTTGGGCATGTTGTCCTTAGTAAGAGATTTGTAGTTCTTGGGTTTCTCAGTTTAATTTTGTATTGGCTTTTTGGAGCCAATCATTTCCGACAAGAGCTTGGTATTGGGGAACATCTATGACCAAAACTTTGACTGGAATGGTGATTCCATCAATTGTGAATGGGAAATTGTCAATCTCTCCTATTGGAGTTTTTTTCATGCCATCAGCAGTGACAATGATTGTCTGAGCTGGTTGGTCAACATTTCTTTTTAGCTGCTGCATTAATTGATATGTGATAATACTTCTGGCAGATCCACTGTCTAAGATCAAGCGAATTGACTTTCCTTTTACTTCAGCTTCTGTGTATATTGCAGTGATGGCTTTTTGTTTGTTAGCCGCTGCATTGCTAAGCAAGAATGGTAATTCATTTGCTTCAAATTCAAATGGGAATATATCTAAAAGGTTGGCATTTTCAGCAATTCTGGCTGGTGGGATTGTGGTAGAAGTATAGGAAGAGTTTTGTTGTTGTGCTGCAGCTCTACCTTTTGAGAGTGCAGTATGGTAAAAATTCTGTTCTTCAGATATTGTTAAATAACTGGGTTGAGTATAATAGTGATTGGATCTTGGTTGAGTGGAATTTTGGGGGACCAATTGGTTGTTCGAACTAATTCTATTGTTGTTTACTTGGTATCAGTTTTGTGGTGTAAATTGGTTTTGTGTAATCAGTTTTCGAGCAGGTACTTAATAATGTTGTGTGGGTGGTTGTTGGTATTGCTGTTGGATTGGCTGTGGGGCGGGCTGATAATAGTTACTTGGGTATTGGAGTCTTGGTAGATAGTAAGCTGGTGGTGGTGATTAATAATAAGATTGCTGTGGTGGAGGGTAATGTTGATTATTCCTATTTTGTTGGTCTTGTTGTAGCTTTCTGCAATCTCTTTTCCAGTGGCCAGAGATTCTACAGTAATGGCAATTCTGAGACTGGTTATTAGGAAGTGGTGCAAAGTTATTTTGATTTCGTCTTTGGGATGGTTGATATTTTTGGGGTTGCTGTTGTTGTTGATTTGTAAAATAGTTTTCAATCTTCTTTGTGAGTTGATCAATTTTTTCCTCAGCTGCTGAGCTGGTTTCTCCAATTGCCAAATTTACAAGTTTTGTGCGATTGGTCTCTTCTATGGCCATTTCGTATCTTTTTGCATGCTGTATGGTAGAGTTTAAATCTTCTGGGGCATGTGGACGAACCTTTTTAATTAATTTATCTTTGAGACCAGCAATAAATTGATCCAAGATTTGAGCATCGGAGTAATAATCATTTGTTTCGAGTTGGCAAATTCGTCTGAGAAGTTTGTTGAATCTCCCAATATAAGTTATGACAGATTCGGAGGGTTCTTGTTTGATATTGTGAAAATGATTTCGAAGTGTAATTAAGGTGTTGTTATCGGTGAATTGTTCTAGAAAGGCAGTTTTGAAAGCTGTCCAGTCATTAAAAGAGATGGTCAAGTTCTCGAACCATTCACCTGCTGTTCCTTTGAGGAAGTAGGAAATTGTTCTTAACATTCTGGCAGCATTCCATCCATTTGCATCTCCAGCTTTAGTAACTTGGTCAAGCCATTCTTAGGGACTGGTCTCAATGTCTTCTCCATTGAATTCAGGGATTTTTGCAATGTATGCTGTCATTTTGTCTTCCTTGTTTTCACTGTCTATTAATTCTCCTTCAGATATTTCAGAGTCATTTTCTTCGTTCACTGCTGTCTCAGAGTGTTCACTTCAATTTTCAGCTAGAAAGTCAAGGAGATTGGAATTAGTTTAAAGGAGTTCTTGTTGTTTGGTAAGACTTCTGGGTGATGTAAAATCTTCTAGTCTTGCAAATCAATTTAAGGGTGAATTAGGTGTTTGTGCTTGTGCAAATGAAGCTGGAAAAGGTGTGATAGTAAGTGGAACTTTTGAACTGGTCTCTTGTTCAGGTGTTTGTAAATGTTTGGCATTTGTTTTTGGTAGTATTGGAGTATTTGGGGTGGTTTTTGAGTATTGCTTCAATTTTTGTTTGTCTTTGTTGCTTGTTTCTGTCTCTGATTTAAAATCAATGGAGTATTGAGACTGTACTAGATATGTTTCTTCACAGTACTTGATAATGTTAAAGTTAAGTTCTTGAAAGTAAGTGGCAAGTGTTTTGCTGTTAAGGTCTTCAGTTTTCAACTGTGAATAGTGTACTAAATTATTGTAAAGATTGCTTCTGACTTCTGAAATATTATAATTTCCAAAAAGATAATTGTTGATGCGGTTTTCAATGTATTGGTATACTGATTTCTTGACAACTTCAATTCCATCTGGAATGTTGAATCTTTGCTTGCAGTGAATGTAAATTGACTGGTAATACTCTAAAGTTGTTGCGTCTAGTGTGATTGCCACTTTGAAGTTGTTTTTGCTGTGTTGTTTCCATGGGAGAGCACCAAATGTTACCGGAGGTTTTTGGTCTCTTTTTTTTAATGTTGTTGATGGCTGTTTGCTGTGAATTCACGTTTTTTGGATGTGGTTGAACCTCCAATAACTGAATTTATCTTCAAATTATCTCTTATAATTTGAATTACTGGGCTTATAAGTGGAATGGCCAATTCCTTGCCAGTTACTTTATGTAGTTATGTTGTAGTAAACATCAACTCTTTCCCAGGAATTGCTCATCTGGAAGCTCACTAAAAATGTGTAGTTACTTTGCTGTGAAAGTCAACTTTTCTACAGGAATCTTGTCTGTAAACTACCCTAATAATTATAATAAGAAAATAAAAGAAAAGTAAAAAAAAAGTAAAAAAAATTGAATTCTGTTAAGGGAAACGTTTTCTATCCAGGCCTGGAGTCACTAACAGTTTACTGAAATTGGTAGCTAATCAATTTCGAAATGTTAGTTGGGTTTTGGGGGTTTTTCGAAGTACAATAATTAAAGAATTTGGTTTTTTGAATTATTTGATATTTATTTCTTTTTGTGTGTATAGAAATAGTTTTAAGAGATAAATCTAAAGTAAGATATATTTCCTCAAAGAGAAAAGCTCTTCTTTTATACAACTTGTCATAACACTATTCTATAAACTTGAACTTTGCTATTTTCTATAATTTTGCTGAACTAAAGATACATTTCGGCGAACTACAAGTTATTTCTGCGAACTATTAGATATTTCGGCAAATTATCAATTATTTCGGCAAATTTCTTACAAATTTTGGCGAACTTTTTGAATGTTACATAGTTCGGGTATTGCATGATTGATCATTGCAATTAGGTTACATTTGTGTTATATACAAATTGGGTTATTAATTAAATGATAATTTCGGATATTTTACTAATATAATAAGTGATAATTTGAAACGATAATATATGCTAATTAATGATAAGATTTATAAGGGTAATTTCATGTTAAACAATGTCTCTAATTTTGTCTGATAACAGTGAGAACAAATGGTTCTTAATATTAGACTTGAACAGTGGTTATTGGCAAGTGGCCATAGATCCAGCTGACAAAGAAAAGATGGCATTTACCATGAGAGAAAGAAATTTCGAATTTGAAGTAATGCCATTCAGTTTAACCAATGCACCAGCCACTTTCCAACGGCTAATAGAAATGGTCTATACTGGCTTATTGTGGAAATCAGTAGTTGTATACTTGGATGACACCAACGTATTCTCAAAAACATTTGATGATTATTTTCATCATTTTCAACAAGTGTTCGAAAGATTAAGAAGAGCAAAACTAAAGTTAAATACAACAAAATGCTTTTTTGGCAAGACAGAACTAAAATTCTTGGAACACATAATCAATAAAGACGGCATCAAAACAGATCCAGAAAAAATAGAGATAGTAAAGAACTTTCCAGTGCCCACCAATATGACAGAACTGAAATCATTCTTAGAATTTGCCAGCTATTATTGACGTTTTATCAAAAACTTTTCCAAGATAGTGCAGCCACTCAACCAACTGCAAACCAAAAATACAAAATATGAATGGACAGAAAGTCAACAAGAAGCTTTTAATATTCTGAAAGAAAAACTTATTCAAGCTCCAGTACTGATCTATCCAGATCACAGCAAACCATTTATCATTACTACTGATGCATTTGGCCAAACATTGGGAGCAGTATTATCTCAAAGAAGATCAGACAGCAGAAAACATCCAGTAGCATATGTCAGCAGAGATTTAACACCAGCCAAAAAAAACTATGGAACACTGGAACAAGAATACTTAGCAATATACTGGTCAGTCATGAAATGGAAAGAATACTTGAGCCAGAAGTTTGAAGTATACACAAATCACAAGGGATTAACATCACTTCAAAAACAAGAATTTGGAGATGGAAGACAGTCAAGATGGAAAATGGCACTCACACCATACAATTATACTATACATTATAAAAAGGGAAAAGATAATGAAAATGCTGACAGTTTGTCATGAATGAGACAAATCTAAGAACATTTCAAATCCAAAAATATAACAAAACCAGAACAATACCAATGAAAAATATAACAAAAGATGAACATACAAAAATATCAACAACTTCAACATTATATAAACACTCAACAGTTCAAGGAGAATTTATCTCAAACGGAACGAAAGAGTATCAAACAACAATCAAAATATTTTATCACTCACCAAAATATACTTTATCAGAAAAATAGAAAAGATCCAGATCAACCAACCAGAGTAATTACAGAACCAGAAAAAAAGACAATATTATTCAACATGTACTCAAATCCAACAGCAGAACATTTTCACAAAGAAGCAACCATGAAAAGAACCAAAAAAAGATACTATTGGCTATCAATATAGCCAGACATCATCCAATATGTTCAAAATTGTGATGCTTGTCAGTGAAGAGGAGGTATGAAACCCAGTAAACTGTTAAGACCAATCAAAGTAGGACAACCATTTGACCATATTGGAATTGATTTAGTTGGACCATTAACAATCACCAGTGGAGGAAACAGATATATAGCAGTAGTCATGGACTATCTCACTAAATGGCCAAAGGCAAAAGCAATTCAAAAAGTGGATGCAGAATCCATTGCCAAATTCATTCATCAAGATTTGATCTGTCAACATGGATGTCCAAAAGAATTATTATCAGACCAAGGAACTCATTTTGTGAACAAAACATTAACAGAATTGAACCAAAAATTCGGAATTAAGAGGCCATTATCATCACCATACCATCCACAAACCAATGGATTAGTCAAAAGATTCAACAAAACATTGTGTGAAGCAATAGCTAAACTCAGCCGAGAAAACCAAAACAATTGGGATTTGTTGAAACCATTACTGTTTAATCTTAATTGTTGGCTGTATTGTTGAAACAAGGATTTCGCGAATCCTAAATGGTTTGCTCCTATATTTTCTGATTCTGCCACTTTTGGATGGTGTTGGTTCTCTGTAAGATTATATCTCACAGGGAGCACCAAATGTTACAGGTGAATATTTCTTTTGTTGAATTAAATAAAAACCTGTAACTTGGTGCTTAAATCAAGTCACAGTTGATAATGATCTGAAGGTTTGTATCTGAAGGTTTTGGTTGAGTTCTTTATATAATAGACAGAAATTTAATGGTGATAATTTTATTCATAGCTTCCCAAAACTGCAGTTTTGTCAATTTTTTTCTTAGCTTAATGGCCAGTATTCCTCCTGGTAAGCTATTCTCAATTGAGTGTTTTACCCTTATTTCTGGATCTTTTACCAGTCACGTTTATCCTGACATCAGTGCCCCATGCATTAATCCTCAATAGAATTAGTAAACAACAATAAACTCAAAGCAAGAAAATGAAGAAAAAAAAAGAAAATAAAAAAAGAAAAGAAATAAGCCAAGGTGATTTGCAAGTTAGTATTCTGTTAATAGCCATGATCAAGAGCTATTGTTCCAGTGTGATTAAGTGTTGATAGTGGAAATAGATTTAAGATAACAAATAGTTATTTATTAGATAATTGTGATTTTTGGAGAGTTGCTTAAATTAAATCTAAACTTCAGAGGTCTGTCTTTTCAGCTTCTAATTTTACTGCTATATATACATAATTGAAATTCCTTAATTCCTCAATTCTTTGTGACAGGAATCTTGGGATTCCTAATGAAAGGAATCCTGGAATTCTGGAATCCTGCAATTCCTCATTGGGGAATCCTGAAATTCCTGGAATCCTGCAATTCTTCTGAAAGGAATTCTGAAATTCCATATTTACTACGTCTATTTCTGATTGGCTAATACCTACTAACTAATAATATTATATTTTTTATATTCTATGAGTAACAGTGGTTTGGCAAATGAAAAAAAAATTTTGGCTTCTTATTTTACTCTTTTTGTTTACTTTTTTGATTTTGATTATGTTTACAAATATTTATTGAGTTCTGATTCAAGTTTTGTGAAAGTTTATACAAATGGTTTTGTCAAGAGTTTGGGTTTGATTGATGCTTATAGTGGTATTGCTGTCTATTTTTTGAATGTTGACACAAATGTTGGAATTAAGATATATGATTTGTTGTTATTGACTTTGGTGGAGTTGTAGGTTATTGTTTTTGTATTAGACTGCATACTGATTACCAGCTCTGTTACTTTGTTCACAAACAATCAAGCTTCACTAAATATGTACAATTATGGCAGAAGTGTGTTTGGTCTTGATTTTTGCAATAAATACTGGATTGAAAAAAAGTATATTTGTTAAATTATTTCAAAAAAAAATTTATTGGTTATGTAGAGAAAGATTAAAAGCCATTTTGATAATATCAAAAATGAGCATGCTGATTTTTACACCAATGCTGCAACTGTTTCTGGGTTTATATTACCTCTTAAAATACTGTGTTATTTTTTTAATATTGAAGACAGACTAATTTCTAGGAATGCTTATTACTTTGTTAAAAATTTGTTCAATGTGGTTAATTTTATTGAATAAAAATTCAGGTGTGCTGTAGACATTATAAATATAAGCATTGGTAGCAGTTTTGATATGACTAGAACTTTTAATGTTTGGCATTTAGATAACAAAATTTGTTCAGATTATACTAGTTTGTTGTTAGCAGCACTTTGATTTTACTTTATAAAAGCACTGTACTGCTAGTTATTAGTAAGTAAAAAGAAGAGATTATATAATTTGAAGTATTTAAGTGTGAATTGCATCTAATGTAAATTGTTAGAGAATTCTAATTACACTTTTTTATGCATATATAATAATAGTATTAGGAAAAAATTGTTGTCAACCACTATTTTGTAATAGAATAGATTGTTAAATTCCTTTGCTATAGAAAGTGTAATTATTTAATCTCTGTGCAATGCTAAGTTATCTGTTAATTTATATACAATGCTGGTTAAGAGCTTTGTTTTGAAGAATTAAGTGGCTAACACAATATATTGTGTTAACATTAGGTCTGAGAGCAGTATAATAGTTGTCAAATTGGTTCATAGTCTTGCCAAAAATTACAGATTTGTTGTTTAACTGTTAGTAGCTGAGTTGCAATCTTTTTACAAAAAACATGATTTTTTATTATGTAATAAGTCTGCTGTTTTTTTAGTATTTAGTTTGTTATTTTTGTGGTTTTCTGAAGTGGTTTGTAATTTTGGTGTTAAATTGGATATCTATATTTGCTTTAAATTGCATTTCTGTCTGTTTAGATTAAATTTTGGTTTTTTAGATAATGTTCTTATAATAAGTAATTTAGATATGTAATGTTATCTTAATTAGCTTAAGTAGTTGGTTACGTATATAAAAAGCATGAATCATACTTAATTTAGAATCTTGTTTGATTTTATACTTTTAGATAGTAGTTGGACTGTACTTATTAAGCATTAATAAAAAAAAAATTTTAAATTATATTACTTTAAATTATTATTTTTAAACTCAAATTAACTTAAAAATTTAAAATAATATTAAAAAATACAAATAAAATTTAAAATGTAAAATAAGTAATTAATATTATAGTATAAATATACCCAATATTTTAATTTCTAATTTTGAAAGTGATCATATTGAGTTTGTAATTTTTTGATTACAATTATGCTAAGTATAAAAGATATTACAAAAAATAACAAATTTGCCAATTAATGTATATGTACCACTTATCTAATTGGTTACCATGTTTATTTTGATCCAAAATACATTCTTTCCTATATACAAAATTATTTCACAAAAAAATGGACAATGAGAAAGATTTCATCAATTTGCAAAAAAGAAACATCAATGACAAAAAAACTTGGCCACAAGAATGTAAACATTGCCAAAGCTGTGAGATGCTGTTCAAATAGTTTAGCAGGCAAAATTACGTATTGGAGCCGAGAATGGGCAGTAATTTCACAATATTTTATCATTATTTAGTTCGATCAATGCCTCGCCGAAGTGAAATTTGTATTGCTAATAACGGCGGGCATACAAAGTATTAGATTATATGTTTCGCCATTAAATAAAATCGGTTTTGGAATAATTTTGATTTCAAAATTTGAGATAGTGATTGGTAAAGTAAAAAATCACCTCCGGTAGTACTAGCTTTATATGATTAACATTAATATTATTAGGTAAAGTAATTTCTACATGATATTTACAATTGTCTTTTCGATAAGGCCGGCATCTTCATACACGTCGATTTTTGGTATTTTGGATGAGGTCATTGTTTTCAAAATGGAAGGCACTCTTTTTTCCTTTTGGATCAGCTTCTAATTGATCATTTCTTTTTAAGTCAACTTCTTTCGGGGGAACTTTTTTTAGGCTAATTTTTTCTATTGAGGTGGTAGAAACGTCTTCTACATCGGAATCTTCGAGGCTGTCTAACATGGAAGTAATATTTGGGGCAACAAGCCACTGTTGGGAGATATGACCAAGCTCATAGATACCTTTGTCTTCTTCAGTATCTATAGCAACCGCGCTTTGTAGAAATCGTATATTAGAAGCAGGAAACACCTGTAAAGTATATAAAAGAAAAAGATAATATTAATATCATTAACATCAAGTTAAAATGAAGAGATACAGACATCAAATTCAAGATCCCCCATTATCATTTTCATCTTAGAATCTTTGTATACAACGATATGTCCAATCATTCCTTCAGGCGCTTCAGCCATTGGATATTCATCGCTTGTGTCGATTGTCTCAATATTACTTGGCTCTTCGGTACGTGGCTTTTTAGAAGAGCTAGGATCTACTCCATTTTTTGTCTGGATGAACTTTACACTTCGGGGAGGATAGAATTGAGGGAGAATAGAAGGCATTTGGATCATAAAGAGGTCATCATCCTAAATCAAAAAATCACTTAGACCTTGTATTATAATAATAATAATAATAATCATCTAATGAATTAATATTATCCTAACCGCTTCTTGTAAGCCGTACAAAGGCTTTTGTTTTTCTTCTATAAAGTTCCCATCCTTGTCATATATGCGTTCAAAGCCGATATCGCCAAGATGAACTTCGCGATGCAGCACTTCATCTGTTGGAAAAAGCGGGATTTCTTGTTCTTCCCCAAAAACTGCGATAGGATCCCAGGGATCTTTTCCTAGAACATCTTTAATAAGATCAGCGTTTTCAATTTCTTCCTTTAATTTATTGTCGACATAAGCTCTAGGAAATCCATCTCCAGTTACTTCTCCATTTGAAGAGGGAGTATCAGCATCATTGGTTGCGCCTAATGAAAAAGGACCGGAAGCGGCTTGAACTGGATTGAATCGGGGTCTCCTTCCTTGTCTTAACATATCCTTTGGTGAATCATTGTCAAGCCCTAAATTTAATTGATTGGCATCTATGTCCATACTTATGATGTCTGGGGGTGTTCTGGGTCTTGCACGTCGCTTTTTTGGTAAAAAAGCTGTTTTTACGCTGCCACCTATGGTAAGGAAATATTTTTGTTCAAAATCCTCCTCCTTTGCCCGTTCCTCCTCCCTCTCTTCGGCCTATGTATATAATAAAAAATTTGTATTAAAAAGAAAAGTGGTATTCATATCTTATTTCCCCCGTCAAATACCTAAAAATCATTGGAAAACGGGTTGAACGCTAATTTTCGCAATTACCATTATGTTTAAGCTTTTCAACAAATGATTATTCTCACCTTAACTTCCTCTTCTTTCTTGATTATGAGGTTTTTGCTGACGGCCAAAATGCGAGAAAGGTTAGGTACAGAGGCTGCATTATTAGCTGCGGAGTTTGTTCGTTTTCCTTGTTTGATAGGAGCCAAACTAGCCAAGCGCCCAGGTATTTCTTCTGTATGAATGTTGCCAATTCTTTCGTAAGGTTGATACTCTGCCTCATGAGGTGATTCATCGTTTAAAGAATTTAAGTAAATCTCCAAATCTTGAGAAGTAGAGGGAATAGAATTGTTGTTAGAAGATCCATAAGCCGTCAATGTCTGATTCGAGGTTGAGGAATCAGCCGTAGCATTCGATTTTCGGGTCTTTTTTGTGGTTGAAGTTCCATCCGCAGGATCTTTTGGTTTTCGAGATACCCTTGGTTTTTTGGGACTTGAAGGTATGTCAGAGTCCTGAGTAACCGCATTTGATTTGCGGGTATTTTTCTTGGCTTTTGCAGCTGTACCAATTTCTTGCAAATTTTGTTCGGCCTTTTGTTTGCCTTTCATTTTTGAGTGTTAATCATGAAAAATTGCATTAGCTGAGTGACCTACTTGTCGAGCCCGGTTCGCCTGAGGCTGTTTAGTGTAACCGGCATTTCCATTTATAAAAGTCTAATATTTGACTCAACCTGATTTAGTTGTTGATCGCGGTAATAAGTCGAAGGTTAGTTTTGATCATTAATATATAAATTATTTCAAAAAAATGAATATTGAAATTTACAATTGAATAATAAATATATAGTATATAGTATATATTTAATGTTTAATTTTGAAATAAGCTGAAAAAACATTCATTTTTTGTTTACATGATGCAAAAGAAGTCAATTAAACGGAAAAATACAAAGATTCAAAAATAAAAATAAAAATAAAAATAAAAATAAATAAATAATAAATATATAAAATAATAATAATAATAATAATAATAATAAGGAATGAATAAAAAATATATTTATATTTATGTTATTATTATAATTAAATAATTTATTCGGGTGGCTAGTCACATGTAGAAAGTGCATGAGTCATGCTTAACATAAAACATGTATATGTTTTAATTAGATATATGGTGGGTTAGATTATATTCAATAAAGCAAGATAAAAAAAATTAATTAGTTTAAGATCAATGAGAATAAATATATATTAAAAAAATTAACATGAAAAAATATAAATTTATTAAAATATAAATTAATTTAATATTAAAACATAATTAAAAAATATTAATAAAAACCATAAAAACAATTAATTATATTTATTTAATTCAAATAAAAATTTTAATACAAAATATTATTATTTATTATAAATAAATAAATAAATGAATAAAAAAGTATTTTATAATTATTATTTAAATATTTTAAAAAAATATAAAATTTATTTTAATATATTTTATTTCCATTATTTATATTTAATTTTATTATTATAAAAATGAAAATAAGGATTAAGCATATAATCATTGCAAAATTTTAATCAAGTTTGTAAATTATATGACTTATAAAACAAATTAATAAATATATATATCAATTTTAATTATGCATACATGAGAAGCCCAACCATTGACTATTTATGTACAACCCGATTACCATACATTAGAAGTTGATCATGTACTTACAACATGTGGGCCAGCCACCCGAGCCGACCAAGACTACACTACACTATACTATCTTCTTATTGAAACAACTATTAAAAAACTTTGAACCAAAAAATTTATTGATGTCAGCCACCATCTGAAGCGGATTCCACATGTTTCTCACGCATAAATAATTAATATAATTAAAACTCATTTTTATTAAATAATTGATGATAAAAAAATTTAATATTTTTAAAATTAATTTAAACTGTTAAAGTAAATAAAAAATTTCAATTTAATTTAAATAAAAAAAATTATATTAACATTATTGAATTAATTAATTTTACTCTGAATTAGATGGTCTAAATTTATGATGATAAATTTTATTTGTTTTGTTGGTTTTATAACAACAACAACAATAATAATAATAATAATATAGAAACACTTGAATTTAATTTGCGAAATTAATAGTGTTTCTTAACTTTTTAGGCTAATAGTTTCCAATTTGGCTATTTTATAACTAATTTTTATCAAAGCCTTAGAATTCTCAATTAATTAATTTTTTTTAGTAACTTAATTATTTTATAGTAAAATTTATTAAAAATAACTGTTGAAATAATTTTCCTAAAATATTAAATATCACTGATTATTGAAAAAATATTAAAAATATTAAAAAATATTCAAATCATTCGATAGGAATTAATTAAAAATTGAAAAATCCAACCAATGAATAATCTATGTAAATTTTAAATAAATAAATAAATAAAATAAAAAATAATCTTGATTTTTTTATAACGAGAATTTAATAAATATCTATATTAAAAGTTTAAAAAGTTTAGGAAATGAAAAAAGTATTTATATATTTTAAATTCTAAAATGGTTTGATTTGTAAGAATATTGAAGATAAGGAAATATG
>JAAOMT010000376.1:11264-157282 GCA_016748015.1 Geosiphon pyriformis | reverse complement strand
CATATTTCCTTATCTTCAATATTCTTACAAATCAAACCATTTTAGAATTTAAAATATATAAATACTTTTTTCATTTCCTAAACTTTTTAAACTTTTAATATAGATATTTATTAAATTCTCGTTATAAAAAAATCAAGATTATTTTTTATTTTATTTATTTATTTATTTAAAATTTACATAGATTATTCATTGGTTGGATTTTTCAATTTTTAATTAATTCCTATCGAATGATTTGAATATTTTTTAATATTTTTAATATTTTTTCAATAATCAGTGATATTTAATATTTTAGGAAAATTATTTCAACAGTTATTTTTAATAAATTTTACTATAAAATAATTAAATTATTAAAAAAAATAAAGATATATTAATTTATTAACTAAAATGACTAGTAGAAATTTATAAATTTTATTATAAATAAAAAATAAGTATTGACTGTGAAAATTTTTAAATTATATATAAAAACAAATTATAATTAAAGTCAAAAAATATAAAACTTGTATAATTATAAAAAATATTTTTTAATAAATTTGATTAGTTTAAAAAATCAAAAATATTTTTTATTAAGTTAAATAAAAAATACTTAAAAAATTTTGTATTTTTTTTTATAATAAACGATTTTTATTTAACATGTTATCTAATATTTTATGTTTAAATAATCAAATTTATGAAAATAATTTTTAATTTATATGTAATAATTGATTTATGTTTAGAAAAATTTGTATTTTAATTTTAATATATAATATATAATAATTTATAATTATTCAAGTTAAACTATTTGAAATTTAAAAATATTGTATATAAAAATACAATACATAAACTAAATTCGAGTTTTAATTGGTTAAAATTGACAGTTCAAAAAAATTAAACGCCCTGAGAGGGGCTCGAACCCTCGACCTTAAGGTTAAAAGCCTCACGCTCTACCGACTGAGCTATCAGGGCATCACATACATAGATTGAAATTTTTAACTATATAATCTTTTGTAAAATGAGATTCAGGTGATGAATCCAATCAGAAATAATTATATATATACCAGTCACACGTCGACAAGTTTTTAAAATCTTTCTCGGGACACTTGGGAAAAAATGCCACTTACAATAATGAGATTCCTAAATATCGCTCTCCTAGTTTTTCTCGTCGCAGTAGTTTCGCTTAAAATAAATGCAAAGTCAACTACAGGTGAACGCGTTCTAGTCTTGCTGGAAAAGGAATCAGATGAAAGTCTTTATTCGCTGTTTTTCAAATCACTAATAGGTACTTGGTGTGGCCTGAAACTTGAAACTTTTTCAAGTGATGAGTTTATATGCGTGTTTTTAACCATTTTCTTTATTCAGACCGACACTACACTCTATCCTTCAAAACCCCTTCTGATTCAAAGGTTGATCTATTTTCTTTTGACGAGCGGGCCTATGATCACATAATAAACTTTGCTCCAGGGACCAAGAGTATGTCTTAATCGGCTGAAGCTTTGCTCTATAAAATTCGTTGTTATCTCTTCTAATTTTTAACCTTATTTGGATAGTTTCCAATAGTAAACTTAATTCTGCAGCCCTTATCAATTTTGTGAATAAGGGTGGGAATATTCTGCTGACAGCATCTCCAAATCTCTCAGAAACAATCCGTGATTTTGCACGAGAATTCGATATTGAATTTGATGATAAAGGAACATCAGTAATTGATCATTTCAATTTTGATGTTTCTGATAATGGCACACACACCCTTCTTGTTTTAAACAATGAGGGGTTGACAAAAAATCCGGTGATTTTGAGCAAAGCAACTGTAGAAGGAGCTCCAATTCTTTACCGAGGTGTGGGGCACAAATTTGGAACTACTCCATTATTGACCAAGATTGCATGGGTTGCTAGTAATTCTGCTTATTCATATGAGACTAAAGCAGAACAGGTAGTTGATCAAGACCCTTTCCTTGTTGGGCATGATATTACACTCGTTTCTGCCTTACAGGCTTTGAACAACGCGAGGGTCACGTTTGTAGGCAGTATAGAGCTTTTTCAAGATAGGTAAGCTCAATGACGTTGATTACAGTAAGCCATATTGACTCTGAAGTGTTTTCAACTTAATTTTATAACTCTTTATTATGAAATTTTGCTCTAACTAGTTTATTCAAATCACCCGTTCGAAAATTTAATTCCTCCGAGGAGTAAGCATTTTTCCTAAAGTTTATGTTTCCGAATTTCTCTAATTATAAATTTTCGTCCAAACAGATATTTGAACTCGGGTAATAAAGCATTCGTTGACGATTTGATAAAATGGACATTCCAAGAATCAGGCGTACTCAAAGCCATCTCAAGTCACCTTCACCGGGAAGGGGAAGATGAAGAATTAGACGCTTATAGAATTAAAGATAATATCGTAAGTGTGAGAATACATTTTCCATAATCATTTATCCATGACTAAATATTATTTTGCTAAACTGATAGGTTTATACAATCGAAGTATCAGAATATGCCAATGATCGTTGGCAACCGTTTAATGGCACTGATATCCAATTGGAAGTGATTATGCTTGACCCTTATATTCGTCGCACTCTCATACCATTACCAATAACCCCACAACATCATTCGAGAAAGTTCGAAGCGCATTTAAAATTACCAGATGTCTATGGTGTGTTCACGTTCAAGGTCAACTATAAACGAGAAGGCTACTCGTACATAGTAGATTCAACCACAATGGCCGTGAGACCTTTCCGACATAATGAATATCCAAGATTTATTTCTTCTGCATATCCGTATTACGTCGGAGCTGCGTCAATGTCGGTTGGTTTTTTAGTATTTTCAGCCGTGTGGATATTTAATAAAGATAGCGAAAAAGAAGGCAAAAAGAAAACAAATTAGAAATTCAGAATGTGTTAAGCAAAAATATCAATGATTCCGTCTACACTGTACTATACATGATTTTAGAATATCATTATAATTTATGAAATTTGAAAATAACTCCCCTCATCTTTTATGACGTTGTCTCGCGCAGTTTATTTTTCTGGGCTTGCTTAATTCCATTTACTACCGCTACTCCGTTAGTGGGGATTTGGTACAGATTATCCAATGGTGTTCTGTGAGGATTCATTGGAGTATAAATACCGAGTTGAACATTAAATCGATTAGAAAACACAAATTAAATATGTTTTCACCTGCATGTCGAACACTCATTTTTTTCAAGTTTTTGTTCACAAAAAACTGAGATGACGGAATGAGGTTAAGGAATTTTGATTAAAACCAAATATTTTGCGAAAGGAAATAAAGGATACTTGACAAGCAAACAGAGCAAACATATCCAATATCTATAATCTTTTTGTGGCAAAAACAAGCCGCTCGGAAATCCACTTGCTCTTTTCCGGGTAAACAGAGGATGGTTCTTGAATAGCGATCGGGCAAGAATGTCTGCTACTAACAAAGATTTGATAAAAAGATCATGATGAAAATTAAATCAACAACATTTTTAGAAAGAATAGTTACCAGTAAGTATTGTAAAAAGCCACGAGGTAAATCAAGTTTCATATACGTTCCGTTAGTAATATGTGCTGCCTGCTGCAAAAAGACCGTGTCCTCTCCAAAAACCTTGCAAACATCAATAGGTATACTCTTAATGATGAAAGTAAATATATTAAATTGGGAAAGTCACGAAATTCAGCAGAATAAAAAGTTACTTACAGACTTTTGAGCAGAAAAGATACAGTTCATTATAGCCACATATTGGTCTGGGGAATCGGGGGATAATGATATAACTAATATTCGAGGCTTTATACGGCCAATGTCATCTGCTTTTAATGTTCGATTAATATCTAATAAAAGAAAGAGTTAAAACAAGTTTATCATAGATTGGTATAAAAACAGTTTAAACTTGGAAGGATACAACAAAGTGCCATTGACATTGCCCCAGCCATAATAGAGCTCGCGGCTATAAATCCAAAATATTTGAAAGCTAATAATTAGATGCGTCCTCAAAGGGCAAATATCTGATTCACAAAAATAATTGCATGCCTGTTTCATTGGACGAATTAGAGCTATCAGAAAATAAATTAGCGCTTTCAAAATCTTGAACCAATTTCTTGACACCCAAAATGACTTTATGATGAACAGCGCGGAATGTTTGATACATATTCGCGTCATTACTAAAGCTCGCATTATTTAAGGATTTTTGAGTGGTTTGAATAGTTTCTGATGTGGGATAAAGGAATTTACTGTTCAAAAGAAGAATGGCGCTTAGTTTCAACTGTCTAAGAATAGAACTAAGAGAATATGAATACCTCTTGCCTACATGACTCGCTATGACAGCAAGCTTATTGTCATGCTTGAAAGCCAGATGCGCATTGATGAAAATTAAAATTTGATTAAGAGCCTCATCCAACGAAAGACCATCATGTAAGGCGGCAGATTGGGCCCATATAAACGGATTTGTATCAATGATCAATACAAGCAAATTGGAATCATCTGCTCAAGTTAGAATTTTAGATGGAGCATGGTTATATTTGCGAAGTTGAAAATACTAAGGGAAGATTTGTCACCTTCGCTCACAGCAACAGTGTCTTTCATTGTTAGGGAGAGAATATAAAAGAAAATTATTTTATTTTTCGCCTCTTATAATGATCAAAAAACTCAAAGCTAAACGCGAAAAAATATTAGGATTCGGGGATTTCTGTTAAGGGTAGACTCTAGCATCACATGGCAATGTGATTACAGTCAGGGTCCGATTTGACAATATAATATTAATTCGCTAACTAAACCGATTTTTGACTTACCTAAAATAAGAACAAATTTAATCAAAAAAGCTTGTTTAAATATAAAGAATCATAATATTGTTTATTATATATAATATGAAATTGATTTTAAATTTTAAACATCTTGACAAAAAATATTATCATCTCTATTTATAATGTAATTTGCAACAGACAATGTGAACATGTGCTAGGAAAATTTTTTTTAACGCCTAATGAAAAAAAATTAAAAAACTACCACAGACTTGTTGGCTAAATACCTTCCAGCAATGAGATTTTCCTTTCCAAAGGAGAGAGGAATTTCATCAAACCAATCTTTTCTTAAACATTTTTTTATTTTGTATATATATTAATAATACTTCCAAGATTTTTGATCAGACAGTTAAAAATTAGATTATAATTTTAAACATATTTTCTTAAAATAATATAATTTGTGTGTTTTGAGCTATTATTTTATTGAAATTGCCACTTTTTTTAAATTTTTAAAATGTGTTTATAAAGAAATATTTACATAAAGATTAATTTAAAAATAAAATAAACTTGGTTTTTTTTATACTGAAATTTTTTATGCAAAAATTATTTTTTGGCTTGACCTTTGAAATTATGTGTATGTGTTGATCCATATGCATTTAAAATACTTAAAAAAGAAATTCTTAATTTATAACAGGCTAAGCAAATTTACGGGATTGAGCAAATTTTTACCATTTGACTGCTAATGGGCTCGTCAAGGTATGTTTTATGGCATGATATTGGGTTCTCAGCAATTTTTTGCATTTCGAAGAATTCTTACCTCCCAGCCATTCGCTAAAAAAAGGAAAAAAAAAGGATTCAAGTATCTTGTGAGATTTTATTATTTAACACACAAATTTAAAATAACTAACTTGTAAAGCCGATTGACCATTTCATTCTTTTCAGGGGCAAGTTCGTCAACAGATCGATAGATTGAATTTACATGGGCAATCCAATCTTTCATTGGAATTATCTCGTTGGATTTTAATTGACCGCCCCCATTAATACAACCCGAGGGGCAAGCCATCACCTCAACATAATGGTATGGGGAATTGCCGTTTTTAATTTTTCTAACAAGATTTTGAATATTACGAAAGCCATATGCTGATGCAAACTTGAGTACAGATTTTCCCTCAATCTAAAAAAAATTCTTGTTAGTATTAAAAATTAAACACAAAAATAGATGTTGATTACCAACCTCAAGGGTGACTTCCTTAAAGTCCTTGTTTCTTCCAAAATTCACAAAAACTCCTCGTTCTTGATCGACATCGATCTCAGCCACACCAAATAATTCTTGGGCTGCATAACTAAGAATATATTCTAGAAACCCACCTGAAGCACTCCCTGCTGACCCTAGCAATTGCCCTTCTGAGTTAACTTTAGTGAAGGAATCTAAAGCAGGTGTCTCGGCACACTTTGTAATATCAAAATTTTGTTCCTTCAACATTTTGTCTACTTCCCCAGATGTTATCACACAATCAACATCCCGTGTTTGATACTCATCACCGAAAAAATCCTGCCTTGAGGCTTCAAGTTTTTTGTCATAGCACATCATTACGCTAACATGGTAAATCTGATTTGGTCTACGTGATTTCCATGAAATTAGTTATCAACTTCAATGAAAACTTTAAATTAAATAAAGAATAGAGAACATGTATCTACTTGAGTCCGAGTTTACTCGCAAGATAATCTTTTACTAATACACCCATAATTTGTTGAGGAGATTTCGTTTCACTTATATAGGGCAAGGTAAAATCATGTGTTTTTTCAGCATAGCAGATCCAACCTGGGCAGGAAGAAGCGAGCATTGGAAGTCGCGCTTCTACCATAGCTTTATTTCCTACTGAAACATTGCCAGCACGCCGACCTTTTTTGGATTTTGAGCTGTAATCATCAGATAAACTTGGAGAGCGAGACTCCTCCTCCTGTAGAGCACGATATCTTGTGACGAATTCTTGTGCGCTTTCTATAAGTGAAAGATCACGCGAGAAAGAAGTATCGAAAACATGATGCACACCGAGAGATTTCAGAAAGTGTGTGAGCCGTTGGGCTACCTTGAATTAAAGCAGTAAGAATGGTGACGCTCAATATCAACTGGTTTAAACTGAATTTTTAGTAATCCCACCTGTAATGGGGTAAGTTGGTATTTAGCCGCAATCGAAGCACGGCTCTGTGGAGAAATTGAAACGACAACCGTTTTTATATCGTTTTTCTTATCTTTTTCGATCAATTTTCGATTACTTTCCAAAATTTTGTAAAGCTCTTCATGGGATTGCATGCTAACTAGAACACTCTCAGCTGATGTAATGCATCCACTACAAAAGGTTCAAAGTAAAATAGAGTTCTGTTGAATTCCTTAAACAGCTGTAGCAAAAATTTGGTCATACCTGCAAGCTAAGCAATCATTAAGGGTTATGCTCGCCGTTTCGAGCTTTGTCTCACTACCATCTTGGGAAACTTCGTAATAACCTCCCGAGTCATCAATCTTTATAGCTGCCTATAAGTCGAAGACAAAAAGTTTTATAAAAGGAAGCGAATTTATTAGAAAACTCTTAAAACCGACTTACAGCTGTAAAGTCGGCCTTAGTTTTCTTGACCTCGACAGGTTTAATGCAAGCTTGGGAAGGTGCAATGTAGTCATTGAGATCTGTTAGAAATACAGCTCCAGAGAACGTCATTGTAATAATATACAAAGAAGTTTTATTTGATTTCTAATCCACATGTTTGACAGGAGATCCGTCATATCTCCACATATCAACAAGATGCACTCAGTGATTAGCTAATAATTATCGGTTATTGATGTACTACTAATTTGAGCTTTCCTACAAACAATTGAAAATCACCTTAGCCTTTTTAAAATATAAAAGATTTGGTGTAACGTGCTCAAAAACGGTAAGTATTCATCGGCTTCTGTCACAAAAAACGTAAGTTAATTCACTTTCAATTTTTTATCCTTGCTGTAACTGATCATGCTATTGCGAGCACTGTTATCCTCTAGAAATTGTGGGTTTTTAGCCACACGTTTACGTTCTTTTGGTCAAGCTCGAACCTTTTCTGTAACTCCGCGCTCCTTCCAATCAATTTCTGCTGACATAAAAGATGTCCCCAGCACAAAATTATATATCAACGGGGAATTTGTAGAGTCTAGCACAAATCGTTGGATCCCCCTATATAATCCGGTGAGGTTTCATTGCAATAAACCTGAGATTCACGCATAAAACTTGTTTTATTTACAATTATCTTTTAAAGGCAAATAATGAATTGATTACTCGTGTACCAGAAACTACGACTGAAGAATTGGATGCTGCTGCCGAAACCGCTGCCGAGGCTTTTAAATTTTGGCGCAAAACATCTGTACTTCATAGACAACGAGTAATGCTAGATTTTCAACTTTTAATTCGTCAGAACATGGATGAGATTGCTCGCTCTATTACAGAGGAACAAGGCAAGACGTTTATAGATGCTAAGGGCGACGTTCTTAGAGGGTTACAGGTTGTTGAAAGCGCCTGTGGAATCCCCAATCTCTTGATGGGAGAAAAGCTGGAGGTAGCAACTGATATGGACACATACACGGTGCGACAACCCCTTGGCGTCACCGCTGGTATATGTCCATTCAATTTTCCGGCAATGATTCCATTGTGGATGTTTCCACTCTCTATTGCGGCAGGAAATACAATGATCATTAAGCCATCGGAACGTGATCCTGGTGCTATGATACTTCTTGCCAAATTAGCTGAACAAGCAGGAATACCAAAAGGTGTTCTAAATGTAGTTCATGGATCTGTTGATACCGTTAACTTTTTGTGTGATAATAAACACATCAAAGCCATTTCATTTGTTGGTAGTGATAAAGGTATGCCCACGATTAGTTTATTATGAGGTTTCGATTGGACGCTTGAATGTTAACTTTTCATTTATTTTGCTTCAGCCGGGAAATATATACATAAACGCGGAAGTGCTAACGGCAAAAGAGTTCAGGTTTGAATATTATTTTTTGAAATCGAAGTTGTATCATCAAAATATTTTTATTTAATGTTGATTGAAATTCATACTTTAGGCGAATTTGGGGGCCAAGAATCATGGAGTCATATTGTCTGATTCAAATAAGGTTTTTTATTTCTATTAAACCATTTGATCTTTCAATCTTTTTTTTTTACTTAAAATGACTTTTATTTCTTAGAACCACACCTTGAATCAACTTACAGGGGCAGCATTTGGTGCAGCTGGTCAACGGTGCATGGTATTTTAAAATCAGAGCTTAGAAAGTTTGATCTCGAGATATTTATTTTAAGACTTTCACAATTTCAAGGCTTTATCAACTGTGGTCTTTGTCGGTAAAGCGCGAGAATGGTTACCAGAGCTTGTAGAGCGTGCAAAAAAACTTAAAGTCTCTGGTGGATTTGAACCTGATGCTGATCTCGGTCCTTTGATCAGTCCATTAGCAAAACAACGCGTAGAAGGATTAATACAAAGTGGTGTCGATCAGGGCGCTGATCTTCTGTTAGATGGTCGTAACCCTCCCCTTCCGGATAAATATAAAAACGGAAATTTTGTTGGTTTGTGGGGAATCTGATTTGAGGCTTTTTTTTGAACAACCTTAGATTTACACTTCTTTTTAATTAAGGACCTACCATATTGGCCAACGTCAATACAAGCATGGATTGTTATAAGGTAAGATATAAATTTACCTTTTCTTTCATTGGAACTCGGTCATTGATTTCTGAAAGTTTTGCCTTTATATAAGGAAGAAATATTTGGGCCTGTTCTTGTATGCTTATCTGTTGAAACCCTTGATGAGGCGATTGAATTAATTAATAAAAACCCATACGGCAATGGTACCGCCATTTTTACTAACAATGGAAGCAATGCTCGCTATTTCAGTCAGAATATTGATGTGGGGCAAGTAGGAGGTAATCTATTATTTAATGACTATTGTGTTGTACAATATATGAACAATTTCTAAGATTCCTCGACTTTTCAATTTCAAGTTAACACTCCTATTCCGGTTCCGCTGCCCATGTTTTCCTTCACTGGAAGTCGTGGTTCTATACAAGGCGATGTTAACTTTTGTGAGTATTTTGTCTTGAGTTTGTTCCACATGATTCATGGCCCCTCTGACTCTTCAACTTTATGTCACAGATGGTAAATCCGGAATATCATTCTATACTCAAACAAAAACCATCACGTCACTTTGGAGAAAGGAAGATGCTGGTCATAGCCACGCTGCCGTTAATATGGTATTTAATAGAAACTTCTTAATGATTGACATTATTTTGATCTATTACCTAATAAATTTTTTATTTCTTTAATAGCCAACAATGAGATGAGAACTCAAAAAAATACAATAGATAATTTTAAATTATAGAAATAGAACAGAATTTTCTGAAAGCTTCAATCTTTTTTCTTGACACCAACACTCCAAAAAGAAATAAATGAATTAGTTTAAATTCCTTCAGTTGTTGGGTTTCATTATTGAAAAAATATGCATCTTGGATATTCCATTATATCATATTCTCTCTAAACCAAAATAGGGAAACTTTCTATGTCGAAAATGATCCTATTTGCTTACTTGCAAACTGACACATTGGCATTTATTTTTTTTACAAATTATTATAATTACAATTGGCATTATTATCGTAACAGTCTATTAATTATTTAGTATTATTCAATTTATCTACAATCACTTAGATAACTGTACAAAATCTTTGCTATGTATCTTTTCACTAAAAATATCATTTCAAATTAATAATTTGTTCCACTGTTTGGCGGCGATATTATTAAACTTTTGTGTAAATCTTTTAAGCTCTCTAGCATTGTATTGTGGTATGGAAAGAAGGAAATGAAATAATTCAGAGGAGAGACCTATATATACGAAATTAAAGAAAGAATGAAAAAGCAATTTGTTAATCAAAAAATCAATGCTAGATCGAGGTAATTGGAAAGATTTTACGAACCCACTTGACCAAAACAGAGGGCCAGATCTTTGCATTCTCGATCAGAAAATCAGGCTTTTTCAGGTAAGACGGGGCGTATTTTTGAAATATATTGCTTCCCAATACAGTTCTACCAAGAGAAAAAGTTATATAAATGCAAATTTAAAGAAATAAAAAGATGCGAAAACCAACCCAAATAACAAGCTGGCCAATTGAAACCAATTTTCTCCAGTTTTAATGGTAGCGTAATAAACGAGTTGGTCCACTATGTAGAAATAATGGAATTCAAGATCAATCATTTTTCCCTTGATTTCCTATCAGATTGTGGAAATTCGTTAATTTGTTGTTCGGAATTCGGAATTCGGAATCCAAGTAAAAAACGGAAGACTTTTATTTCCTTACCTCGTCGTTTAGGTTGGGAAAAATGTCAAACAAGTGTGTATTGCTATTGAAATCACTAAGAAAGCGAACGGTGTGATTTTCAAGCATACCAAAAGCATATGAGCTGCGATAACCAGAGGCGAGCTGTTAACAAAAATTAGGTCAGAGATGAAAGGATAATAACATCAGTAACCAAGATGGATATATTGAAGTGACGATAAAATAAATCAACCTGAAAATTCGAAATATAGCCGAAACTTATACGTAGCGGAATCCAGTAGTTCTCAGAAGGACGCCGCCTATTGTAAACCGTGATATTTTCTTGAATATATTTCTCCTTGAAAATTGGGTTGGGTGAACTTTAGTATTTTGGTTGTTTTAATAAAATCATTTTGATGAAATATTTGGCTTTAGCTTACACGTCTCACGTTCTCGGCATTTTTCATTAATGCTTTAATATTAGGTCGTACTTTAATATTATGATGTGAAAATGGTAAAATATTCTTGGTATTATCGGGAAGTTCCAACAGAAAATACATTGTATCATTGACGATTTCATATTCAAGAGGAATCCCGAGCAGATTATTCACTCGAATTTCTTTATAATCGCTTTCGAATTTGATCACCCATTCTTCATCGTTTGAGTTCGACTCGGAGCGCGAGATTTTCCCTATTTTTAGATATTAGAGTTTATAACAGAATTCATAAATTATTTATATCGAAGATTTTATTTTTTAAATACCTTTCAAAGCCTCAAATTCATTATATACCACTCTCAATGAAGGAATTCGACATTCTGCTTTTAGGATTACTGTTTGTTGATAATCTTTAACCAATCTGCAGTTTACATATATCTCGATGATTTTCTTCTCCACTTCATTAGGATCTCGATATTCTCCACGATCCAGTGAACCTTGAATTTCAGCATGGGGTAAGGGAAGAAGCCTAATATAGACGCGAACATTGCTTTCAGGTTCTACAGTGAGCGTTTTGAACAGTTTGGCCGACATGCGAGAAGTTGAAAACACGATTTCAGATGGATCCTCATAATCAATACTTGTTTGAAACTATAGAGGATTAGATATTCAAATAATTAATTGTGATGATGGACGTGTTATTTAAAAAAAAACACACACATACCGTAAATTCTAGTGGTACCGTCTCCCGATTATACACTACCATACTGCGAGCCGAATATTCTGATCCATAGAACAAGTTAAGCATTTCGATACAGGTTTGGCTTGTATCGACACCATTAACATAAATATCAAAAACATGGTTATTTTGCACAGATGCACTTGCCCCTCGCCTTAAATTTTGTCTGGCAACAACCTGAGAAAAGCCGAAAGAATTTTTAACGCAATAATCATCAAATCTGATATATAGTGAGGAATTGGATTAATCAAAATGGTTTACCTCCATCACAACCCGAATTGTTTTCGTGTCGGCAGGGTTATTGAGGTTTTCAACAATCAAATATGTTGAGAAAACACGCCTAAAATTCGCAGAAAAGCTCAAAGCGATGGTGTGACCATCCGAGTGCTGTCGATTGTGGCCAGTTACTGATGGGTCCAAAGTACCCTCAGTTGGGCTTATTTTGAGCCAATATTGATCATTCGAAGATACTGTTTTGATTCGATAGGATATTTGTTCAACGGTGGAATTTTCAAGAGTCAATTTTTTTACCACTGTTGAGGAACCAAGATCTTGTTGTCCAAGATCAAGTTCATAACGACCACCAATTTCAGTTGGTTCTCCAATCCTTTTACAGCCACGAAGGGATATAAATGGAAGTTCTTTCGCGGGCTTTTGATAAATAACAGCTTGCTCAGATGATGGCTCAAGAGGTTGAAATATTCTTGGAGAATCGTCTTGGTCAATTGATTCGAGTACTTCTTTATTGCACTGAACTTTATTCCCAATAACTCGATGTTCATGTGTTTCAGATTCTGTGCTTATCAAAATTGTATTTCTTTGACCAGACAAAGACTCCATATCGTCAATGTGAATCTTGATGTCATCTAATACAGGAACAGAAGGATCCAAGAGCTCAATATTCAGGGTGAATTGTTGTCCTGCTTCAATTATACCACATCCATTATCATCTAAAGGCGTGATATTGAGGATTTCTTGGACGAATATTTCAATTGGTGCTTCAATTGATACCTTGAATCGCAAAGGAATTTTGCTACACAAATTGTTTATGTTAATAGTTTCGCTTTGATTTAGCCATTCTTCCAGGAATTTAATGTTTTGCGTAACTTTATTGGAATTTTGCGAGTTTGCTCTTCGCTTGCGAGTTTGAACTATTCCGTTTGCTTCGTCTTCAAACCCATTGCTTTCGTTGTCTGATCCATATAGAGTAGTTTTGAAGATTATGTGATGATTTGAAATGGTAAAAGTGGAACATTCAGTTATAACTCCGCGGATAGGTATGGTTTTTGTTATCTGCTCCGAATCTTCGTCTTCACCATTTGATTGTTTTGTAGCGATCCAAAGTTTACCAAAAGTGATTCCATCAGGGTTTATAAAATATGATGAATCGCTGGGTAAACGTAATGACTCATTCGGATGAGCCCGAACTCTGACTTCAATGGAACCATGTGCGTTGATAGTGACACCTCCAACTAAAGGGGAGTTTGAAAATCTCGAAAGGACTTCAATTTTGACAAACTGTGAAATATCTGGACTTAGCTCTGCTCCGATTTCAAAACGAATATCATCATCACCCGAGTTTAAAATAGAGAACCAAGAATCAGAGGGTAGTTCATGCCGAGTAATAGGATGACATAGAGGCGGAAGAACCAGTTCCCCGTGTACCAAGCGTTCAAAGACCATTTCGAAAAGGGTCAATGTAGCTTTAAGGTTTATTGTCATTTTATTCTCAGGATTGAACATGTTAAGCACATTTATTTCAAAAATTCGTTCACCAAGTTGAAAATCCTCAATACGACGAGGCTTGAGAGCTGCTGTAATCTTCTGCTCAACATATGAATCTATTACTCGCTTTAAAGAAATTACCTCTTGATCTAGCTGGTGGGAACCTTCATCCACGATGCCCCGAATTTCAATGCAATCCGGACTTTGTAACTCATATTGCAAAGGTATACCAGAAATATTCCGCAAGGTAAATTGAAACTGAACCTCTGACCAAGAATTCGCATGACCAATTTTTCCAAGCTCAATTTCTGCCGGAGTTAGCTCCCCTTTTGATACGCAGTAATTGGCTTTTAAATCAATCATTTTGACAGTTGTCCTTGATTTGAGGTCATACAACAAAAGAACCCCTTCAATTATAGCTTTTTTTCCTTTGACTAATTTGAGCGAATTCTCTTTATCCAAAAAGATTGGTTCTGGACAAGCAATATAAAGAAAAGCTCTATCGCCAGGCTTCAGTTCGCATTGAGGACCGCACCTTTGAAATGGGGAATCTATAGAACCATGGAACTCGATATTTTCATCTTCGATGATTTTTGAATCGCCAAAAAGTCCCCATCGGACACTTATATTCAAGTCTGATTTGGGGATTATGTGAAGACTTTCATTAGCTGATTTATTCCCAACTTCGACACATTGCTCATAAAGTGGGGCAGTGTCGGATTGGTAGCCTTTTTGAATCTTGGCCTTAAGATGAGGGATGACTTCAAAATCGGCAGGTTGTGAGGCTCCATTTCTATTCGATTCATCGCTAATTATTGTAACATATATATTATTCCAGTGAACCGAGGGAAATGATTCAATTTCCTTGGGGTTTTCTATAGCCATACTTTCATGATTGTCAATATCTTTAGGCATTAATTCTTGTGGCGAGTTATCTCTCTTCAAAAATTTAATTGTCCCAGCATCAACAAACAACCTGACTTCGACCTCAAAGACTTGCTCCGTGTGATGTAAATTGGTTACTATAATTTTTTGCGATAAGAGACCAAAACTAGAAGGAATGGCTCGAAAAGCAATTATAGCTTGTGAATTAGCCTCAGGCTCAATTTCATCAAGAAATTCACCATCTTCTATAGATGCCGATCGTTTATCCCATCCTTCGAGAGTCCCACGTGAACGATCTAAAATGAGATTATTGCCGGATGATTCGACCAAATAGTCCAAAGGAAGATGACTGGACAAATTTTTAAGGGTAAATGAGCCATAAAAGGCTCCTTCTAATCTCGAAGTGGAACCGAGTGTGATAATCTTATCCGAAATTGATAAAACTGACTGACCAATCAGGGAGGTGAATTTGACAGTTTGAGTACTTGCTGTGACTAATTCTTCCTCAGAAAAGGTTCCCTGTCGAGAAGTTTTAAGCAGCTTTGTTAAGAGCAGTGGACATTTTTCTTTCACTTGAATTGAGAATTTTATCCCTCCAATCAAGATACGGCACTCCGCGTTCAAATTAGAATTCGTTTCTGCATTCACTATTCCCCCTGATAAACTCGGTGAGTTATTGATATCTTGATTAATAGCTCCTCGCCTTCCAGATCCTAATATTCCACCAAGTAAATTAGGCTGCAATGCAACCCATACTGTCATTTTCTTTTTTTTATTTAAGAGCGTCTCCACAACTTGGCCACGTTCTCCGTACTCGTCCAAAAAGATGATCACTTGCAAGGACAAATTGCTCTGACAAGTGATATATAAATCTTGATCGGTTATATTTTCTACAAGTAAAGGTGTGACTTGAGAATATTTTCGACCAGGATCTACATAGCAATATCCAAGATCCAAATCAGATTGTCCATCATGACCTAAAGCAGGGAATCTAAGATACTGTGGGTAATGAACATAGCCATACAGTACAAAGGTACAGTATGCTTTAGACATTAAATCCCGAACGACTAGAGAATGTACCTGTCGCCCTACATTAGTAGCAAATGCGGTAAAGTCAATTCGCCGGGTTTGTTGGGGAGATAAGGTGCCACGCGTTTGTTCGAATTTAAAAAATCCACTTTCATTTTTGTCAACAACTATTTCGTAATCCAAATCTGAATCGGCACGATTGGACAGCTTGAAATAATAAATGTGCTCATGGTTAACCTCAAGTCTACCAATATCCAAAATTGATGGTTCAAGGACTAACGAGTCAACCAAAGATTCAATAGTAGTTTGTTCAGGAGACGCTACTCGAGTAAGGCCATAAGAGGGCAAATAATTGATTGCTGAAGTCTCCGGAAAGATTGTAGATAAAGCATCGAAGAAATGTGTTAATGGGGGGGGAGCAAAAGAATCAAGTAATCTTCTGCTCAATGAAGGAGATGAGTTTCTATCTCTCGTCTGAGGCTCAGAATAACCAGACAATGATTCATGAGGAGTAATTGGTTGAGAAGCGTCATCTGCCAATTGTGCTTGCAAATAGCTGGAATAGTCGTAGCACACAATCGCCCAAAACATTATCGTCTTAATTGAGTCGTTGTTTTTGTGTTCGTGAATAAAAACTCGTCCATTAATATTTTCTGGCAAAGATTCGTATTCTGCTGGTGAAGACCTACTATTTGAAATGGCCCGAAAATGAACAGAAACGGTCTTCGTTGTCCGTGCTTCCAAAGGAAAGATGATTGAGTTAAGTAATCTTTTAAATTTTGGCACATCTTTACTATTTGGAGTTGAGCGCTTATTTTGGGGTTCCAAACCTTTCTCAGGGCGTGATATGGATTTAGTAGTCACAGAAGTAGTATCTGAACCAACTTCAGCGACATTCGCAATAACGAAAGAATCTTCTGATGGAGTCTGTCGACCATCACTTAAAGACTCTGATTTGTCATCTTTTGATTCCGATTTTGCATTAGGCTCATGATCTTCATCCTCATCTTCTCTCCCTGTCTCACCACGACGCAATCGTGCAATCTTTTTCTCAATTTTTTTCACTTTGTCTTCGCGACCTTTACGGCGTGCAATTTTAACTTTTTGCTCCAAGTTTTCGATTTCTTCTTCCATTTCTTGACTCACAAGTCCACTAATTTGTGGGCCACCTTCAGCATCTTCTTGAATTGAAAATTTCAATTCTCCTATGCAGCCATTGAACCTTAGATCTTTTCCCTCCACTCGCACTTCAAAAGTTCTGGTTTGTTTGTCTGTATTACTAATTATAAAGTGCTGTACACGGCCAGAATTCTCGTTTATAAGACAAGGACCAAAGTGAAGGTTGGGGGATTGTATCAAAAACGTGGATTGCTTTCGAATATTAGCCTTAACAGAAATTACTTGATCATTATACCGGTCTTGAATGTTCTCGATGACAAGTTTCTCTTGAAATTGTCCGGGAAGACTCGGATCAAAGGTGAATTCAACTTCTTTTTTTCCATATCCACGAATTAGTCCCATGCGGCCATCTCCAAGGACGATGTCACCCGAAGCGATGGAACCCGATTTTTTTATACTATATAATAAGGGAACCTCACTTCGATTTTGAATAACAATAGTTTTGTTGCGACTTTTATTTTTATCCATCGCACCAAAATTTATATTTTTTTGCCCGAGTTCCATGATTGATCTGCATAAAGTAGATCGCACGAGAAGCTCCCTGACAGGTATTTGAGACTGGTCACTATGAATTAAGCCTTCAAATTGAGGCTGTTGGATATCTCGATCAAACTCAATTAACCGCAAAAAGATTCTGGCATCTTGTTTTTTGGGTATTCCTTGTATAGATGCCCTCAAGGGATTAGGTGTAAATACTACAATAATTTGCCTTTCTGCACCAGGTAAAATCTCAACTGTTTTGACTGGTAATAACTTTTGGTCTCTTATCCGATTGTGTAATTCTCGAACAATTCCCATCTGATTTCGGACGTAAGCCTCTTCCACTGCGGCATTGGGAAATAATGGTGGGGCAGTGACATTATTAACTTCTAAGGCCACGATTAGTGATTTGAGGGACATTCGTGTAAAATCAATTGGCTGATTTATTTTCTCTTTTTGGTTTTTGGAGGTGAAATTGTTTGATAAGCTGATGTTCTTGTCAACTTCAATGATACGGGACGTACTCTGTTTCTTGGGTACATCAGTTGACTGTGAATCTTTATTAGAACTGACATTCTTGGAGGTTACTACAAGCTCATTACCCGAACTGATGCCCAATGATGAATTTGGATTGGATTTTCCTGGGCCTCCACCAAAAAGATTCTCACTTTCTTTGATTCTTTCAATGGCAGAACCAACATTTTTGCCTAATGCCAACTTGAGTGGCCTTTTACGAGGAGGTCGCCGAGCCTCTTTGATTGAAGATGAAGCCAGATCAAGATAAGCGGTGTTTGTGGATGAAATTTCCGTGATTAACATTTCAGGAGGGTTGGTAGCATTGGGTCTCTTAATATTACCCAAATTTGGGGCATCCCCCGTCAGAATGATAGGATTTAGTAAGGTACTGTTGACCATGTTTGATCCAATGCTACCTTCTGTCGGGACAACATGTTTCTTAATGGGACGTCGATCACTGATCGATTCTAATAATTTCTCTCTCCGTTCTGTTTCGCTCGCGATTCGAGATCCCTCAGTGGTATCATCGAAAAACGACTCATTGGGGTGACCAGTATCGCCGAAATTTGGCAGTTTTTGATATAATATTATCTCCTCGGGTAAGGATGATGTTAATTCAAGTACCAAGTTTTTCTTGCTGATATTATCAATGGTAAATGTACGGACTCGAGGAGAATTCAATATAGTAGAGCCGAAATTAAGATAATGACTCACACTCGTAGTCAAAATTCGATAAAATAATGAGTGAAATGTAACGCGATTTTTATCAATATTGGTACTTCGTACCTCAATTATTTGATCATTATCACGATTTTGAAGGTTAACCACAGTTATTTGTTTGCGATAGTCGACATTGACTTTTCTAGGATACATGTCAAGTTTCACGATAGCTAATTGTTTAGGGGGAATAGTGATTTCCTCCCGATTACAGCTAAGAACTTTAGATATAAATTGCAGTTCCACATGAGCGGTCAACTCAGATAGGTTGGTAATTGTTATTGGCATAGATTTCAGAGTGCCCACATCAGTATCCCCAAAATTAACCTCTTTCGGATCCACTTTAACAAATGAGGTGCAACTACGAGCTTTACATTGAATTATCTTCTTTTCACTGTTCCCTGTTAAAAACGTGGTAACTTGCGATTTGACAGATGCATACTGTAATATGATACGGAAACTACGACGGGTGAGATGCCCAGCATTGAAATCGCTGACTGAGGCATCCTTTTCAGGACGATAAAACACATTTACGGTTCTTTCTTGTCCGGGCCTCAATGAAACTTCTTCGATTTGAGTTACCCCTGGCTCATTTTCCAGATATATATCCCCTTTTTGGAATATGTCTCCTCTGGGCGTAAAAACATCAGAATTGTAACCAGTAAGAGGACCCTCAAAATCAGAGTCTTCGTGGACGTTTAAACGATGTCGACTAGCTGATCTCGATGTGGATTGAGACGGGGTTTGGCTCGTCAAATTCGGGAGTTCTGTTGGTGAATTCATCATATCAATATCACGCATTTGTGGGGCAGGTGAAGGAGCACGAGAACTGGTTATGCTGCTTGGAATTGATTTTTCGCTAGTCGTGTTTGTATCAATGGTAGTGGCGTTGGTATTTGGATTATCTTTGAGTCGAGAGTGGAATAGATCATCTTCTAGATTTTCCTCCGCGAATCTTTTTCCAATACCATTTATTGTTTTAGAGGGATACATAATAGATTCTTCTGTATTCAAATGAAAAAGAATTTCGGCGTTCTCGGATGCAAAATGAACTTCAAGCGGAGATTCACCGACATTTTTCAACACTAATTGTTGTTTACTCCAGCAACCTGCACAACAATCTCCAAAATCAAGAATATTACCACTGCTAACTACAAGTGATTCCTCACTCAAAACAGATCTTACCAGTGCATGAATTCGGCTCTCAACTACATTAGATGGATCATTGGCATTCTCTAACTGAAGATCATAATTAAACTCGCCAGTTTCTTTAGGTCGAAATGTTACTCTTATCCTTCTATGGGAATAACTGGGGATTGGCTTTGTATCAATAAGCTCACCTGTGTCATAGTCGGTAAATCGAAGCGAATCCTGACACTCTGTATTTGAGAGATCTACTGTGTTGAGTAACCAATATAGCTCAATCTCTGAACGATTCCAAATTGTAAAGTCTTTAAAATAAGTGCCTCCTGCGACACAATCATCAAAGTTGATACCGATTTCACCAACGTCTGTCCATAAAACAGATCGACAAACTGTAGCTCTAAATTTTAAGGTCAATTGATAGTCTGCTTTATATATTCCACCACTTGTTCCATCTCCCTCGGATTTAGAAATTTTGTTTAAAACACTATGACTTGATACCGCTGTTATTATAGTTGAATCATTTATTGGTCATGCCCAATAAATATTAATATGAAAATTGTGTACAGAAATATTAGATTATGATCTTATGAGAAAATTCAAAATCAAAGGTATATTTGTTAATCAAACCTTGATCGGAAAGCTGGTTGTCAGATATTATACTCAGCGAGGAAAGTGTTGAATTGCTTCCCGCGGGAGAAGGTGATAAATTTTTCTTCTGGTCTTGAACAAACAAGTTTTGCTCTTTGCTCCTGCCAAGAATTTCCCCCCTATTATCTTCCATTGTATTTTTTAAAAATATTTTTGAATCTTGTTCTCTATCGAGATTATATCCAAAGAAAAACAACAACCCATTAACTTCAAAAAAATCGTGGATTTCATCTTCTTCAGATGAGATAGAAAACACAGCCGAGTTTTCGTTCGTCTCTTCCAGTGAATTGGAGCTCCCAATATTTCCCGAGGCTGATGAAGATATTCCAGATGTGTCACTTGAATAAGGCGACATACTATGTCCAACCAAAGACCTGCGAGCCTTATCACGTGGATCTGGTAGAAATGCAAGAATAACTTTTTGGGATTGCCATGGCAAGATTTCCACTTCATCAATGTGATTTACATAATTAAAAAGTTGATTAAATTGATGACCATTTATATTGTCCCCAAAGGAGCCCGCTGCTGCTGCTGCCACTGTATTCGTAACAATATTGCTTAAAGGGTTATTTTTGAGAGGGGATAATGATGAGATTGCCTTGCGAGTTTTGGCTGCAATAATGTCGTCTCTTGGCATAAGTGATCCAATTTGCGTATCAGATGGGCTATTATCTGCGTCGTGTCTTTGAGTTGCAGGAGAAAATTCCCAATTGGGATGAGATAAGCCATCGGATTCGTGATTTATCAATTTCTCGCTATCAAAGTCTGGAAAGTTCTCGTTGGTCAGTTGAAACGCGACCTGAGAGCCCAAGTTGGACCGCAGCTTAACAAGTATTTTATGCGAAGAGACGTTACGTATTTCAAAGCGTCTGAGCGAGTGGAGCCCGTTTAGATATATTTTATCAAGCACTAAACGACTAGGTATGTTCAATAACTCAAATAAAGGCAGTGGAGGTGTGGCATGAGAATGATGTGGGTAATGAGTCAACTGTTGCTGTGCCCCTTGAACAGATCGTGCAAGGAAACTTTCCCCGACGATTTTTGGAGACTTATCAGTCGCCATACCAAAATGGCTATCTCAACTCTGTTGGCTTAAGAAAGCTGGCTATTTTAAATGTTCAGAAATAAGTCAAAAACTTGTTGGAGCTGTTTTGCTCTGATAACTCTGTGACCACTGAAATAACTTAATAAAAAGAAGTGAGCGATTGCTCAGAAAGTCCGCCTTGAATAAATAAGAAACTGCATCCTCCTTTATGCTTGCTTAGTCATGAGGACAATGACGATGTCCTCAGTGAGTTGAGGTTTTCAAGTTTCAGTTGTTTGTCTAAAGGCTGCGAAAAAAAGATAATATGATGATGATATTACGAGCAAGTTGATTCGTTTTCATCATTTGATTGGATTTATCATTAAGTTTCATTACTCAAAGCGCGAAAAACCTTTTTGAACAATGATTTCTGACATTCAAATCCCTATTATATATGGCTCCTTTCAAATTGGGAAGGATAAATCAAGTCTATGTTTAATGAAATTCAAATGCCTTGTGAACTTCTAATGTATGCAAACTTTCAGCCTTCAAAACATATAAATTGTGGCAGGGTTTTTAGGAAAAATAACCCAACAATACAAAAGTCTAAACAATCGGACCATTTCCCTACTAAAGATTTTCTTTGATTAGAACGATTGAGGAGTCCACATTTTATATTTTTCGTGGTGAAGCTTTTAATTTTCAAACTCATTTAGTCAATCATGTGCAAAAATATTGATCCAGCAAAAAAAACTTGATACCACCACCTCTACTACCAAGGACCTTTACGCCCATGTCTCTTGAGCGACAAAAACAATTTCTCTCCCGATTCCCGACATATGAGCTCGTCAACGACATCGCCTCTGGCGTCAATTTCAAGCGCCAGGGGCTTAAGACCTTACTGGAATGAGCAATGGTGTTGTCTTGGAGGTTGCTATTACCCACTATGATTGACTCTGCCTGTTTGCCTTTGACCTCCTCTAATACATCTTGCAAAATTCGTGGTTCTCTTCGACGATGCGACCTCAGACGGGCACAAACTCTTGCAAAATATTCTTGCCGTCAACAGTTTTTATCTGCAGCACGCTGGGAAGGAGAGCTTATCGCTACTGAAGAGAACGTAGGAACAAAAAAGCGCAAGGGAAAGGCAACAGCAGTCTGTGGCAAATGCCAGAAGATTGAAGGCATCCTCAACGGCACGTTACTAATTAAGATGTATCCCAACCACCCTCAGAAGCAGCTATTGAAGCAATGAATGGGTTTCGCGATATTTGCCTTTAATACTGTGGTGGGATGGAGCAAAAGATATTGTATCATTATGAAGCAAGATGGTATCATGGAAAAAGGATGGTTAAACTTCTTTTTCGGATATCTGGGATGAAAGAAAATTTTGCAGCACCATCGTCTTGGCATGCTCTTGAGAAGTTGCTTAGGCTCAGCATCACAGACGAAGGAATTGATCAAGCATTGGTTGCGCGAAAGAAAGTTATTAAACGTAATGCACAGCGATAAGGAGATGCATCAACACATTATTTTTCTTTTCAATCTCGTAAGGCACTGCATCACACCAAAACAATTTGTACTCTAGAATCGCTTCTATGTATCTTACCTTCACATTCCAAGACTATATGCATATGCACATCGACACAAGGTAAAGATAAATTGCTTTATATCATTATTAATGTCATTTTTATGCCATTTTTATTCTTTATTTTTGAGGATAAAGTGTACTATGGCCTCTTTACTTCGAAAAAACAAAAATAACAAGTGGCCCAATCCACACAAGATCACATATGATGACAAGCTCATTTACCATCGCAAAACTAATGAATGAAGTTTCCCTGGGTGTACAAGACGCTGCGAAAGCCAAGCGGATGGCTCTGTTTAGCAGTCTCATTTATATAGTACTCTCAACAAAAAGTTTAGACAAAATAGGTTCTTGCGATATCAGTCTTATTGTTCGTCTCTGCAAATTTATTGATGACCTTTGCTCAAAGAAAGATAAATTTAATACCTTCTGAAAACATAAGAAAAAGATTAGAAAAGATGATTGGGTGCATACATCAAAAGATCTTACAGTTGCATTATTTTTATTATTATTATTATTATTATTATTATTATTATTATCTTATTGAATTATTAAACACCAAAAAATTAAACAATTTAGAATTTAATAAATTTAAAGGTGTAAATATAAATTTTTTAATATAAAGCTGGAAAATATTTTTAGTATTTAAGTGTTTTTTTAGTTAGATTTTAAATATTCTGTTTTTTAAAAAACTTTTCTTAAATACTAATTAAAAGTTATTGGTTTAAAAAAATAATAAATAAATAATAATTTTATTTGGCATAAAAAAAAATTAAGATAATAAAAGTTAAGCATTTTTAATTTATGTAATGATAATAAAAAAATATTATAAAAACATTATTTGAAAACAATTAACTAATATAGCAGTTATTTTAAATTTATTTTGTGTTATTATATATTATAATATATTATTGTTTTTTTTGCAAATTTTTTTATTTAATTAAATTATTGTTTTTTTGTAAATTTTTTTTTTCTTATATTTAACGAGTGAGGTCCAAATGTGACCTAGCGCTATATATCAAACAAATGATCTAAACTAGGTGTGAATCATGCGCTCTCTACACGTGACCAGCCACTCGGGCCAGTCAGGACTACACTATATACCTATATGCACAGAAACTGAATCCCCAATACTTGAAAAAAATGGACAAAACTTACGAAACCCGAAACCAACTCCAAACGCCTCAGCTACTCTCAACAATCTGACTACACCAGCCGAAAACACCATAGGCAAACCAGAAACTAAAGCAGAAGTGGAGCTGTCATTCAGAATCAAACTGTGTCTTTTCATAAACACTCGGTGTCTGGCCCGGACCAACTAAATATCATCCCGAAATGCAAAACAAAACTCACGCACAAAGCTCACAATCCTCTTAGCATCCTCCTTAGAATTCTTAAAAACCAAAACAGACTCATGAAACCATTCATCAAAAACAAAGCCCTTACACAGAGCAACACCAACTCCAACTTTAGAAACACAAGAATCCAAGGCCTGTAAGACACATGAAGAAGAGCAAGAAAGACCAGAAAAAGCCTCTCAAGCTGAAACATGAGTGCCCAACAAACAAGCATGGGCAATGGCATCTTGAGGACACGAAAAGCCATGATCCGAGGTCTCAACGTCACCACAAAACAGACAGACCACACTGGGGTATTTCCTATCATATAAATGCTTGCGCATAGCAACAAGAAGCCGATGATAGAAAGCCTTCATAAAGTAAGTACGACAGCCTGCCATGCGCATGCTGGTAAAACCGGACGCCATGTGAAAATTGGGGTGCCACACCATAGAAGACTTAGACCAATTGATTTTAGCACGCAAACTATCATCCACAACATGAAAACCTACTCCAATCTCCCAACGAGCACGATGAACTGACCAAAAAACATCACAAACAAAGTGTCTAGAATTACCAGAAACTGCCGTACCACCAGCATATAGAAAACGTTCACTGACTAAATGAGGTAGGTGCTAAGCAGAGAGAGCAGCACCTTTGGCAAGTGCATCAGCATGCTCATTGCCTGAGACACCTGAGTGACCTTTCACCTTAACCCAGTTCACATTCAAATTTTTTGACGAATGACGGTAGCAATGTGACGACGCTTAATTCAACAGTGGTTCCTGAAATCCAGACAAACCATTGAAGACTCTGACCTACATGCATCCAAAGCAGCTTGGCTATCTGAGAACAAGTCAATCGAATGATAAAAAGAAACACACTTAAGGGCCAAAGTGATGGCTTGCAGCTCTGTCAAAGTAGAAGAAACCAAACCAGACACCTCAACGCCCAAATCCAAGTTAATGTCCTTAAAAAAAACGGCAGCACCTGCTCTCATGTCAACAGTGCCCAGACCAGAAAGAGATCCATCCATATACACAGAAAGACGGGCAGCATTAATGGTCGGCAAAGTGTTACGAACCACACCAAAATCATGAGAAAGACAAATATCAGAAATAGCATGACCATCTACCAAAGAAAAACTTGAGGAGAGAGGTACAACACCACTAAGAAAGCGAACGGAAAGACCAAACCAAAAAGGGACTGGGCCACGAGAGTCCAGCCTCTTCCAACGCTTGAAGGTCCTCCAATTAAAAACATTACCATTACGGTCACAAAGCTGTTCCACAAAAGCAATTCCATAATGCCTGAGCAAAGAAACACACTTAAAAAAACAGGATTCACCAAGAACCAAAGACATAGGAGTACTGTACTGATGACGAAAAGCACAAGCCAGAGGGCCTCTTAGAGACAAATCACACCCAAAAAAAATGCGAACCACACCTGCCAAAAAATTGTTCGAGGGACTGATACCAACACGAGCCAGAAACAGCAAAGGATAACGAGGATGCCAGCTGAGAATCTGGAAGTCATAAGACCTATGAGAAAACAAGCGACCCAAGACACCAGTAGAATTCACAAAAGCAACAACGGAGGCCGATTTACTCTCAGCTTGGATCTGTTCGAAAGTTCTTAAATTGTACAAAGAGGGGTGATGAAGTGCATCACTGGGGAAATCATGTGGCAATCCAGATTTGGACTTTAAGACCTTGTATACCAAAGTATCCCATTTACTACAGACACCAATAGAAACAAAACTGAACTGAATTCTGTAGCTGATGATAGGAAAAAGAACTGCAAACACCAAATATGCACACTGTTTGTCCGAAATTGCCTTTCTCAAAACAAGATTCACAAAAAACCATACATCAGCCTCAGCTTTAGCCAGACTAGACTTCGAAAGACCCTCAAAAGACAAAAAAATACCCAAATAGCGATGAGATTCCCCTCTCTTGGCAATAGAAATAGGCGCACCACTGATAGTCAAACGAGGATCTAGGACCCAGCAATTAATGGGGATGGCCATCATTTTGTCGTTGTTCACAGAAATATCATTAAACCTAAAAAACTCACTAGCAACATCAAAAATGTATTGTGTAGCAGCCTGGCTGCTACCAACCCAAATAGTATCATTGACAAAAGCGCCAGCAGCAAGAAACGAAGACAGCTCAGCTTGAGGATCCATCTGGCCAGTTCCTGATATGAAATGAGAATTCAACCTGTAGCCATACAAACTATTCTGTCTCTTGACCTTGCACAAAAGTGAATCATAAAAAATACGCCAGAGAAGAGGCAAGAAAACTTCTCCCTGATCCAGCCCATCGTGGACACAATACCTATCAGTCAAGCCAAAGTCAGTCATTACTCTGTTGATGCGACCATTGTGAATGCCACCAAAAAATCTAATAAACCTGTCACACATTTTGATCCTGACCAGACTCCTCCTAAGATGTTCCCAACCAACCGAGTCATAAGCCTTGTGCATGTCCTGTAAAACCAGCCAAAGTTCACGGTTCTTCTCCAAGGCATTCTCAACCACAGAATTGATAGCAAAAATGGGAGATTGTGTCATTTTACCCTTCAAAACCAAAAAATTGTCCCCACAAAGAACATCAAAAGTGCTGCAAGCCAGAAAGATCCTATCTGAAAGAATCTTGCAGGCAGTTTCAATTAAAGCTATTAAATGGGTGTTCATAAGAACCCCTTCTATTCATATGGTTTAGGAATCATCGAAACCCAAGCTTCCCTCCAAGGCCCAGGAACCGACTCACCAACCAAACAGAGATTTAAAAGCACCAAAAGCATATCTAAGACAGATTTGTCACAATGTTTCCATAATTTATTGGAGATACCAGAAAGACCAGCCACTTTTCCATCAGGAAGATCCTCAACAACAGCTGACAACTCATCAAAACTAATCGAACACATGACATTAGAGAAAGCACCATTGAACATGTAATCCAGAGGCCAATATTGACGAGCCCAATCCTCAGATAAGTCAGACACCACCTCACATTTTCTGGTCCATCCCTCCATAATTTTGTCCATCTTAGACTTAACCAAATCAGACTCCAAAATCAATTCATCTTTCACAACCAGATAATCCAGAACCACCTTGCGAAAAGAACGCTCCAAGACACTCCTAATGGTGTGATCCTTGTTCAGCTCAAAACTCTCCATTCTCCTATTAATAGCCTGCTTAATAGAGGATTCCTCCGCGCGCTTAGATTCTGATAATTTGAGAGAGCAGTACGATTTCCTTGCTTTGGCCAATGCAAAATGAATATGATCAAAATTAGAACCTGAAAGAAACAGAGACCTAACCACTGATACACCAGAGGAGTCTAGTCTGTGCCACACCTCCAATAAAGAAGCAAAACTATCACTAGAAGCCAAATGCGAAGCCTTGACCAACTTAGAAACCAGCAGCTCCAGCTTGTGAAACCTAGAAGAAGTTTTGGTAAACACGCCATCAAAAACTTTGAACCATTTTTTCTTAAATGTACCACCTGCCGAGAAAACCATAATCTTGCGAATAATGTCCCACATAGCGTCCATATCTGAAAACCTTACTACCACACCAAAAGCATCCGAGAACATAGAGACATTAGCAGTTGAAGCAACCTTGAACTCCAACCACTTAGCTTTATTGGTACTTTTAATGTCAAACTTCCAATGATCTTTATTTGCTTGCTTGTGAAGAGAATTCAAACGCGTATCCAAGAGTCTGCCCAAACCCAAATCCACCGAAACAGCTTAATAGTCTGTGTCAAAATGCCCATTGACATTTAAAACTTCACAACTCACTATTGCATTGACAAGACTCAAGGAGACAAACACATAATCAATTGTTTTCTTAACACCCTTAGAATTTTTCCAAGTGGGCATTTTCGCAGCCGGGCTACTGATTAAAAAATTGACCAGACCCAAATCAAAGCATTCTTTGAAACTTGCACTTTTATGAGAACCGTCTTCATTAAAATTGCCACCGAGAATGACGAAAGAAGATTCATTAACAGCCTTTGCAATAAGAGAGTTAATATTGCCAGCTTGAACAAACTGAGTTACCGAAGAGGCACCAGCATATAGCCCCAAAATTGACACAAATAGTTTATTCTTGAAAAGCAGCCTGATAGACAGGAGCTGACCAGGCACCTCAGAAACCTTGCACACATAATGAGCAAAAGAAACGTCCATGATAACAGCAACACCCACACCCAAGTGACCAGAGTCCAAACCAGAAGTGAACACTCGGACACCATTGAATTTGTTTGCAATCCACAGATGAACCCTACTTCTTAATTTTGTTTCAGTAATGACAGAGACCACATTGTTCATTTCATTATACCACCTAATAATGTTCTCTTACTTAGCAGGATTGTTCATGCCCCTGACGTTGCACGTAGCAACTTTCCAGACCAAACTGCTTATTGAGTGAGGGGTAGAGATGCCAAATGCGCCCCTATACTATCTACTTTGGCTGAAAGGCCCAGAACCATTTCCATTAGACACTTCATGCTGTCTTCCAGCTTAGACACTGAAAACATATCGAAAGACACCGCTTCCACAATATTCCCACCACTAGTGGATGCACCCAAACCCTCACTCATCACTACATCCGTCCCTTGATCCTGTGATGAAGGGGTCACCAATGGCTGACATTCAGGGCTAGACTGGGGAACCGTTGACCCGAGTGCATCCAACCTCTTAGCCAGCTTACCAACTTGCTCTGCGAGACTGGCGAGACTGCGCTTAAGAGCAGCAAACCTATTGTTGACTTCCATTGTAACTGGTAGAGACGGCTTCATCTCCGAAGAGGAGCCATTATCCACCAAAACATTCTGACTAGAGAGGAGGAGCGAAGAAGACCTGCGAACAACCTTCACCCATGAGAGACCACCAAAAGAGACTGGATGGGCAATTGGAGCTGAGCACTTGGCATAGATGGTTGCCAGCCTGCTTTTATCCATATCTGAGAAAACCCTATGCAGCAAACTACCAGAGGAAAATTTCCCACCAACTGCACAACCCAATGACATGTGACCCAACTTTTTACACTTGGTGCATTTAGTAGAAATGAGGTGAAACCAGCGGAGATTGGCGTTCCTAAGTACTGGCGTTGTTCCCACAGCAGCATCCAATGACTCAACAGAGTCGAAGCAAACAACAGCGCACCTGGTCCGAGCATACGTAACAGAATGACAATCAATGATGCATGTCTTCCCACCCACAGATCTAACAAAATCTCAGATATCATGAGCATTGGTCCCCATTGGTAATGTGTAAAGCAGCGCCCTATGTTGGTCCCTTGCATCTCATGCCTCCTTGTCCAAAACAGCCTTAGCCACTCGTACAGCATTTTTCCTGATTAGAATGGACCACTCAGCTGTGACCAAATCAGTCTGATCCAATCATTCGAATTCCACTACTGCCTTCTGCCACAGTCCAATTAACTGCATCTTGATCATCTTAATAACTCCAAACTTGGATAGTGCAGTGTGCACAGTCTCAGCCAATGTTCTAATTGGAATTTTTTTTATGACCACAGCCTGATCTGATTGTCCAGATGATTTTTTGAGATTGGTGTTTACTAAGATATTCGCATTCGCAGCTTTATCAATAGCTTTCATTAGACTCAATTCGGAAGTGAACGTTGCTCTGATAATCCCAGTAAATTTTGAGGAGGTAGACACCCCCCCAAAACCATTGATTCCTGAAAATAACTTTCTAACAACTACACACTTTTCCTGAAAGGTTTTGCCAATAATCTTATCCAAGCCAATATCTAAAGTGAACGATTTCCTAACCAGAACGTTGACTGGATTTTTGACCAAAGGAGGAGGAAGTTCTAAGACAGCACCAGAAAAAACGTTGTCATCATTACTACCCGAAAAATATATCTTTCCCAATAACTTTCCCAGTGCACTCTTGGTTTTAACTCTTGAACTTTTCGGCATCTGATTAGAATTCCCACCAGCAAGAAGACCTCTCTCACCATAATCGATACTGGTTTCCTTCACCAAACACTCAGTTTCCATATCAACACTCTCAGACTCAGTGGTGTCTCCTGCCTTTGAGCCCCATGAATGACCACTCTGCACTTTATTCGAACTCTTTTTAATGCCAATACCATCTTCAAGAACACCACCTCTTCTCTTCTTTCTCGACAAAACAGCCATAAAACCACCACCTGAACTAGAACCTTCCATAGCCTTTTTTATGACAGCAATACTAGAGCCAACAGTGGCCTTATAATCGAACAAAAACGGTTTAAATTTATCATACTGAATGGTAAAAAAACTTCTTTCAAAAAACTTTTTTGGCTCTTTTTTTAGGGATTTGGGAGGAATGAGAGAAAGAGTTTTTTAAATTTTTATTTAAATAATATTTTTTTTATTTATTTATTTATTTATTTAATAAGTAAAACCCAATTATTATCTAATACAATATAACTATCTAAAGTTCTAAATTAAATGTGATTCATACATTTGTTATATGTGACCAGCTACTTGGCCAATCAAGGCTATATTACACAACTATATTAATCATAACTTTGCCAGTAGCACCTGCAAAAAACAGATAACTAACATTCAAGCCAAAATTGGTGGCATGACCCCTTTCAATTCTTAGCAAATGAGCAACACCACCTGAAATCTTAGTAAAAAGACTTCAAACAACATTACATAAAGACCAATCCTTATGTATCAATTTTCAACACTCTATATCAGCTCAAAGCTTCAAATTAAACACCTAGATTTGCTTTCTGTGGCCAGCAACCACACCCTGAACAAACCTAATTAGATTACATATTACAAGTTTAGTATCCTCAAAAGAGGCTTTAGCCTTCACCAACCAATTTTCAAAAACAAACCCCTTGTATAAAACCATATATAGTCTAATGTCAAAAGCAGATAAAGCCAAAGATTAAAGAACCACAGACAATGACAAGGTTACACCAGTAAGAGACTTCCAGAGAGAAGAATGTTTGCTTACTAAGCCCTAATGTGTTGAAAAGTCCAAGCCACAAACAAAACTATGATCTAAAAAATTCACCTCCATGTAATGCACACACAAAACACTAGGATAGCTGTGATTATACAAGCACTTTCTAACAGCCACAGGCAGTCTTTTGTGCAAAGCTTTTATCAAGTATGTGCATAAACCAAAAGTGGCTTTGCTTATATGTTCAGCAGACATATGGAAATTAGGGTATTAGACTAAGGCAGTACAAATCCAGTTAATGTCACCAACTCATAAAGAATCTATAGCACTCAAACCAGGCCCAAATTCTCATTGAAAATGCCTAATAGTATTATTTATTGTTCTAACAAATTGACATACATTGCCAAAAATTGCCTTACTATCTGCCAATAAGAATTTTTTCTTAACATTTGCTAAAAGAACAAGCCCCAATAAGGTGGCCAAATTAGCTGATCTATTAGTGTGCTTATTGCCCAATATTTCAGAATGACTCTTTACTTTTGTCCAAGTGACAGAAATGTTTCTATATTTGACTAAATTGCTAATGTAATAATGCTCTATTTAGCACTTGTTGTAAAAATCAGAAGTCACCAATTTCAACTCAGTTTGGCAAGCATCTAAGAAAGCCTGACTGTTAGAAAAAACTGTGACTTTAGAGAAAGCTGGAATGCATTTGAGAGCCAATGTAACAACCTGTATTTTAGCCAAAGTAGATAATAACAAACCATAGACCTCCATTTCTATATGCAAACCCAGATTAGAAAAATAGATAACAGTCCCTTTGACAGCATTTGATGTACCAAAGTTTTTAACAGAACCATCAGTGTAAATTGAAATTTAGACAAAAAAGCATTTGTTAAACTAGAGTGGATAACACCTATACTGTCCATATTAAAAACATTCTGAATAGAAAAGTGTCAAATAGTGGAAAAAAGATCTTTGACTAGACCACCACTCTTAACAAAATCTGAAACTAATGTAAACCAAAAGGGAACTAGGCTCTTGGGATCTAATCATTTCTAATGGTAAAAATCTTTCTAATTAAAACATTCTCTATGGCTGTTTAAATTAATCCACAAAAATAATCCCAAAATGCTTCAGTAATCTGTAAGTCCAAAGGTATAACATCTGACCCAAAATATTCAAAACAGGAAAGCCATGCTTGAAATAAAAAGCATTGAGCAAGCCATTGGCCAAAGAGATTCCATTACACAAAAAAATCTTAGTAATACCAGCTAAAAAATTGTCCATTGGATTGATCATTAACTTAACAGAAAACTGAAGAGGATTTTAAGGTATCCAGCCCAAAACTTGCAAATTCATTGACCTATGTTCAAAAAGCCAACTTATTATTCTTTTACTATTAGCAAACTGTAATACTGATGCCATTTTTCTTTCTGCTTGAACTTGCTTAAAAGGTTTCAAATTGTACAAAGATAAATGGTACACAGCTTTATTAAGAAAATCCTTGGGCAAGCTGGCTTTAGACTTCAAACTCTTTCTAATTATACAATCCCATTTCTTGTATTTGCCTTTATTAATGAAGCTAAACTAAGATTTGTATTCCACTATAAGCTATAAAACAGTCGAGACCAAATAAAAGAACTGCTTGTCTGAAATAGCTTTGTTCAAAACTATGGATAAGAAAAATTTTACATCTGAATTTGTCTTCTTCAAACTTAGACCAGAAAGATCTTTAGTTGACAAAAAAATACCCAAATACCAATGAGCCTCCTTAGTCTTTGTGATCAAAATCAGAGATCCACTAATATTTAAAGAGATGTTACTGGTTCTCAGATTAATAGGAATGGCAACTGTTTTATTCATGTTAATTGATATATCTATTAAATTAAAGAACTCACTAGCAATATTTAAAATGTTCTGTGTTATTGTACAACAGTTGCCAACCCAAATGGTATTATCCACAAAAACACCAGCAGCCAAATATGAAGTTAGACCAGCATTTGATTCAATTTTGCCTGTTCTGGTCACAAATATGGAATCAACTTAATACCTAAAAAGTAATTTATGCCTCTTGATCTTACACAACAGAGAATCATAAAAAATCTTTTACAGAAGAGAAAAAAAAAGTTCACTCTGGTCCAGACCATCATAAATTTTGTAACCTTTAGACAAATCAAAGTTTATCATAATCCTATTTGTGTAGCCATTGTAAATATAACCAAAAAACCTAACAAACTTCTCACATATCTTGATTTTCTTCAGACTGTTTTTCAAATACAACCAGTCTACTGAATTATAAGCTTTGCACATATTTTAAAGAACCAACCAAATTTCTCTGCCCTTTTCCAAAGCATCTTCTACAACAAATTTTACAACAAAGATAGGAGACTGAGTAGAAGTGCCCCTTAAAACTGAAAAATTGTCACTATGTAAAATGTCATGTGTGCTGTAAGCCTTTGAAATATGATCAGATAAAATCTTTGAAAAATTTTTTCTAGCAGTTTCAATAAGAGCAATAGATCTGGTATTTGTCAAAACTTTTTTTTACTCATAAGGTTTCAGAATCATAGATACCCAGACTTCTTTCCAGACATCAGGAACAAATTCATATGCTAAATACAAGTTGAGCAGACATAAAAGAAAGACTAACACAAACTTATTACAATGTTTCCACATTTCATTAGAAATACCAGACAAACCAGCAGTCTTGCCATCAGAAAAATTCTTAATCACCAAAAAAAACTCATCAAAATTAATTTGCTTTATTATGCCAGAAAATGTACTATTATTAATGTAATTGAGAGGTGCAAATTGTCTTTGCCAATAGAAAAGAACAGAAATTTAACTGCATACTTCCTGGTCCAATTCTTCATAATTAAATTTACTTTGTTTTTAACCAATTCTGGCTTCAAAACCAAATCTTCATTATTAATTAGATGATTCAATGTAACTTTTCTAAAAGACTTCTCCAATACACTCCTGATTATTTGATCCTTATTGTTTGCAAAAGCTTCCATACATTTAGCAATGACTGCCTTGATTTGAAAATTCTCAGTGGTCTTAAAATCCAAAAACTTGTAAAACCTATATAATTTCCTAAAATAAGCCAGCAAATATTCAATTATTATTTTGTTATAATTATTGTCCAAAGATCTCTTGAATTCTACAGCTTGGTTAAAGTTCAAATCAACCTGTTTATTAACCAAAACCTGAAATCTTTCTAAATTTTCTGACTTATATGTTTTCAAAATCTTTGCCACTAATAGCTCCAACTTGTAAAATCTAGAAAATGCAGCAGATTTGACCAACTCATTATCTTTGGACTATGTCTTTACAAAAATGGTTTCTGCTGTAAAATACACCACCTGACAGAACAGTGTTAACATCCCCTTTTTTTAAGAATAAATTTTATTAAAATTAAAATTCATTTTTTTATTAATTATTAAACTTATATAATATCTTATAATTGTTTTATTAATTTAATAATAATTTTTTTTAATGTGTAATTTAACTATTTAATATAATATATTAAACTAAATAATTTAAATTAGATATAATTTACATATTTTTTATATATAATTAAACACAAGTTCAATTTAAATTAGATTATATTAAAACTATAAAACAAACCTTATTCTGAAAAAACATTTTATGTAAAACTATAGTCAAAGTATTATTATTTATAATAATATTACTTAATTATTTAATAATTTTATCTATATTAAACTTAATATTATTAATAATTTTAAAAAATAATTAATCTAATATAAACTTTATTATTTAAAAAAATTTTATTATATTTATTTATATAATTAGTATTAAAACTATATTTAATCTTAATTAATATTTATATTTATAAAAAACTTATAGTCTATTAAAAATAAATATTTTATATAATAAAATTCTTTATCTCTTTAATTTTATAATCATAATTAAAGCAAAGAGTAAAAAAGCTGCACTTAATATCTTTCCTAAGATATCTAATAAAATTTCAATCAAAAGAGCTCTTTCTGTTGTAAAAGCAATCAGACAAAACATTTTAGAAGCATTCTCTTTACTTAGTAATTATGAAAAGCTGTCTTTGATAGCTATTAAAACAACTTCCCCATTGTTGGCTGGTTTTTCACTAGTCAAAGTTCCTTCAAAGAGACACACTTGGGTTAGTCCCAGTATTGCCTCCACTTTTACTAAGAGTTCAAAAGTGTTTAATAATAGACCAGTTAACAAACTGGTATTCCCCTCCATAGTTTTAATGTCTGGTGCTTTTAACACTTTCTCTTCAAAGAAAATGATCAAAAAAACCAAAAGTTCAGAAAAGTGGAGACAGTTGCTTGTCTCTGCTATTGTTATACTGAACTCCTTTGTGGTTCTAAATAAGATCTTTATTGTATTATTCAATATGTCATCCAAGATAAACCAAGATTAACCACTGGCTGTATTGCCAAATGTGGTGTTTTCTGACAGATCATCACTAGTTTTAGAAGCAAAACAATCATTTCCTGTGGTGTTATTTGTTCTTAAAAACTGGATTGACCAAATAGATATTGAATTATCCTCTCTTCTGGTTTTTGGTGCTACTTTTGGTAGTGCTTAAGAAACTATTACTAATTATTGTTACAGATAATTATTTGGAGTTTCAAATCAAATAACAAATTCGTAACTTGGTATTTAATTGATAATATAGTGATTTTAATATCTAAAGATTTTGATTGTTTAAAGGTTTTGGTTAAGTCTTTTGTATAATGAACAGAAATTCAATGGTTGTTTTCAGTAGCCTCTTGGAAATACAATTCCATCAATTCTTTTTTTAGCTTAATGGCCAGCAATTCTCTGATAAGTAATCTGTATTTTTTATGTGTTTTATCCACTCATGGAGGTTTTTTACCAGGCAATTATTGACATCAATAACTCAGTACTTATTCCTTAATCAATTAGTCAACAACAAGAAATAACAAAAATAAAAAAAAAAAGTAAGTTAAGGCAATAAATATTAGTATTCTATCAATAGCTATAATCAAGAGCTATTGTTCCAGTGTGGTTAAGTATCAGTTACTATTACTATAAAGTGTTGATAGTGAAGAGTAAATTGAAATAACAAATAATTATTTATTAGTATTTAGGAATTAGAACATTGCTTAGATAAAATCCAAATAGAAAGATCTTTTCTTTCTACTTTTAATATTACCACTATATATACATAATTGAGATTCCTTAATTTCTCAATTCTTTACACCAGAAATCCTAGAATTTCTGGAATTCTGCAATTCTTTTAAAAAAAATCCTGGAATTCTACAATTCTGCAATTTCTCATATGAGAATTCTGAAATTTTTGGAATCCTGCAATTTTTTTGAAAAGAATTCTGAAATTTTACATTTATTATGACTACTTCTAATTGGCTAATTTATATGTTAATATACTTCTTACATTCTATAAGTAATATCATCAAAAATTTACTAAGTAGATGGCTTCTACTCTGGTGTTTAGTGTTACTTTCAAGATCAAATTGGCTTATGTTAAGACTGTTTTTTAGTTTGTACATAATTTTTTGGGTGCAAAGTCTGTTTTAAAAGATAATATGAAGCTTTTTTGTATGGAGTTTGCTTCCTAAAATTCTTTCAATACTGTATTTTTGGTTAAGCTTACAAGCTTTGTTTACCTTGCCACTTTTAAAATTGCCAAGTTTTTGGTGATTTCTGAGTTTGGTTTCCCTTCTGCTGTTATTGTATTGCTCAATATGTCTTTAGGTATATCTGCTGCTAACATTAAAACAACTCTTGGTGCTTTTGGTGAAATTTCTTACATTCAGTTGAGATCTGTTGGTATTTGACAATATATTGTTATTTACTTTAAGAATTTGGATGCTGTCACATCTGCTTTCAATTACTGGTTGGTTTTAGTGAGCAAAGATAGTATTCAGATCTTTCTTTTCATAAATCAACAAAAAACAATTGTGTCTCATAATAGATTTAAGGCCAAGTTGGTTAATATTTCTCTTGGTTGTACTGTCTTTGAAATCAGTAATATGATTTCTTAGATTGGTAATTAGACTTGTTTTATTCTTTAGTCTTCTGATTCTGGTTGTCATCTCTGTTTTGCTCTGGTTACATTTGGCTCCCAAGCTGATTTGGACCTTGTTGTTGTCAAAACTAGTATACTGAAAAAGTGCCATATCTGGTAAAAAACTCCTAGTTATCAGTGTTGTTTTTGGTGTTACAAAATAGATCACTTGGCTGTGAAGTGTAAGATTGTTCTATCTCTTTCTTCTAAAGCTGCCAAGATGTTTAAACCACATTTTGTCAGTTTTTTGTCTTATACAAAAGCATTTGCTCTTTTGGTGGCTTCTGCTTTTTCTGTGGCTGTTGCTGATTCTTTAATGTTTTCTCAATTAGCTTCTCTGGAATTTGGTTTGGCCAAGTTGTCAATGTTGGTTAACTCTATTGTTAAGTCTGTTGATAGTTTGATAACCACTTTTGAACAGTTTATTAAGGGTGATCTTGTATCTAGCAGCAAACTTGGAAACAAAGTTAATGAACTTATGGTGCATTTGAGTGCTTTTAGCAAATCTGTTAATAAGTTAGAAAAAGAGGTGGTGGCATTAAAAACTGAGTATAACATAAAGAATATTGATTTGTTTGGTAATTCTGGTGTTCTAATTGGAGTAAGTAATAAGATGTTTGGTAAATTGATAGCATTCTGGAAATTTAAATCTCTTGATGTTAAGTTCGATCTTATAAAAACAGTTAAGTGGCTTGTTAGATTGGTTTTTAGTAATCTTACTTTGTTTGATGTAATTCAAAAAATGTCTATCTTGAACAAATTTTCTTGTGGGTTAGCAGCATAGTATAACTTAAACTGGCTTAAGTAACTGGTTACATGTAGAAAGTGTATGAACCAAATTAGTCTTGAATCACTTAGTTTGGTTCTAATTTCTAATTACTGGTTAGGCCATACTTATTAAATCTCTAATAAAAAAAATATATATATTTTATTTTAAATAGTATTAATTACATTTTTAAATTTTATATACAAAACAAAAAAATATTTTTTATTTTATAATTTATAAAAATAAAATTTTTTTTTCTTTTATGTTTAAAATTTTTCAAAGAGCAATTTCTTGAAAAAGAAGTTTTTTGTCTTTAGTTTTTTAGTAATATTACTTTTAATATTTTTCAAGTTAATAATTTTTTTGTAATAAACTTAGAAGTTGTTTCAAATAACAACATGTTTAAGAAAAAGACATTCAAAAGAGTCTTTTATGGTCTAATTGAAAGTACTTTCTTTTTAAAAAAAAAGTTTTTGTAGATAATATTAAGCATTTGGATAATAAAAAAGAAATTTTTTTGGTTAAATTTGGTATTACCAGTAAAATTTTAGTTATTAAATTAATATAAAATTATATTTATCATTTCTATTATTAATTAGCATATATTAATATTGTTTTAATTATTATTTATTACTTAATTAAATTATTAAATATCACTATTTAATTAAAAACCCAATTTGTATAATAAAAATTAAGATGATTAAATAAAACAAAACTTCAAACTATGTAATATTTAAGAATTTGCTAAAATTTATAAAAATTTGCCAAAATAATAAATAATTTATTAAAATAGTTAATAGTTCAATAAAATAACTTATAAGTTATTAAAATGTATTTTTAGTTTATTAAAATAATAGCAAAAAGAAAAATTTTAAGTTTATAGACTAGTACTATAACAAATTGTATAAAAAAAAAGCTTCTTTCTTTGAGAAAATGTATTTTACCCAGAATTATTACTTAAATACTATCTTTAATTATAAATAATAAAAATAAAAATTATATTTTAAAACTCAATTTTTAAGATAATTATACTTAATATTCTCAAAATTCAACTAACATTTTAAAATTAACTAAAAATAATTCTTTTAATAAAATTTTGTTTTTTTTATATTTTTTATATTTTTTTATATTTTTTTTATTATAATTATTAGAGTAGCCTATAGACAAAATTTCTGTAAAAGAGTTGACTTTCATTATAAAATAACTACACATTTTTTAATAAGCTTCTAAACAAGCAATTTCTGAAAAAAAGTTAATATTTACTATAATATAACTATATAAAGTAATTGGCATAAAATTGGCCATTTTACTTATAATTCCAGCAGTTCATATTATAAGAAATAATTTAAAGACAAATTTAGTTATTAAAGATTCAATAGCTTCCAATAAATGTAAAGTAAACAGCAAATTAATATTAATAACAATTAATAAAAAAGACCAAAAACCTTTAGTAATACTAGTTTTAATAATAATATATACTCAAATATGAATAGTGAATTCAGTAATAGTAAAGCTATTAATATATTAATAGATATGTATAATAGTTATTTTTTTGACTTAGCTATAATAACTTCTAATATTAAAAGAATTAATACTGGCTTGAATTATGATTTTTCTATTAGTGTAATTAATTATAAAATAGATAAAAACATAGAACCTCTTTTTTCTTCTCTTAATGTTTTTTTTGACAAAAAGTGAATTAATTTAAAGATAGTAAAAACTTAGATTAAAGTGGTCATTAAAAAATTTTTTGTATTGAATATTAATTTCTTAATAGTAAAAAGTAAATCAGTAACTGCAAAAACTTAAGTAATTAGAAAAATTTTTTCATTAGTAAATGGTTTTAGAAGGGCTATTATCTTCTCAAAATTTAAAAAAATCATTTAATCTATGTTTATATTAAAAGAAAGCATAAAAAAGACTGTTATTAATCAAAAAAAAAGAATCATTGTAAACAATAATATCAAAAGACAAAAAATTAAGTCAGATCAGATTGTAATAATCAAAAAAATTTTTATAAACACATCAAAAAAAATAATTATTGTTACAGTATTTAAGTATGGCCAAATTGTATCAATCAAATTGCAATATAGTTTTGGATAATTTTCTACTGCTATTTCTCTTTTTTTATTCTGTAACAATAGATAAAAATTTAGTTCTTAGTTTGAATAACTCAAAGATTTTAACAACTAAAATGAGTGGCTTAAAATTAAAAATAATAGTTCTTAAAAGTTTAGTTAGTTTGGTTTTGATAAAATTGGATTAATTGTGTACTAATTCAGTTTTTTTTATGAATTTTTCACTCCAATAAATAATTTTGTCTGGAAAATAGTTATGTGTAATAAACAATATGATTAAACAAAAGGATATAATTAGGTAATATATTGAATCTGGCAATTGAGTTTCTATTATTACTAAGACTAAACTAAAAAGACAGATTAAATCTTAAATAAAATATAGATTTCAAAATGTAAAAGTTTTAATTTCTGGTTTAAACACTAGTTATGTAGATATTAAAATGACAATAGTAACAAACAATATTTTAGCTTAACATGTGTACAAAGTTTCTAGATTCTTAGTTATCTTATCTTAATCTGTTTATTATTTAACAATAAAATTTTAATAACAATTTTGAATTTGTATATTAGTGTTTCAACTAATATATGATTTAATTAAGCTTACAAGATGAACTTATGTATTGTTAAAACAATTAATTCAAGCTCTTATGTAATACTTGGTAATGATCTTAATAAAGACAGAAAAAAACAAAAAATAAGTTTTAAGAAATGTTTCGATTTGAATTTGTGTAACTTTTTTACAAATGGATTGACTGTTAAGCTTTCAACATAGAACAATTTAAGGGGTGTAAATAAAACTATTAATTTTATCTTTTTTAATAAATATTTCTTATTAATTATAATAAGTCAAAGTATTAACAGTGTGTTCAAATTTTTTAATACTGACTACAAGGCTGTAATAATCTTTTTTTGATTTTAGAAATCTAATAGATAAATACATGATTGCAATTTAAAAGCAAACTAATAAAAACTAATAAAAATTTAGGATTAAAAATATAAATAAAGCTAAATAAATCTATTTTAAAGATTATATTTTTACTGGACTGTTAAGAATAATAAATAAATTCATAGATACAAAAAATTTTGGCAATTTAGATACTATGTAAGAAGAATTAAAAGAGATAATAATAAGTTTAGCAGATATAACTTTTTCTAAACATTGGTACAATAAATTCAATCACACAAAAAACAAACAATTATTGAAATTCATGAACTGAAATTGCTAATTACAAAGATTATAAGAGAATTAAGTATAGAAAATAAGTTTGAATATAATTATTTTTTTTAAAAATAGCTAATATATAATAATAAAGAGACTTTTAAAATTGGCATTATAGTTCAAGATAGTGCAAATATAAAGGATGTATTAAAGTAGTTATTACTAATTAGAAAAAAATACAGAAAGTTAAAATATTATAAATTTAAAATAGTTGAAGATATAGCTATTAAAAATGCAATTGAAAAATAAATAGATAATTTTAGTTTTAACAAAGATAATATGATAAAAAGTGTTTTGGAATGATCTTTTTACAAAATAGTTTTAAATTATTTGGTAATTAAAAAAAAGTTGGTTTTAAAGCCAAAAGAAGTAAAGTTTAAGGTAAATAAGATTATAATAGATTAAACAAAAAAATAAAAGATGTTATTAATACTATTAGATATATAATTTTATTAATATGTACTGCTGAATTATATTAAAGAAAATGTTTTTTCTAATGTGATAAATAAGATCAGTATAAGTAAATTAATTCTGGTAATTAATAGTTTGTTTAATAATAAGGCTATAAGTTTGTTTGGCATATTAAATAAACTATAGAAATATTATAGTGATAAAATATTAAAATACTTATTGGGTCTGCTTAACTTTTATTTGGCTTTTAAGAAAATTCTAATTCTTTGGAAAAGAGCTTGAGTTTTAATGATTTCCAAACCATACAATTAAAAAGACATCTTAATAAATATATAATCTATTACATTAATTAAAATAGCTAAAAAAAATTTATTCAGAATTTTGTCAAAGCATATTTTATTTGCTTGTATAAAATATAACATTTTTTGAGATAACAATTTTTCTGTTTTAAAGAGTATTTCAACTTAATTTTTTGTGTTTGCCATTAGTTTAATAGTAAAAAACACTTTGAAAAAGTGTTGAAAAGTTTAGCTGGTTCTTTAAGATATATGTAAAACTTATAACTTAGTTAAATAGCATTATTTGGAAGCTAGTTTAAGACAAATTAAGATATGTAAAAAGTTTATAAAGTTTTTTAGAAACATATATATAAACAAAATCAATAGAGTGATAACTGATTTTGGTCTTTTAAATAGTTATAAAGTACTAAATAAGTTGAATTAGAATAAAATGGTTTTACTATTCTTGTAAAAAAATTTTTACAATCTTTTATTGTGTAAGATTAAAAGACAAAAACATTTATATAAATACAGAATCAATATAAACTTTGTGGCAAAAACAGACAAATTAAAAGCTAATAAGAATAAATCTTTATTCTTTGTAGCTAATATATTTGTTAATAATACAATCTAAATAAAGAATAATTAAGCTTTAACACAGCATATTTTAGATATCACTAGTGAGTTTTTTAAAATAAATGATATTTCTATCAACAATGACAAAACTGTGATAATTTCTATTAATTAGAAAATTAAAATTGTGTTTTTATACATTTGTGATTAACCAATCTTTATTGTTAAGTATAGTAAACATTATAAGTATTTGGGAATTTATTTGTTAACAAAAAACATGTCCAAATCCAGCCTTGCCAAAACACAATTAAATATTAGGTTTTTTTTTAATTTGGTTCTCAGAAAAGCATTGTTAAATAAGCAATTTTCATATTTGGTTTTAGCTGTTTTACAATTCATTGTTGGCTACCAAACACAGTTCAGTTTTATTTCTAAAATTGTGTGTCAGAAATGAAATGTTTTATTAAGAATAAAACAAAAATCTAAAGCCAATTTGCCAAAAAATTTCTCTAATAAAACTTTATATTATCTATCTTTTTATAAATTAAAAATGTTTGAACAGTTACAAGTGAAAAACAAGATTGCTTCTTTGATTGTGTTTTTTAATACACTTGAAATTCTTGGTTAATTGTTTAAATATTGCTTTTTGAACTTGTAAATTTTGGGGTGGACTCTAATAAATCTTCTGCAGCATCTAATCAAATTAAAAATTAGTCTAATAAATAACTTTTTAGCAGATGTAATAAAGATTTTTTTAAATAATAAGTTATTCTTGGCCAATAGTCTACTCAGTATATTTTATGATTCTAATTATTTTTTAATATTTAAGATATTAGAAAACTTATTTTATTTTGACATAGTTTATTTCTTAAAGCATTTTGGTGTCATTTTTAATAACAAATTGTTAAATAAGGAAAGATTAATTATAAATTGAAAAAATTTTTGTTATTAGAAAAGACTAAGTTCTAGAGATCTAATATTATTGTAATTTAAAAAAGCTTCAATTTATATAAATAAACATCTTATTAAATCTGGTAGAATAGCATCTAGCTTTAATTGTTCAAAATTTTTTTATTTAAATAATTTTACAAATATTCAGAAGTGTTTGCATAAATTATGGATAGACATTTTTAATATTTATACAAATAGTTCTTTAAAGCAACTGAACATGAAAAAAGTTGCTAATAGAATAACAGTTTATTTTTCTAATATTGAAATAAACATGAATGTTAAGATATACAAATTGCTGTTTTCTATAATAACTGAATTTTAGAAAATTACTTTAATATTAGAATGTATTTTTTCATTCTACTTAATAGTTGTACATATAAATAGTTAAACAGTTTTGAATATATATATTCTTTGGAACTTATGCTTTATTAGCCAGACTTTTAAAATAAGTACTGAATAGAATAATATTATATAGTTAATTTAATAAGATTTAGAACATTTTTATTAAATAAATAAAAATCAAAAGTTATTCAGAAAATACTGATAACAATAAAATTAACATTCTTGTTAGTAAAGCAGCATATCCTGGCTATTTTTTTCCAGAAAAAGTTCATGAAAAGTTTGTTATAATTGATGACAGAGTCATATTAGGAGACACTTATTACTTTGTTTAAAATATTTGTCAGTCTATTTATTATACTTAATAGAAAACTAGATCTAATATTAAAATTGTAAATAAGTTAATAATTAAAAAAATAAACTGAAATAGTATTATTACAGTATAGTATTTGAATTTTTATATGTTGTCAGGATTTATAAGCAAAACTTTAGCTTCTTTCCATATGCTTAATAAAAGTAGTCTATAAGAAACTACTAACTAATATAAAGAAAAACTTTATGACTAAGATTACTTAAGTGTATTATGTTTATTATATGATAATATTAAGTTGTCTAATCATGTTTTTACTTGTCTAAAGAAGATTAATATATATTTTAAAATTTTGCTAAGTTATATGGATCTGTAAAAATATTTTGTGAGTGGTAGTTTTTTATTATCTTTTATAATATTATATATACTTTTTTCTGGAATTTTAGATTTGAATATTTATATAGTTTTATGCAAAAATTTTGTTTTTAAAAATTGGATTAATAAAGTAGTATCAATATTTAATAATAATAAAAGTAGTGTTAGTAATAGTTAATTTTGTTCATAGTTTAACTAAAAAGCATTGAAGTAAATTGTGATTGTTTAAAGCAAGATTTAAGATGGATAGAAAAAAAAGTGGCCTAATTGGTAATATTAATTCAGTTTCTGTAATTTTAAGTAATGTATTAAGTTTTTTGTCAGTAAGAATTGTTTGATTACTAGATATTTATAAATTTTTTGTTATAAGTTTTGGTTTATATAAGATGTGTTTTTTTTTAGACATTGATAATAGAGTAAAAATTTATATAAGTGTATAATATTGCTTTGATTGGTCTAAATAACCAGTTATATGTATTAAATATGTAAGTCATATTTAGTTAAACTTAATTTTTTGTTTTTGTATATTAAATAGTAGTTAGACTACATTTGTAAATAATAATAATAATTATAATAACCAAAGTAATCAATAAATTAATTGGCTTAACAGTAAACTTAAGATTTAAGATTTTAAAAAATTTAATTCAGATTTAATTACAGAATTAATAACAAAATAGCCAAAAAAACAATTAAAAAAAAAGTTATAAAGACAATAATTTTAATATAAAATTTTGCATTAATAAAAGATAAAAAATAATAATAAAACTGTCAATAAACTTAAAAATAAATTTAAAAAAAAAATGAAAATATATTATAATTTACAATTAGATAATTTAAATTTTAATACTTGTAATAATAATAATATCTAAAAGTTTCTTATTAAATACAATTTTTATACAAAATACCAAATTTTAAAACAATAAAATATAAAATTTTCAAAGACTTAAAAATAATAACAATAAAATATTAACAATATTAAGAATTAAAAAAGTTAAAAATAAAACAAATATGATTATTAACTTGAAAAATCAAATTATTAATTTTAAAAACAAAAAAAAATTGACAAATTTGGCTTTAAATATATTTTTTAAAATAATAATTTTTTTTAATTAATTAAAAAAAATTTTAATACTATTTTTTTAACCAAAACAGATTAGTAAACAAAAATAACAGTAACAAAAAAAGTTTTTGAAATAAATAACTATATATTACTACAAATTAATAGATTTTAATTTAACTAAAATAACAATATTAAAAACATCAAAAGTATTTTTAATATCATTAAAAAATATATTTAAAGAAATATTATAAAGTATAATAGCAAATAAAATAAAAAAACAGAAGTTATTACAAAAAACTTTGCAATTTTAAATATAATTAAAAAAAATTATTAAAAAAAATTTTAATAATAACAATTAAAAAAACATTAAAAACAAAATTTACACAAACAATTTTACATTTTTTCTTTAAAATAGACTTAAATTTAATAAAACCAGATAGCAAATAAAACAAAAAATTAATTAAAATTAATTTAATCTTAAAATAATATTAGATATTAAAATAAAAATTATTTACTCAAAAAATTTTTGATAATTAAAAATTGTTTTCTAAACATTATCAAAAACAATACCAAAAAACAAAAAAATATTAATTCTATTTTTATTTGATTAGTTTAATCTTTAAAATCAAGTAATTAAATAAATTAATTAAATAAAAACACATCCAAAAACATATTATATTTTATTTTGTAATCAATAATTATTTGCTAAAAAACATTAAATTTAATATTATAATTAATGATTAACCTTGGCTTATTTTAAAAAATATGCTATTATTATTATTATTTATATTAAAAAAAAGACTAAATATTGTTAAAAAAATTTTATTTGAAATTATAAAGAGATTTAATATAATAATAATAAATACAAATAATTATTATTGTTTTTTGAAGTTTTGGTTATTTATAAAATAATAATAATAGTAATAATAATAAAAACAAAAAAAATTAATTTGTTAATTGGCTTATTATTAAAAATTTTAAGGCTTTTAAAAAAAATAGAAACAATACTAAAACTAATTTTAGTGTGTTTTTTAAAAAAACTTTTGATTAAAAAAAATTATTAACCAAAAGTAAAAAAAAATTTCAGAAACTTTTAAAAACAGTTTTTATTTATTAATATTTAAAAAAAATATTGTTAAAATATTTTGCTAATTGGTTTGATAACAAAAAAAATTTTTTTTATTAAAACTTTATGAAAAAAATAATCAATAAAACTTTTTAATTTTTTGCTTTAATTATGATCATAAAATTTAAGAAGAAAAATTTTTATATAATAATTTATAAATATTATATAAATTTATAAATTGTTTATAATATTGTATTAAATTGTTTTTTAATAAGTTATTTAATTTATTATAAAATATTTACTTAAATATTTTTGTTTAATTAATTATTATATAAATTTTTAATTTTATTTATTATTTATTATAATTAATAACATGTATTAATTATTAATAATATTATTAACTATTTTATTTTTAGAATTAATTATTATTTTATTATTAATTTAATTTTTTATTTATTTATTATATATAATGAATAAGATTCAAATATATTTTAATATAATATATTAAACTAAATAATCTAAATTAAATAATTTAAACTAAATATGATTTATATACTTTTTATACATAACCAACTATTTAAGTCAGTTAAAACAATACTATATTAAAACAAAAAAAGTTAAAAATAAACCTAATTTATAAATTTTTTCAATAATACTATTTAAATTTTTAGAATTAAAGATAAATTAATTAAGAAATAATTTAATTGCTTTAATATTATCTTTGGTTTTAGCATTTAATATATATTATAAAATAATAACATACTTAATAATATTTTTATTTAAAAAAAAACTTTGTAATTAACATTTTATTATAGTTTATTTTATTAAAATTAATTTTAGACTTAAAATATATAATGTTTTTAAAAACACTAATAAGAAGATTAGAAAATTATTAGCATTATATTTTATAATAAGCACATTTTTTTATTTAAAAAGTCTTATTAATATGTTTATTTAAAAGATTAATAACTAAAGTAATCAAAAAACTAATAAACTTAATAACAAATTTTATCAAAGTAACCAAACTTAAAATTTAAGATTTCAAAAAGTTCAATTTAAATTTAATAATAAAATCAATAATAAACAGTACCAAAAAAACAGCAAAAAAAAAAACAAAAAAGTAAAAGTCTTAATATAAGACTTTTTATTAATAAAAAAAACACAACTTAAAGTCAACAGTAAACTTAGCAAACAACTTATAAAAAAATAATAACATTTTGCAATCTTTAAACAAGTGATTTAAATTTTAATATCTATAACAACAATAATATTCAGAAGTTTTTTACCAAATATAATATTTGTGCAAAATATTAATTTTAATTATAACAAGTTTTAACATTTTATAAAACTTAAAAGTAACAATAATAAAACACTAATAATAATAAAAAACAGAAAAATAGAGAATAAAACAAGTATAATTATTAACTTAAAAAAAAAAGATTAATTAATTTGGTCTTAAAAATTTTTTTAAAATAATAATCTTTTTTTAATTAAGAAAAAAAAAAATCTAAATACTATTTTTTTTAATTAATACAAACTAGTTATTAAAAGCAGCAATAGTAAAGAAAAAGTTTTTAAAACTTAAAATAATATATTATTACAAGTCAGTAGACTTTAATTTTACCAAAATAACAATATCAAAAACATCAAAAGTAGTTTTAATATTATTAAGAAATATGTTAAAAAAAACATTATAAAATACAACAAAAATAAAACAAAAAAAACCAAAAGTTATTAAAAAAATTTTGCAACTTTAAATATATTAAAAAAAAACTATTAATAATAATATTAGTAATAAAAACCAAAAAAGTCTTAAAAGCAAAATTTACATAAAACAATTTAATATTGTTTTTAAAAACTAATTTAAGTTTAACTAAATTAGAAAATAAATAAAACAAAAAATTAATTAAAGCCAATTTAATTTTAAAAATAAAACCAACATTAAAATAAAAACTACTTATTCAAAAAATTTTTATAACTGGAAATTGTTTTTTAAACACTATTTAAAATAGTATTAAAAAACAGAAAAGAAAAAGTTGATTTAGTTTTTATTTGATTAGCTTAATTTTTAAGATCAAGTAATTTAATAAATTGTTTTGTTTTTAAAATTAGTAATCTGTTAAAGATATTATATTTGGCAATACAGCCAGTAGATAATTTTGATTTATTTTAAAAAATATATTATTGTTGTTGTTATTTATATTAAAAAAAAATTAGATATTACCAAAAAAATTTAGTATAATAATAATAAATTTAAGCAACTGCTACTGTTTTTTTAATTTTTTAATTTTTTTGGCCATTTATACAAAGATAGTAATAATATTAATAATAAAAAGATTTTTTTTTGTTGAAACTTTATTTGTTACTATAAAAAAAAAATATTTGAAACTTTATTACTTTTTGCTTTGTTTGTAATTATAAAAATAAGAGAAAAAAAGAATTTTAATTTAATTATTAACTTAAGTATTAACTTGATTATTGACTTGATTATTAATATAATTATTAACTTAATAATTAATTTTTTTTTAATAGTATATAAGTAAGATTTTTTAAAGCTGTAAAAAAATATTTTTTAAACAAATAAAGCTTACTTAAAGCAAAAATTAATACAATAATATTAACTTTTTTATTTTTTTATTATTATCTTTTATCTTTTTTTTTTAACTTGTATAATTGTTAGTTTTTGTTAAGTATATTAAATAAATATTTACTATAAAATACAATTAATACTTAATATTAAATTCTAAAAATGTCAATATGAAACATAAAATTATATTAAAAACAACTAAAAAAAAAAAATCTTTTTCTTGTTAATTCCCTGACCACAATGAAAGCATTTGTACTGCCAAAGATTTAGCTTTTTTTTTTCTCCTTTTTTTTTGTTATCTGTAGTTATTTCTTCTGACATTACTAATTTTGTTGCGATGGAACCAGTGGGCTCTTTTATTGGTAGTTCTGGTTCTGGTTTGACTGGATTGGGACCCCAGTCTGTTGTTAAAAAGAAAGTGTGTATTGAGAGTATATACACTCGAGGCCTTTCATACAAAAAATTGAAAAAACTTGATATTGCTGGTGTCATAGTGGATTTGTTGGCTAGACCTCTTCCTAGCCATGTTTTGTAGACAGACTGTGGTGAATGCAAGATGTCTTAGGGCAGTAAGGTAAAAAATGAGGATACTAGTATTAGTGGGGTGTCTAACGTTGAGAACATGGGCAACATAGTAGCCAAAGAAACAAGTTACATAGACTCCAACACTTCTGAAACTAATGACATGGTGGACAATGCAACTCCTAGGAAAATGCAAATAAGAACCTACATGTTGGAACAGCTGCCGAAAAAACCATTCTTTAAAAACTTAAGTGACAATAATACTGAGTTGGTACTTCCTGATTCTAAATTTGCTGGGTCCAATTGGCTGCTGTTAACCAAATTACATGTCTTAAAGAGACATAGCTTTAAGCTAGTTAAATCTTTCACATTGAACATGAATTTGGCTGCTGTGCCTGAGATAACTAATAGCAATAAATTAATCTCTGTTAAAAAAATTTTTTATAAAATTGATGGTTTTGGGGGGGCTTTCATTCTCTCAAAGTTTTTTGGGATTATTAAATCCTCTTTTACGTCTGAATTGAGTCTGAAAAAGGCTAAAAAATTGTGGTAAATGATGATGTTAGACAGGTAAACAAATGCACAAATCGGGAAGTAATAGTCAAGGAGATTCCAGTTGATCTTCCCAAATTGGCTGTAGAGTCAGTTTTTTCTAAGTTTGATAAAGTGGTTTCTGTTAGGATGCAATTGATTGGGCTTTGGCAAAAGGTCTTGGTTGAGTTTAAATCAGCAGATGTTGCCAGTTTGGTTGCATCTAAATGATCAGTTTTCATGGGAAAAGATTTGGCATGTGTGGTCTTGGCAGTGGATAATAAAGTTTCATGAGTATTGAGAGACTAGCATTGAGTTTTGCTTTACACTCTTCCTGTTGGTACTACTGTTCATGATTTGTCAGGTCTGTTGGAATCATATGGTGGAAGAACTTGTTTTATTGGTTGCAATCTGAATTTATATGTTTATGACAGATGTGCAGTAGTCTGTTTTAAGAATAAAACATCTAAATTGGCTGCTATTGGTTTTGTTCCAGTTTATAAGGGTGTAAATTTGTATTGAGCTGGTCTTTTTCTGGCTTGTTGCACCAAGTATAAACAATTGAGTCATATCTCTACAGTGTGTTTACTAGGTAAGAATTCTGGTACTTATGGTAAGCGAATGGTAACTCTTCAGAATCAGGTCTGTTTGATCAACATATATAAGAAGAAACAGGCACCAATTGTTTGCCCAGTTTCTTTCGGCGGGAAAACTTGGGCACAGATTGCTAGCAGCTTACTTTCTCGTGTGGTTTTGTCAGGTTTTTTTGGTACTGGTTTATTTTTAGGTGCTAAACCTGTCTTGTTGGTTTCTAACTTCCTTGGGAATTCCTGCTTGGTTGATCAACTGGTTTCTCTAAAACAATCTTTGGAGCTTTTAATAGACCAGATTTTGGCTATTATGAAAAAATTGAGCTTTGTAGAATTGGTGCCTTTGGTGTTTGATTTTTATGTTTCTCCTTCAGTTGTCCTTGCACTTGTAGTGTCTAATTTGGACTCAGAAATGGCTCTAGATAATACACTGGCATCTCCTCCTCCCTCTCTTTCAGTTGTTGTTACAGACTCAGTTGCTGACTTTAGTTCAAGTAGTTCTAAAGTTTTGACCACTAAGGTGGGTAGACTAGAATCCAAGATGGTGGCTTTAGAGGTGTCGGTTGAATCTGTCTTGGAAAGATTGGATTGTTTGTGCTCTGGTTTGGGATTGTTTATTTCTCTTTCTCTCCAATAAGTAATTTTGTTTGAAAATTTGCGACATGTAATGTTCATGGTATTAATGTTCCTGCCAAGCAGAAGGACATTATCTGTTGACATAGAGATTCTGAAAATTTGTTTTGATAATTACTGAGACAAATCTGAGGTCTAGTTGTAAGCTCTGGATTAAGAATAAGTTTGATGGAGTTGTTACCAGACGAAATTAGAGATATTATTTAGCATGAAATTATCTTATAATTCCTATCATTAATTAGCATATATTATCATTTCAAATGATTACTTATTACATTAGCAAAAATGTCCGAAATTATTATTTAATTAATATCCCAAATTGTACACAACACAAATGTAACCTAATTGCAATGATCAATCATGCAATACCCCGAACAATATAACATTCAAAAGTTTGCCGAAATTTGTAGAAATTCACCGAAATAATTGATAGTTCACTGAAATATCTAATAGTTCGCCGAAATAACTTGTAGTTTGCCGAAATGTATCTTTAGTTCAGCAAAATTGTAGAAAATAGCAAAGTTCAAGTTCATAGAATAGTGTTACAACAAGTTGTATAAAAGAAGAGCTTCTCTCTTTGAGAAAATATATCTTACTTTAGATTTATTACTTAGAACCATTTCTACACACACAAAAAGAAATAAATACCAAATAATTTGAAAAACCAAATTCTTTAATTATTGCCCTTGAAAAATCCCCAAAAACCAACTAACATTTCGAAATTGATTAGCTACCAATTTCAATAAACTGTTAGTGACTCCAGGCATGAATAGAAAATGTTTCCCTTGATAAAATCTTATTTTTTTTACACTTCTTTTATTTTTCTTTTCTTTTCTTATTACAATCATTAGGGTAGCCTACAGACAAGATTCCTGTAGAAAAGTTGACTTTCACAGCAAAGTAACTACACATTTTTAGTGAGCTTCTAGACGAGCAATTCCTGGGAAAGAGTTGACGTTTACTACAACGTAACTACATAAAGCAACTGGCACAGAATTGGTCATTCCACACATAAGCCCAGCAAGTTCAAATTATAGGAGATAATTTGAAGATAAATTCAGTTATTGGAGGTTCAACCACATCCAGAAAACGTGAATTTACAGCAAATAAGTATTAACAACATTACAGAAAAGAGACCAAAAACCTCCGGTAACATTTGGTGCTCTTCCACAGAAACAACACAGCAAAAACAACTTCAAAGTGGCGACCACACCAGACACAACAACTCTAGAGTATTACCAATCAATTTACACCCACTGCAAGCAAAGATTCAACATTCCAGACGGAATTGAAGTTGTCAAAAAATCAGTATACCAATACATTGAAAACTGCATCAACAATTATCTTTTTAGAAATTATAATATCTCAGAAGTTAGAAGCAACCTTTACAATAATTTAGTACACTATTCACAGTTGGAAACTGAAGACCTTAATAGTGAAACACTTGCCACTTACTTTCACAAACTTAATTTTAACATTATCAAATACTGTGAAGAAACATATCTAGTGCAGTCTCAATACACTATTAACTTTGAATCGGAAACAGAAACAAGCAACAAAGGCAAAAACAAATTAAAGCAATATTCAAGAACCACCCCAAATACTCCAACACTACCGAAAACAACTGCCAAACATTTACAAACACCTGAACAAGGAACCAGTTCAAAATTTCCACTTATTATCACACCTTTTCCAGCTTTACTTGCACAAGCACAAACACTTAATTCACCCTTGAATCGATTTACAAAACCAGAAGATTTTACATCACTCAGAAGTCCCACCAGACAACAAGAACCCCTTCAAACTAGTTCCAATCTCCTTGATTTTCTAGCTGAAAATCAAAGTGAACACTCTGAGACAGCAGCAAATGAAGAAAACAACTCTGAAATAACTGAAGAAGAATCAATAGACAATGAAAACGAAGAAGACAAAATGACAACATACATCGCAAAAATCCCTAAATTCAATGGAGAAGATATTGAGACCAGTCCCCAAGAATGGCTCGACCAAGTTACTAAAGCTGGAGATGCAAATGGATGGAATGCTGCCAGAATGTTAAGAACAATTCCCTATTTTCTCAAAGGAACAGCAGGAGAATGGTTTGAAAACCTTGTCCCCCCATTCAATGATTGGAATGCTTTCAAAGCAGCCTTCCTTGAACAGTTCACCGACAATAATACCTCCATCACTCTTCGCAATTGTTTTCGAAATATCAAACAAGAACCCTCCGAATCTGTTATGACTTATATTGGGAAATTCAACAAACTTTTCAGATGGATTCGCCAACTCAAGACAAACAATTATTATTCTGATGCTCAAATCTTGGATCAATTTATTGCTGGCCTAAAAGATAAACTAATTAAAAAGGTTTGCCCACACGCACCAGAAGATTTAAACTCTGCCATACAGTATGCGAAAAGATATGAAATGACCATAGAAGAAGCCAATCATACAAAACTTGTAAATTTGGCAATTGGAGAAACCAGCTCAGTAGCTGAGGAAAAAATTGACCAACTCACAAAGAAGGTTGAAAACTATTTTACCAACCAACAACAACAACCCCAAAGATATCAACCACCCCAAAGACGAAATCAAAATAACTTTGCACCACTTTCCAATAACCAGCCCCAGAATTGCCATTACTGTGGAATCTCTGACCACTGGAAAAGAGATTGCAGAAAGCTGCAACGAGACCAACAAATAAGAGTAATCAATGTTACTCTCCACCACAGCAATCTTATTATCAATCATCACCACCAGCTTACTATCTACCAAGACCCCAATACCAAAATAACTATTATCAGCCCACCTCACAACCAATCCAACAGCAACACCAACAACCACCCACCCAACATTATCAAGTACCTGTTTGAAGACTGATTACACAAAATCAATTTACACCACAAAACTGATACCAAGTAAACAACAGTAGAATCAGTTTGAACAACCAATTGGTTCTCTGAAATACTACTCAACCAAGACCCAACCATTACCACACTCAACCCAGTTATTTAACAATGCTGGAAGAACAGGATTTTCACCATACTGTACTCTCGAAAGGTAGAGCTGCAGCACAACAACAACAAAACCCTTCTCATAACCACACCACTATTCCACCAGCCTGAATTGCTGAAAACGCCAATCTCTCTGATATCTTTCCTTTTGAATTTGAAGCAAATAAATCACCATTCTTGCTTAGCAATGCAGCGGCTAATGAGCAAAAAGCCATCACTGCAATGTACACAGAAGCTGAAGTAAAAGGAAAGCCAATTCGCTTGATCCTAGACAATGGATCTGCCGGAAGCATTATTATCTACCAGTTGATGCAACAGTTGAAAAGAAATGTCAACTGACCAGCTCAAACAGTAATCATTACTGCCGATGGCATGAAAAAGACCTCAGTAGGAGAAATTGACAATTTTCCATTCACTCTTGATGGAATTACTATTTCAGTCAAAGTTCTTATAATGGACGTACCCCAGTACCAAGCTCTTGTTGGAAATAATTGGCTTCAAAAAGCCAATGCTAATCTGAATTGGGAAACACAAGAGTTAACAATCTCCTACCAAGGACAACATGCCCGGGTATCTGCTATTTGTAGTACATTCAACAAACACTCTGAAAAAGCCCCAGCTTTTGAATTCGAATCAGAAGAAGAAAAACCAATAATTGAAACATTCATGGCTCTTAGATCAACGTCCAACTGGGCCGATGAAACAGAACAAGAATATTTTACCCCACACACTAAACCTGAAACCTCTGGATGGAATATACCTTACTCAAAACCTGAACCAAGGAAACAACACCCCTATATTCCCCTTAAATATAAGGACTACCACAAGAAACTATCGTCAATGGGAGCCTGCATTTCACCTGAAAAAGAATATGAGAATCATACTTGTTATTACTGCAAAGCTTGCTACAGAGAGTGATGAGGCCATCTAATAAAAAGGAGCAGAAAATGGGACAACACCCCTTGTTTGATTTGTGGAGATATGCTACCAGAAGAATGCAATTAGATTAATATAGCAATGAGAAGAGGCATCTGCGATCAGACCTGCCAATATGCTTTATCAATTTCAGAAAAAGTAAAAAGAGGAACACCCTTTAATGCAGCATACAACAGTGCTCTTAACAAACTTTATTACTACTCTCATGATGCCAAGATGATTTTCAACTTAGCAATAGCATTAATTAATGGAGCTACCAAAGAAGATGTTTGTCAAATGAAGGAAGCAGAATACATTGAATACACTATGGAATTGGCTGGATTCGATTACGAAGACAAAGTAGAAGTCTACCACCAAATTGCAAGTCACACCTACCCGACCCAAGAAGCTCAAATTCAATGATTAGAGCAAATGAACATTAGGCTATGTAAAGAATGCATTATGCCTTGCAATGAACAATAGTGTCCTGAATGCTATGCTCTTAGTATCCCCTTGCCCAGTGAAAATGATGAGAATGAAATTGAATTTGGAGAACCTAAAGAAATGGAAGAAATTGAAACAACACCCACCTATCTTATTGAAAATCAGCCTGCCTTACAACTTAAATACTTCAACAACAACGGACAAGGAATAAAACCCGAAAAAGCACACGAAATTAATGCTGGATATGACTTAAGATATCCAGGCAAGGATACTCTTGTTCTCAAACCCAAATCTCTTACAAAAATCAATCTCAAAATTGCACTCGAAATTTCACTAGGAGCAATGGTTCAAATCACCTCCCAGTTCTCTCTGGCAAGCAAAGGAATCAATGTCAGAGGAGGAATAATCGATGCTGGATATACTGGAGACATAACAGTGATGCTTCAAAATGAAACTGACAAACCATTCAAGATTGAACATGCTGAAAACATTGCCCAAGCTATTTACCTACCCTTAATCAACATTTCAGATTTGCAACTAGTCAATCAAAGAGAACAATTAGGAAAAAGCGATAGAGGAACCCAAGGTTTTGGTTCAACTGGACGATTTACAGTTCCAGTTAATATAGTTCTTAACACAAAGAACGAATCCCACCAGATTCTCAGACTTCCACAACTAATTACCATCTCACTTTTTGGAGAACATCTGGAAATCTACACTTGCACAAAGCCAACAACCACACAACAAATTTTTGAGTCCAATGAACAAGTCTGCTTGGAACATAATATTTCGATCCCAAACATTTATATTCCAAAAGGAACAAAAAAAGTCCGAGTTACTTTTTACAACCCCAATAATTACCCCATAATTTTATTAAATAATTTAGAAATTGGAGTTATTCACAGTAATATATTTCAACAAGAATTACCCCAAACAGTCCCCGATTTCCCTGAAATTATTGAACATTTACTACCAAAAATCAACCCAAACCCTAGCTCTGAAAACTACCATGTTGTCATGGAAAAACTATCTCAAATCAACATGGGACAACTTAAACCACAACAACAGACCCAGCTCAAAGAGCTAATTGCAGAATTTGCTGACATCTTCGCCGAAAACAACAATGACTTAGAAAGAACTGATTTGGTTTAACACCAAATCTATACAGGAAATGCCAAACCAAGGCAACAACAAGCCTACCGAGTCACCCCAGAAAGTCACCAATTTATCCGAGAAGAAGTACAACGGATGCTTAACAATGGGCTTATTCAACCATCAATAAGCCCATGGGCCTCATCTGTGGTCCTAGTTAAAAAGAAAAATGGAAAGATACGATTTTGTGTTGATTACCGACAACTCAACAGTGTCACTATTGGGGATGTCTACCCTCTTTCCCGAATTGATAACATGTTGGATGCTCTTGGAAAGTCCAAATACTTTTCAACATTAGATTTAGAGAGTGGATACTGGCAAGTTGCTATGGATCCCAAAGACTGCCCCAAAACAGCATTCACCACTCAAGGAGGAAATTACGAGTTCAATGTAATGCCTTTCGGATTATGTAATGCACCAGCAACATTCCAAAGACTCATGGATGTTGTTTACAAAGACCTCCTTTGAAAATCAGTAGTAGTTTATCTTGATGACACTGATGTTTATTCACCATCTTTCGAGCTACATTTAATTCACCTGTGAGAAGTTTTTCAATGATTACAGAAAGCAGGATTGAAACTGAACATTGAAAAATGCTACTTTGGAAAAACAAGTTTAGCTTTTCTTGGTCACATTGTTAACAAAGATGGAATTAAACCAGACCCCAGAAAAATTAGTACTGTCAAAAACTTCAAGACTCCACAAAATACCACAGAATTAAGAGGATTTATTGGATTAGCATCCTATTACCGAAAATTCATCAAAGGATTCTCAGAAATTGCAAAACCCCTCAACCAGCTCACTACTAAAAATGTCGAATACAAATGGACAGAAGAACACCAAAACATCTTCGAGATACTTAAGGAAAAACTCACAACAGCTCCAATCCTCGCCTACCCAGACTTTAGCAACCGATTTCGGTTAGCAACTGATGCCTCTTATACTGCCTTTGGTGCCATCCTATCACAGTTAGATGACAATGGAAATGAGTGAGTAATTGTTTATGCTAGTAGAACATTAAAGCCAGCCGAAAAGAACTACCTTACAACAGAATTAGAAACCACAGCAGTAATCTGGGCCCTACATCACTTCAACCTTTACCTCAGACCCAAAGAATTCGATATTATCACTGATAATATTGGACTTAAATGGCTTCAAAACAAAAACACCCAACTGAATGCAAAACAAACCCAATGGACAAGATTTTTAGCTAATTACTAATACATCATACATCATAAACCAGAAAAACTCCACACCAACATTGATTGTCTTTCAAGAATGAGGCAAGATTAGAAAACAAAACCAACACCCATTTGAACTAACAGCATCAAAACAACAAACAATGAACCCCGAAAACTACAACAATCTCAAACAATATTTGGAAACATTAACAATCCCAACAGATTGGTCCCCAAACGAAAAACATTGGTTACAACAACAAGCCAAACAATATTTTCTACACAACAACATTATCTATCATCGAAATTCCAAAAACCCAATCAAATCACTCAGATTAATACAAGAACAGGAAAAAGAGACCATTTTATACAATATGCACTCAGATCCTTTGTCAGCACACTTTGGAAAAGATAGTACCACCCAAAGAACACTAGAATACTACTATTGGTCTCGAATGAAAAAAGACATTCATGAATATGTCGAATCTTGTGATAGTTGTCAAAGAAGAGGAGGAACTTGCCCTACAGAACCTTTAAATCCAATCAAAGTTGGACAGCCTTTTGACAAAGTTGGTATCAATTTAGTCAGACCACTATCTATTACCACTCAAGGAAACTGTTATATTGCAGTAGCTGTAGACTATCTTACTAAATGGCCTGAAGCCAGAGCCATTCAATGAGCAGATGCAAAATTTCATCTACGAAGACATTATTTGTAGACATGGATGTCCAATTGAACTTTTATCTAATCAGGGAACACACTTTGTGAACAACCTGATACAAGAAATTTGTGAACAATTTAATGTCAAAAGACCTCTGTCTTTGCCCTACCATCCACAAACAAACAGACTTGTGGAACATTTTAACAGAACATTGTGTGAGTCATTAGCCAAAGTCTCAACCGATTTTGAGCAAGAATGGGATCTCTTTATTCCATCAGTGTTACTAGCATATAGGACATTAAAACAAGATACCACGAAACACATACCATTTGATTTAACTTATAGAAGGACAGCAATGTTACCAATTAGTTTCACAGTGGAAACATACCCAGCACAACCAATCAATAAAAACAATTTCCAAGAAACACTTCAGCAAAGAGCCTACATTCTGCTTAGCACATTGGAAGGAAAACAACGAATAGCAGCCACCCATATTGAACACTCCCAAGCTCAACAAAAAGAACGACATAATGACAAATTGCCTTCAGTCACCAATGAATTTAAAATTGGAAACAAAGTTCTCTTACACAGAACTAAAGCTGAAAAACAATGGAGTGGAAAATTTGAAAATAAATGGGATGAACCATTCTTTATTTATGAAGTCCTAGGCAACGGATCATACAAGCTAAGACTTGATGACAAAATCCTAGTAAAAGTTGTACATGGAAATCGTTTGAAACACTATCATTCCAGAAACAATCCTGAACCATTAATTCCACAAATTGGTACACATTCCCCTTTGGTCAGTTCTGAAGATATTCCCCGAAACTTAGAACCAATAGTTGTCATTGAACAATCTTCCAACCTGAACACTTAATTTAATTTTACTAGTTATTCTCTTCTAATTTAGAAACAATCTCACAAAAACAAAACAAAAATAACATAAAAACCCATACACCAAAAATAATTTTTTTATTTTTTCAAATTGCTTATAATGACTATTCCTCAAAACATTCAACAATTATTCCAAAAACTAATGTTAACTTTAAAAACAATACCCGAATTATCCATTACTATTACTGGAAACCACATAAATTATACCCAAACAGAAGTAGTTACAAAATTAGCCCTAAATTCACGAAAATATCATCCGTATAAAAAGAACACAAAAAGTTATACTGGAATTCACCTGCCAGAACTTTTAAAGCTTACTTTAAGAGAAAACCTAATGCTCACTCCGATTAGTATTCCACCAAATGCTACAATTCAACAAAAACTTCAACTGTGTCTCAATGAGGAAAACACTGAATATCCTCTAATCTATAGATATTTTCACATTGGAAAAACACTCTATGAACGGAAACTGGAACTTACAACAGCAAACCTCACAAAAAAAGCTATTCAGAAACAACTCCACAACAAATTCAAGACAACAGCTGGATCAACAAACAGTCACTACAGGCTTAGAGCTGTTCTTAGACTTTATAACCTATTCCACACCTGTAAAAACATACTACAAAACCCAATTTTTCAACCTTTGAAGATCCAATACATTGGAAAGCTTACAGAACTGAAATTTCAACAATTTTCAGACCAAATTTCTTCAATAATTTTGGATTATTATCTGGAAATAACAGACAGTACTTGGACTTTGATGGAGCTCAGTCTTGAGGAGGAGGTTATGTTACCAGACGAAATTAAAGATATTATTTAGCATGAAATTATCTTATAATTCCTATCATTAATTAGCATATATTATAGTTTCAAATGATCACTTATTACATTAGCAAAAATGTTTGAAATTATCATTTAATTAATATCCCAAATTGTACACAACACAAATGTAACCTAATTGCGATGATCAATCATGCAATACCCCGAACTATATAACATTCAAAAGTTCACCAAAATTTGTAGAAATTCACCAAAATAATTGATAGTTCACCGAAATATCTAATAGTTCGCCGAAATAACTTGTAGTTTGCTGAAATGTATCTTTAGTTCAGCGAAATTGTAAAAAATAGCAAAGTTCAAGTTCATAGAATAGTATTACAACAAGTTGTATAAAAGAAAAGCTTCTCTCTTTGAGAAAATATATCTTACTTTAGATTTATTACTTAGAACCATTTCTACACACACAAAAAGAAATAAATACCAAATAATTTGAAAAACCAAATTCTTTAATTATTGTCCTTGAAAAATCCCCAAAAACCAACTAACATTTCGAAATTGATTAGCTACCAATTTCAGTAAACTGTTAGTGACTCCAGGCCTGGATAGAAAACGTTTCCCTTGATAAAATCCTATTTCTTTTACACTTCTTTTATTTTTTTTTTCTTTTCTTATTACAATCATTAGGGTAGTCTACAGACAAGATTCCTGTAGAAAAGTTGACTTTCACAGCAAAGTAACTACACATTTTTAGTAAGCTTCCAGACGAGCAATTTCTGAGAAAGAGTTGACATTTACTACAATGTAACTACATAAAGCAACTGGCACGGAATTGGCCATTCCACACATAAGTCCAGCAAGTTCAAATTATAGAAGATAATTTGAAGATAAATTCAGTTATTGAAGGTTCAACCACATCCAGAAAACGTGAATTCACAGCAAATAAGTATCAACAACATTACAGAAAAGAGACCAAAAACCTCTGGTAACAGAGTTAAAATTTTTTCATCTGGGTTGGATAAGGGATTTTTTGGTGCTGGTATTGCAATTATTATGAACACTTCTCTAGCTTGTCATGTTTGTAAAGTTTCTGAGGTGTCTGGTTGGCTCCTTTTAGTCAAGCTGTTGTTCAAAAATAAACTTTCTATGTCAATTTTGGGGCTTTATGCTGGAGTGTCCCTGGCTGTTCGTTTCTTTCAGGCTAATAATATCAATTCTGTGATAGCAAAGGCAGTTAATGAATCTTTGTTTGTAGTTTTGGATGGTGACTTCAATAAGGATGGCTCCCAAAGGTGTGCTAGTTTCAAGAAGTGTCTGGATCTTGGTTTGATCAATTTCTTGAGTGGAAGTTCTCTCGTTAAATTGCCCATATGAACTAACTTTCGGGACATGGCTAAGACTATTGATTTTTTGTTTGTTTCTGCAAACTTAGTCAATGCTATAATAGATTATGTAGTGTGTGATGTTGGTAAATTTTTTGATACTGATTATTGAGCTGTTTTTGTGTCAGTGAGTTTGGGTGGACTTTTGGATATACAGTTGAACTCTCTTTGTAAGCAGGTTAATAAAGATCATTGGAAGTTTGATTTCAAAAGTGCTAATGACAATAGGTGAGAAAATTTTAAAAATGCTATATTGGTCAATGCTGAGATGTTCTCTAATGAATTTGTTGCCACTGTAAAGTTTTCAGATCTGGATGTCATGTGAGATGTTTTACACAGAATAGTAGTCCTTTCTGCAAATGAGATATTTAGAAAAAAATGGTTCAAGAATTTTGATAGTGTTTTTACCAAAGTTTTTTCGAAGTTTCATAAGTTGGAGCTTTTGGTTTCAAAGATTGTTAGGGCCTTTCATGAGGGCAATGTTGGCAGTTTCAGCTCTCTTATAAAGTGCTGAGACTTTTTAAACAGTATTAAAGCTTCAGTTGTTCAGGATCTTATTAACTCTGGTGCAACCTTTAGTCATGTTTATTTTGCTCTCTCTGGCATGAGAAAGTCTTATCATGCATCCAAGCTTGCTGAATCTTTGGCAACTAAGGAAGCAAATATTAGAGCTGCTATAAATAAGAGAATAGAAAGCTTCGAGATAAATAAAGGTCATACTATCAGGAGTGTTTTGGAGTGTCCTTTCCACAAAGTGGTTCTGAACCATCTAGTTGTTAAGGATAAGCTTATTTTGGAGCCCAATTCAGTCAAATCTAATGTGAATGTTATTATGGAAGGTTGGACCAGGAAGTGTGATGTGGTTGCTGATGTCTCTGATATTTGGTCTTGTCAATATTGGCCATTGGATTATGTTTTTGATGAAGCTTTTTCTGGTGTAATGCATTCAGTTGAGCTTAATAAGCTGCTTAATGTGATTTTCAATCTGCCTGATGGCAAAGCTGCTGGTCTCTTGGGTATTACAAACAAGCTTTGGAAACATTATGACAAGTTGATTCTGGATATGCTTTTAATGCTTTTGAATTTTTGTTTGTCTTCCAAATTAGTGCCTGGACCTTGGGTAAAAGCTTGGGTCTCAATGATTCTTAAACCATATAAGTGGGAAGGTGTTCTCACAAATACCCACTCTATTGCTTTAATCAAGACAGCTTGTAAGATCCTTTCCAAGATTCTTTCTGATAGGATCTCTTTGGCATACAGCTCTTTTAATGTTGTTACCAATAGAATTTTAGCTATTAATTAGCATGAAATTATTCTTATAATTTCTATCATTAATTAACATATTAATATTAATTCAAATTATCACTTATTATTTAATTAATTTATCATATATTACAATTCAATTAATAATCCAATTAGTACAACAGAAAGTAAGATGATCAAATTACACAATACTCTGAACTTTATAACATTCTAAAATTCACCAAAATTTACAGAAATTCGCTGAAATTTATATGAAATTCGCCGAAATTTATAGAAATTTGCTGAAATTATGAATAGTTCACCCAAATTAATCAATAGTTCAGCGAAATAACTTGTAGTTCATTAAAATGTATTTTTAGTTTGCCGAAATTTGAGCAAAGAGAAAAAGTACAAGTTCATAGATTAGTACTACAACAAGTTGTATAAAAGAAGAGCTTTTCTCTTTTGGAAAATATATCTTATTTTAGATTTATCTCTTAAAACCGTTCCTACATACACAAAAAAAATAAATATCAAATAATTCGAAAAACCAAAATTCTTTAATTATTGCACTTGGAAAATCCCCAAAACCCAACTAACATTTTGAAATTGATTAGCTACCAATTTCAGTAAACTGTTAGTGACTCCAGGTCTGGATAGAAAACGTTTTCTTTGACAGAATTTTATTTCTTTTATATTTCTTTTATTTTCTTTTATTTTTTTATTGCAATCATTAGGGTAGCCTACAGATGAGATTCCTGTAGAAGAGTTGACTTTTACAGCAAAGTAACTACACATTTTAGTGAACTTCCAGACAAGCAATTTCTGGGAAAGAGTTGACATTTACCACAATATAACTACATAAAGTAACTGGCACAAAATTGGCCATTCCACTTATAAGCCCAACAAGTCAAATTATAGGAGATAATTTGAAAATAAATTCAGTTACTGAAGGTCCAACTACTTCTAGAAAACGTGAATTTACAACAAACAGACATTAACAACATTTAAGAAAAGAGACCAAAAACCTCCAGTAACAACATTTTTTGTGGGGACAATTTTTCAGTTTTAAAAGGTATAACAACTCAGTTTCCTATTTTTGCAGTTGGATCAGTGATTAAGGATGCATTGGAAAAGAATTGAGAACTTTGGTTGGTTTTGCAGAATATATGAAAAGCATATAATTCAGTCAGCTGGGAACATCTCAAGAAAAATTTGGTCAGGATCAAGATGTGTAACAAATTTATTTGGTTTTTTGGTAGTATTTATAAAAATCGTACTAACAGGATAATGACAGACTTTGGACTGACAAATGATTATTGTGTACATGATGGTTTGGACCAAAGAGAGGTTTTTTCTCTTTTCCTGTGGCGTATATTTTATGATCTTCTACTATGCAAAGTCAAGAGACAGGAAAGCATATGTGGTTATAAGCTAAGTTCTTATTTTATTTTAAGGAATGGTTGTGCTGAGTCCCAGGTAAGGCTTTCTTTTTTTTTTGCTGCTGGTGCTTTCGTTGATGATACAATTTGGGTTGGTAGTAGTCAGGCAGCTACTCAACACATTCTAGATGTTACAAGTGAATTTTTTTGGATAAATGATATTTTTATCAATAACAACAAAATGGTAGCCATTTTCATCAATAGCAGAGTCAGCACTTCTTTTCTTTCTATCAGTGGCTTGCTGATTTCTATTGCCAAAAAGGGCAAATCTTATCAATATTTGGGTATTTTTCTCTCAACTGAAGGTCTCTCAAAGCCTAGTTTGGTGAAAGTGAATTCAGACGTTTGTTTTTTTACCAACCTGGTTCTGAAAAAAGCTGTTTCAGATAAACAGTTCTTATATTTGGTGTCAGTAGTTTTTTATCCTATAATTAGTTATAGGACTTAGTTCAGCTTTGTTCCTATTGGTATATGCAACAAGTGAGATGCCTTGATTTGTAGGGACTTGAAGTTTAAATCCGGCCTATTTCTCAATTTTTCTAGTAATACAGTTTATCACCCTTCTTTTTATGGTTTGAAATCTTTCTTTCAAGTTTAGTCTAAGAGCAAAGTGGCTTCTTTTGTTAGTTTTGCAAATTCATGTGACATCCTAGGACATTTGTTCTCTTACAGGTTCCATGACTTGCAGGTTCTGTGCTGACACCCTGTTCATCTATTGAGTTCTTCTGTGCATATTCGTGTCAGTTCTTCTATTAACTTTCTGGTGGGCATGGTTTGTATTCTTCTTGATTGTGGTTTGTCCCTGGATGGCTCTTTGGCCAATTCTTTTTGGTTTTGTGATGGGGTTCCTATGTCTGCTGTTCTGGGTGAGTTACAGTTTCTCAGGTTTTTTCTTTTTCTCTAATAGTATGATGTTGCCTTTGTAGACTAACTTTGTGATCATCATGATTCTGTTTTTGATTGACACACCTTCAAGCATTAGAAAAAATTAAACCCTTATGGCCCTGTTCCTGAATGGTTCAAGCTTTCTGTTGTATTTCTTGATGGTAGAGATTTCTCTTTTACTCATCTCTTAGTTTTGGATGGGGCTGGTTCTTTAAACATTCTTAAATCTAGTAATTTTGTTTCTGTTTGTGATTGTCTCTTACAAGTTGGTGCCAACAATTTATCAGTGTATACAGATGGGTTTCTTAGTAATCTGGGCACAGTTGGTTATAGAGCTGGCACTGTTGCATTTTTTGAGAACATTGATTTAGGTTTGGGCATTGGTATGTTGGGTTTAATGTCATCTATTTTGGCAAAGTTACAGGCTATTGTGCTGGCTCTGGAGTGTGTTCCCCTACTGAGCTCTGTTAAACTGTTTTCAGATAGTTAATCTGCTCTGGATGCTTGTAAGTCTGAATTAGGTCTGGCATGTTCTGACTTTCATAATCAGTGTTGGATTGAATGTTGTCATATTGTTGAAGGTTAGCTGACATAAAATTAAAGGCCACTCTGACATTTTGGGGAATGAGCACGCTAATGCAATTGCTGGTAATGCCTCTTTCTCTGGTTGGTATCTTCCTCATTGCTTGGATGAAAGATTCATAGTGGCTGATGGTAGTGTGGTTTCTGGCAATTTCAGACATTTTATACGTGATATTTATCGTTCGATTTGTCATATGCACTGGAAGATTGGTTCTAATTCCAAGTTTTTGGCAGGTGGTTTGCTTTCTGAGGTTGACTGGCTCTGTTTATTTTTGGTTTGGCACCCCAACTTGCACATGGCTGCTGGTTTCACTAGCAGACCCTCGGCTAATATTCACTCTTATTTTATGAAGGCTTTGTACCACCAGCTGCCAGTTGCTGTTTAAAAGCACCTTTATAATAAACTATATCCAAGTGTGTTATGCTTATATTGTGGTGATATGAAAGCATTAAATCATGTGTTCTTTTGCAAGATTGATGACTCTGTCCAACATTAGTTGTTGGAATTTTATGTGGACTCCTTGAAGGCAATCTTTGGTTTCTTTCATTCATCTTCAGGCATACTATAAATGTTGTCTTTATGTGTTTCTAACTCCTCTTTGGCCATGACTTTTTATAAGGGTTTTGTTTTTAATGATTGGTTTTGTGAAGCAGTCACCATCTTTTACAATCCCAAGATTACTGGTTTTAAGATTGTTAAATTTGTGCACTCTCTTAATCTTAATTTTAGAAGTGATGTCTAGTCAGTTCGTGCTAAACATCATGCTTATATAGAGAAAAATTCAGTTTCCATTTCAGTTTCTGGTTTGGCCTCTGGGTTGTCAGCTGGGGTGATCAAATTGCTTGGCATTACTGATGTTTTTAGTGTTCGTTTTGGCTTTTGCAAATCTTGTTTGTTTTTTTCAGGTGTAAATAACTCAGTTTTAGTTTACATAGCTGTGTAGTGTTGTTCTGATTGGCCCGAGTGGCTGGTCACGTGTAGAAAGTGCATGATTCACGCCTAGTTTAGATCATTTCTTTGATGTATAGCACTAGGTAGTGTTTGGACTTCACTCGTAAAAAAAAAAAAAAAAAAATTATATTAGTGTATTATTTTTTGTTAACAATACAAACTATTTTTCTACTTTCAAATTCTTTTATTTTTTGAAAAGAATAGTAACTAAAAATATTTATAAGACTAATTTTGCATAAATTCTTACTAATTTAATTTACTCATTAAAGTTAAATTACTTTTTTGATTATTTTTATACTATTTTTTCTTGCTATCTATTAGCATATTCATTTGATTATAATAATATATTTATTTATAACTTTGACTCATCGAAGAGAAATTTCTTTCGCATAAACAACTTTTTTATCCTTCTGATGTCTCTTCGAAAAGTCTTCAAATTAAATACTGGCGCTTTCATACCTGCTTGTCCGTGCTTCAGTTTTTTTGAAACTTGTTTCACTTTGCATGTGATCAATAAAATTTTTCCTATACTAATCCTTACTCTCAACAGTTGGCTGCGCTGTACCAGCAGTAGTGAAGAACACTAAATATAACAGCGGGGCGGTACGAGCTAGAGTCAGGTTACTGCTAACGATTGGATACAGACATCTTGATACTGGGGCAATTGTAAGGCTCCCACATGAAACTTTGAATTTTACCGGCTTACGCAAATAACTCGACATATTCTTAAACCATTTCCTCAAAAATAGCATAAAAATGATATACCCTTGGGCGAGGGAATCGAGATGTCTCGTTTGCATCGATCTAACCTTTTCCTGACGTCAAAGGTAATTCGTTTGGAATTGATCGCCATTTTAGGTTTATTCCTTTTCACTCTACTAAAAAATATTGATTAGGTCTCCGTTCAATCAAAATTCCCCACTCTAGAATTACTAATAAGCCATTCTAAAATATAAAAGCTTTGGAATCATGACCATGCCCCACATAGAGTTAGGGAGTTTGCCATTGAATCTTTAAACCGCATAAACTCGTCCTATTTTGATTTGTGAGTAATTTCGTTGCTTTCATCATTCTTGATATTTCTAATAGTGGGTATCTGATGAGCGTATATTCGAATTAAATTTAAAATGTTTCGGATTGATTCAATGATTTTCTTACATTATTATTCATACCCAGGTTTTTAATGCATTGGCCAGTTGCATTTAAGCAGCATGAAATGGTGGCTTCAGTTAAGCAAGGTTCAACGATAACAATAACCAATGAAACGGAATCTTCATCCGTGAAAAAAAATTCATATTCAATTGATGATATTGAGGATATTGATTACGTGGATACTTATTTAGCAATGGAAAAACTGATGGAATGCGGTCAAGCCAAAGCGATTGGGGTCGCCAATTTTGATATTAACAAGTTAGACAGATTAATTAAAAAGACGAAAATTACACCCGCCGTTATTCAAGTGGAATTGCATCCGTATTTGCCACAAGTTAGTTGACCGCTCAATCTTTGATTTACTACAAATCTCACTCGCTAAATCTAAATTCTATCTTTAAATGATTCACCTTGCAAGAACGAATTATTGGATTTCTGCAAAAAACGTAATATTCACGTGTCTTCGAATGCTCCATATGGCCTTAGGGATTCTGAAGTTCGGCGTGATCCTACTATCCTAGATATTGCGGAAAAGATGGGTAAAGACCCGCGGCAGGTGCTTCTTGCCTGGGGGATGCAACGTGGTACATCAGTAATTGCACCTGGCATGACGAATATGGACTTGCGAGAATTTTATGAAGAAATTTTTCTTGAAACTAAATACTTTGAAGCCATAAACGCCTTGAGTAAAACCAAAAAGCAACGCTATATACAAAAACCTGATTGGGGAATAATTTTCAATGATTAAGAAGGAAAATTTTAATTGAATGCCAACTTTTTTATCAGAAACATTGAAAGAATAAAGTTTATCTTAAATTTGGACTCCATAATTATAATGAATCGTCTCTTAATTGTGTTCAAGTTCTCAGTTAATTTACGATCATGATTACAGAATATTAGGTCGAAAAGAACGATTATGATTGATATTTTATTTTAATTATTAAATTTGTGATATGGATAAATAAATTTTATTTAAGGTTTAAATTATTTGGTTTCAAAAAATTAAAACTTATTTGGCAAATTAAACTATTATTATCATATTTGAGATTTTTATCATTTATTTAAATGAAATAAGTAATTAAAAATAGTATTTGGTAAATATGTATTTTTGAAAAAGTTAGCTTTGTTTTATTTTTATAAAATAGAAAATTACAAAGTAAAATAATAAATAAAAGAAAACTAAATACTAAAGGCTGTTTTTTTGCGATGCTGTTTTTTTTAAGCTACAAATTAGCTTGTATTTACATTTATTTTACATAATAAATTATTTACTATTTAATTTACTAATAATTTAAATTATTAATTACCTATATAGTTTAACATAATATTGTTATAATATTATATATTACATGATTTTGATATTATATAAACATTATAAGTATCTTATTAAGTTAGTAAAACATTATTATAATTAAAATTTTAGTTTTTATTATTTATTATATATATTAACCAAATAATATAATTATCTTTTTTTAAATTAAAGTTATTAACTTAATTATTAATTTGATTATTAATTTTTTTATAATTATATAAGTAAATATTTTTTTATTAAAAAAAAACATTAAGCAATTAAAGTTCAATATTTTATTTATTTTTTTATTAAATTTTTTATCTTAAGTATTTAATATTATTAATTAAAATCTATTTTTTATAAATTTTAAATTAAAAGTAGTATTTTAAAAAAACCAAAAAAAAATTATTTTTTAGTATTTTAAAAAAATTAATTGTTTTTTTTGTTTTGGTTTTTTAATTAATTAAATAAAAAAAGAAAATTAGCAATAAAAAATATTAAATATATATTAAAAACTTTTAAGTTTTTTATAATAATTATATTAAAACTGTTTTTATGTATTATTTTAATAGAAAATTTTTTTAATTAAAGACAAAAATAGCATTTTTAACATTAAAAATTGTTATGTCTGTTTTATTTTAAAAAATAATTTATTATAAAAAAAACTTTTAAAGTAATTATGTTAAAAAAAATTGTAAAAAAAATAAAAATTGCTTTTTTAATATTTTATTTTAAATATAATTATAAAAAACATTAAGTATTATATACTAAAACAAAAAATCATGCAAAAATTAATAACGAAAACTTCAAAAAAGACAAGTCAACTTTCTTTAACTCAGTACTTAACTCATAAAAGTCGAGTTTAAGTTATAAATATTCTGACTTAAAATTAATACAAGTTAAAATCTCATAATTTAACTTGATTACCGAATTTTATATATAAGTAAATTAAATCTCAAACTTTAAAAACTCATAATTATAACGTTTTATATGGCCAGTACTATTTTTACTTGTAAAAAAGATATTAATAATAAAATAAAGCATTAGGATAATTAAATATTTAATATTTACTAATAATAAACATAAAACTTATTTTTATTTATCATAATTTATAGCTTTTTTACAAAATAAAACACAAACAAAATATAGTTCTTTTATAAATTAAAAATTGAGTATTATAATTTTTTTTATTGATAAATTATTATTAAATATATATACAAACCAACTGTTTTTTTATTAATAAAATTGAATTTAAGATTTTTATTAAAATACTATACAATTACAGATTTAAGCCAGCTTATATTTTTAACTAAGTTTGTATTTACATACTTAAAGTCAAAAAAAGTTTTTATAAAAAGTAATTAATAAATTTTTTATTAATATTTAGTAAAAAACAATATCTAAAAATAAAAACTTAATTGATTAACTTAACAATTATGTTTTAATAAATACGAAATGTTTTTTAATCTTAAACTAATTTACAAATAATTTTTTTAATAATATTAACTATATAGTCATATTTAATTTAATATTTGTTTTAAAAATCAAAAAACTATTTTATTATTTTAGATTTACAAAAATTTAAATTATTTAATATTTTTATATAATATTAGTTTTTAAAAGTTTGATTTAAGTTTAAAATTTTAATTGATTTGTTTCTGTGTTTTATTTGTAAATATTTTTTATAATAAGCAAAAATATAACTTTATTAATATTTTTAAAAATATTAATTAATATTTATAATATTTAATTACTTATAATTATGTTTAGCTTAATTGTTTTTTTATCAAATATATAATAATTAAAACTAATTAAAAATTGGTTTTTTAAAATTTATTTTTTTATTAACAAAAAGTTTTTCAATTAAAAATTTGGTTATTTATTAATTAATTGTTTAATAAAAATTATGTTAAAATAGTTTAAAAACCAATAACAAAAAAAAAAATTTGTTTTTAAAAATTTTAGAAATAAAAATGTTTTGTATATATAAAAAAAATTATCTGTAATATTTACAGCAAAAATTTTGTATTTATATAATAAATTTTTTATTTGTTATTTTAATATTTATAAATTTAAAAATTAGTAATTTAAAAAGTTTTTTAAAAACATTTTTTATTTTAAAAAATTTATAATAATTTTTATTTATTTATTACAAATATTTTTAAATATATAAGATATTTAGATATAAATAAATTATAATACAATAAATATTAAATAATTAAATTATTTATTTAAAATAGTTTTTTTTAAAGTTTTATTATTAAAATTCATTAAATAAAGTTTTTTTAAACAAGATTTAATCAGGTTATTATTTAAAAAAATATTTAAATATCTATAAAATTTTTTAAAATAAGATATAAAAATAAGTTAATTACAAATCTTTTTTTTTTTTCTTTTATTTCTAAAAATTCTCAAAAAGCACATTTTCTAAAAAAAAAAGAAGTTTTCTATTTTCTTTTGTTAGTTTTTTCAACATTTTTTTAAATAATAACTCTTTCATCATAAATTTAAAAGCTGCTTCAGGTGGTAATATATCAAAAAAAAAGGCACCCAAAGAAGCTTTCCATGGTTCTGCTAATGGTTTTTTTGCTCAAAAAAAAAAGTGGTTCTTGGGAACATTAAACACTCTGATGATAAAAAGGATATCTTTTTAAGTAAATCTGAGTTTGATAATAGTATGTATTCTAATATAGATAGTCTGTCTGATGATGATGAAAATATTGGCATGGCTGGTGTAAATGGTGGGTCTCTTTTGGGTTTAGCTGCAACTATTTCCAAGGCAAAATGTATCAATACTGGTGCTGTTTTTGGTTCCTCACTTGATTTTTTCAACTTTGACATAGATGATGATAAAGAAGTGTTTCTTCTCGCCTCTCTATCTCTTTAAAAAAAAAGTGGATTGATCTCAAAATTGTCAAAACTCAGATGGAGGTCTCAGTTAAGCAATCTTTTGCTTTGGACATTAATCTTTCAACTGTAGAAGGGAAATTAGTGATGGCAAAAACCCAAATCATTAGAAAAAATTTTTCAACTATCAATGGTTTTGGGGGGGCCACTACCCCTTTAAAATTTGAAGGGATCATCCAATTGACGTTTACTTTAGAAAAAAGCATAGAAATAGCTATATTATTGGTCAGGAAAAAAGAGATCGATGTAAACAGTGATCTTAAAAGACAAGGAATGAGATCAGATCGGACTGTGGTGATTAAAAAAATTTCCATGAATACACCTAAAGATATAATTATCTCTGCAGTATTCAAATTTGGGAAAATTAAGTTGATCAAAATTCAACTGATTGGAATGTGACAAAAAGCTGTGGTGGAGTTTGCTGAATTAGACCAAGCTAATTTGTTAGCCTCTAAGTAATCATTCCTAATTGGTAAGAATTCTGTGCACATAGCCAAAGCAGTAGAGAATTGTGAGACTTGAGCATTAAGGGATCAGTTTAGAGTGCTTTTGTTTACTTTGCTAGTGGAAACGATGGCACATGATCTTGGGACTCTTCTAGAAAGAGCTGGTAGGAAAACTTGTATCATAAACAGATCTTTGAAAACTGGCAATAGGATTTACTGTGCTGTAGTTGGTTTTGAATCTGATGATGATCTGAAATCTGCCTTTTGCATAGAGCCAATTCTTGGCAGAATTAAACTTTCTTGGGCAAGGATAGATTTGGTTTGGTGTGAGAAATATGAAAGTTTGGTCATTCTGCTCTGGAATGTAATGCATCTGTTGCATCCTCTTTTAAGCCTTTAAAAACATTTAAAAGAGTTGTGTCTAATGAATGTCGTCTTTAGTTGGCTAAGTTGTATAAGAAAAAAAGTGTTCCAATATTCTGCTCTGCTGTCTTTGGTGGTAAATCTTGGGCTCTGATGGTTTTCACTTTGCTTTTGGTTCTGGTTCCCCTTTGTTTGTCACTTCAGGTTTAAATGATGGTTTTCTTCCTGTCTTGATTGGCAATTTGTCTTTAGATGCTCATTTGGCTTTTTTGAACAATCCTTAAAGCTGCTAACTGACCAAGTTTCTGGCATTGTGTGCAAACTCAGCAGCATGAAATTGGTGTCTTTGGCCCTCTCTCTCTCTTCTGGCCATTCAGTTGTCCCAATAGTTGTCAATGTAGATTTAGATTTAAATATGGTTTTGGATGGTTCAGTGATAGTGTCTGCAACTCCCCCTGTTGTTCTGGCTCTAGGCTTCAGTAGCTCAAAAATCTTAACTACCAAGGTGGACTGTCTGGAGTCTAAGTTGGTGGCTCTTGAAGTCTCAATTGGTTTTGTTTTGGTAAAATTAGATCAGTTGTGTGTTGGCTTGGAGTTTTTGGTTTTTTCTCTCTCCCAATAAGTGGTTTGGTTTGGAAGTTTGTTGCATGCAATGTTTGTAGCATTAATGTTCTTGCAAAGCAAATGGATGTTGTGCATTGGCATGTGAATTTTGGCAATATGGTGTTTTTTGTTACAGAAACTAAATTGAGGTTCAGTATCAAGCTTTAGATTGCTAATAAGTTTAAGGGTGTATATGTCTTTATTTCTGGCTTAAATAAAAATTTTCTTGACATTAGAGTTGTTGTAATTATAAACAATTTATTGGCTTGCCATGTGTCTAAGATAAAGAAGATTTCTGACAGGATTATTTCAGTTTGGCTTTTGTTTAAAGGCAAACTATCAGTCACAATTCTGGGTTTGTATGCTGGTGTCTCTTTTGAGACCAGATTTGGTCAAGCTTTAGAGGTGAACTTCTTGATTGCAGAAGCTGTTAATTCTAGCACTTTTGTGGTTTTAGATAGAGATTTTAATGAGAATGGGTCTGGAAAGAGTGCAACTTTCAAGTTTTGTTTGGGTCTGGGTTTGATCAATTTGTTTGCCAATCATCATATGATAAAGACCCCTACATGAAGCAATTTATGGGAAGTTGAGAAGACAATTGATTTTATTTTTGTCAGTAGAAATCTTTCTTTTACTGTCACTGGTCATCAGGTCTGCTTTGTGTCTGGTTTTTTTGATATTAATTATAGTATTGTTTCAGTTTCAATTGGCTTGGGTGGACTCTTAGATGTTCAGTTAAATAGTTTGTACAAACAGACTAACAAAAATTGTTGGAAGTTCAAAATTAAAAATGCTAATGGTCCCAAATAGACTGGTTTTAGGGATTGCCTTTTTGCCAAACTTTTGGTAGTTGCTGATGAATTTCTTGGTGCTGAAACTCACAGTGATGTGGATGCTATGTGGATAATTTTAGAGAGAATGGTAATAGAATCAGCTGATAAGACATTTTCAAAACAGTAGTTTAGTGAGTTTGATTGTTTTAGGAATAAATTTTCTTCTAAGTTCTTTGGTTTGGAATTATTGGTTGTCAAGATTGTTAAAAAATTTGTCTCGAGTGATTTGCTTAGGGTTGATTGCCTTATGAAAACATGGTCTACTTTGAATAGTGCCAAGGCTCATGTCTTTGCTGACTTGGTTGGCTTGAGTGAGAAGATTGAAGTAGTTCTTGGACATTTGTCATTGGTTTGTAAAGAATACAGAAGATCTAAGATATATGAGTCAAGAGTGGCTAAAGAGGCTTCTATTAAACTGGTAATATCGAAGTGCATAGAAAATTTCTGCTCTGACAAAGACAGCATGATTAGAAGTGTTTTGGATTGGCCTTCTTGCAAAGTAGTTCTGAATTATCTAGTTGTGGATGATAAATTAATTTTGGAACCTGAGAAAGTAAAGCTCAATGTTGATAAAATCATGAAGAGTTAGACTAGGAAATAGATGATGCCTGACCTCTGAACTTATTAATATACTCTGTTGGATTATATGCAGAATTGTGTTTTTTCTAATGTAATGGGTGTTATCAGTTTGAATAAGTTGCTCTTAGTTGTTAATGGCCTGCCCAATGGTAAAGCAGCTGGCTTGTCTGGCATCTTTAATGAACTATGAAAGCATGGTAGTGTTGGAGTATTGAAATATCTCTTGAGATTATTGAATAGATATTTGTTGGTTGGTAGTGTTCCTGTTTTGTAAAGGAGGGCTTGGATCTCAATGATCTTTAAACTGTATGATTGGGATGAGATTCTTACGAACACACAGCCTATAGCTTTGATCGAGACTACTAAGAAAATTTTCTCCAAGATTCTTTCTGATAAAATCTCTTCTGTATGCAGTGAGTTTGGTGTTCTTCAGAGTGATAACTTTTCTATTTTAAAGGGTATGTCTATTTAATCTCCAGTATTCATAGTTGGTTTAGTTGTTGAAAATGCTCTGGAAAAAGGTTGAAAACTTTGGTTGGTTTTTCAAGACATATGCAAGGCTTATGATTCTGTGGGCTGGCATCACTTAGAGGCTAACTTATGTTAGATCAAAATATGTGATAAGTTTATCAGATTTTTTAGTGGTATACATAGTGATAGGATAAATAGAGTTATGACAAACTTCAGTTTTACTGGTGAATACAGGGTTTGTGATGGCTTGGATCAAGGTGAAGTCTTTTTGCCTCTTCTCTGGAGAATTTTTTACAACCCCCTTTTATGCAAAGTTAAGAGGCATGAGCATTTGTGTGGTTATCAAATTAACACTAAGTTTGTAGCTAGAACTGGTAAAATTAAGACTAGTGGTGGGATGTCTTTCTTTTTGGCTGCAGATGCATTTGTGGATAATACAATTTGGGTTAGTAATTGTCAAATGTCAATGCAGTATGTTCTGAATATTGCTAGTAAGTTTTTTGCAATCAATGACATTTTTATCAACAATGAAAAGACTGTGGCCATTCCTATTAATCAAGTTGTTAGAGTAGCATCTTTGAGTATTAGTGGTCAGCCAATTTCAATAGTTAAAAAAGGTAAGACTCATAGGTACTTGGGTATTTTTCTGTCTACTAAAGAGTTGTCTAAGCCAAGTGTGGCCAAAGCTTATTCAGATGTGCACTTTTTTGTTAATGTGGTGTTCAGAAAAATTATTACTAATAAGCAGTTCTCCTATTTGGTTGTGGCTATTCTGCAGTCTATTATTAGCTATAAAACCCAGTTTAGTTTTGTTTTATTGAAGGTTTGCCGCAAGTGGGATGTTATAATTCGGAGAGGTTTTAGGTCTAAGACACATTTGCCACATGATTTTCCAGTTGAAGCATTGCATCACCCCTCATTATATGGCTTGAAGTTTTTTAAGCAATTGCAGTCAGAGTGCAAATCAGCTGCTGTGATTTCATTTTTCAATGCTCTTGGTATTTTTGGGTGTCTATTCAATCATAGATTTTTGAATTTGCAAGTTCTGAATTGGGCTCCACTGAATCCCTTGCAGTTCCCTGTTAAGTTATGTGTTAGCTCTGTAAACAATTTTCTAGCTGGTGTGGTTAAGATTTTTTTGGATAGTGAGTTGTTTTTAGCTAACAATTTATTGAGTGCTTTTTGTAGTCCTGGTGTGTTTCTTATATCTTTTGTGTTGGAAAATGCTCTTTACTTTAACTTGGTTTGTTTGTTAAAACGTTTTGGTGTCACTTTTGGTAACAGACTGTTTAATAGAAAAAATTGCTTGATGGATTAGAAGACTTTTCATCATTGGAAAAAGTTGAATCCAAGAGGTTCTGTTTTTTTCTGGTTTGTGACTGTTTCAAAGTTTTTAATGGATGTGGACTTTTCATTAACTGTCTGTACTGGGAACAATCTTCTACTTAAGCTGAATGTTCTGAATTCTGTGAAGTTTTCTGATATTCAAAGTAGTTTGCATAAGATTTGGTCCAGTTCGTTTGACATCTATACAGACAGTTCATTAAAAGATGTTAGAACTGCTGGTGTTGCTAATAGCACTTAGTTTGGCTTTTTGTACTAGATAGTAATTGGGCTTTACTTATTAAAAGCTAATAAAAAAAAAATTACAAACATATTTTTAATTCTTTAATTAATAAAAATTATTATAATTAATTGTTTATTATTTAAAAAAAATTACTTATAATAATAATATAATTATTGTTAATTTAATTAATATTACAGTCAAATTTAAGATAACTCATAACTTGTAATAAGTTATAGTATTTTAAATCTATCAATTTAATAGTTAAAAAATTTTTATATTTATAATTTATATCTGTAATACTCAATAATTTATAACTTTTTACTATTAGTATGAATTATTTTAAATGTTAGATTTAATTTAAATTCTGCTAATTCTGATAAAATTACAGTAAAGCAAATTAATATTTTTATAACTAAAAATACTATATAATAATATAATATTATTTATTCAACAAAATAATTATTAATTATATAAATAATTAAGTCAAAGTTTTGAATTGTCCTAAGTTTTAAATTATTATTGATTGTATAAGTAATTAAGTCAAAGTTTTGAATTGTTTTAAGTTATAAATTATTACTAATTTTATATATAATCAAGTTAAAGTTTTAAATTGTTTTAAGTTCTAAATTATTATCAATTATATATATAATCAAGTTGAAGTTTTAAATTATTTTAAATTCTAAATTATTATTAATTGTATAAGTAATTAAGTCAGAGTTTTGAATTGTTCTAAGTTTTAAATTATTATTGATTGTATAAGTAATCAAGTTAAAGTTTTAAATTGTTCCAAGTTCTAAATTATTATTAATTATATAAGTAATTAAGTTAGAGTTTTAAATTGTCTTAAGTTCTAAATTATTATTGATTATATGAATAATTAAATCAGCATTTTGAATTATTTCAAGTTTTAAATTATTATTAATTATATAAGTAATCAAGTCGAATTTTTGGATCAGTTTTATTTGATTAAAGTCTTAACTATACTTTTTTTTGTCTTTTAATTTTATTATGTTTAATAACAAAAAACATGCTATTTTTTTAGCTTGTGTTTTATAAAGTTGTGAAAATACTACACTTTATAATAAGCTTATAATACTTAATTAATATTATATAAATAATAAAAACCAATTAAAAATTACAAAACACTTTAAAAAAAATGGTTTTTTATACATAAAATAGTCTTTAGTTTTGGCTTGAATCAAAGATAAACTAAATTTTTATTTATAAGCAAATATAATATATGACTTAATTAGTAAGTATATATATATAATATGTAATTCTGACTTTAATAAAGCATTTGTTATTTTTGTTTAAGAGACAAAATTGTGTGGAATAATACTTATTGAAAATATAATTTCAATTGTTAATATAAAGTTCTATAATTAATTAAATATTCCAGAAAATAAGTATTAAAAACTATTTAATGGCTAACTTAAAAGATTTAAAAATTATATTAAATTGCATTTACTTTACTTTTATAGTAATATATTATCAGCCAATATTAAGCATATTGAAGATAAGTAAATATATAAAATAACACTTTTTGCTAATTAAAAGTTATATAATATTTTTAATATAGATAAAACTGCACTATAATATGCCATATTACCAAATTAAAGTCTTATTACAATATTATATTATGATACCAAACAATCAAAAGTGTAATTAATATTTGTCTTTACAACTAATATTGATAACTTTAAGTGTTTGTTACCACTTATTATTAGTTATGTTAAATATTTATGCTGTTTTCAAAAGAAAACAAAAAAACAACTTGGTTTTTAATATTATTTAAACATTTATACTAAATAACTGATAATATTTTTTAATAGTAGCTTGTTAATTAAGACTATTAACTGCATAAAAAAAACCAAAACATATTGTTGTTAATAGATAATTTTGCTAATCACAATTATTTATTACAAATATTTATATAGAATAGTTTGTATTTAACTTAACAGTACATATTCAGTTTATGGATGCTAAAATTATTTATTGTTTTAAAACACATTACTATTGCCATTTTTTATTATGTATTGAATTTTTTTGATAATAATACTGATAATATTTATGTAATTAATCAACTTTAAGCAATATGTTTAATTTATAAAGCATAAAAAAATATTTCAAATAAAATAATTACTTATTGCTAATACTAAATTGACATTTTTTTAATCGATATAAATAACAACTTTCAAAATAAAACTGCAAACTTAGAAATAATATTTAATTATAATTAAAAAATAGTATTAAAAAAGATTAAAGATTGCTATAAAGAGTTTAATTACATACAACTAAATTGTACATACTTATTAATTAAAAAATCAATAAATTTATTTGAAGAAAACAATATAATTACTTTGAAATATCTGAATTGCAAATTATATTATAACAAATTTTAAAACAAAATATGATAGCTCTAATAAAAAATAAGAAGTACAAAAAATAATGAGTATTAAGAATATATTAACTGTTGTTATAAATCTTAAACAGATTATAGAACATAAAATAACAAGAAATTTTATAATACAGTTAGTAAGCTTGCTTATATTAAATATATATTTCATAAAAAAATATAAGATAAACCAAAACAAACAATTCTTATAATATCTATATATATGTTTATTTTTTTTGATTTTATTTAACAAAAAAAAAATTTTCTTTTTAGTTTAATTTATTATATATATTATATTTATATAATAAATTAAATACAATATTAAATTTTATATATATATTAATTTTGTAAAAACTATTTTATAAATAATATTAATTTTTTAAATTATATATTTTATAAATATTTATAATATTAATTAAATTTTAAAAAAATCTTTAATAATTAAATTAATAATAAATATATATATATATATATATGTTTTTTAAACAAAAAAATTGTTATTTTAAAAAACTTTACTATTTTTACAAGTACAAGAAATTTTGTTTAACAAGATTTTAAACAAAATATTTTTAGTAGTTTTACTTAAAACAATAGATTTTATTTTTTATAAAACTTAATAAATATAATTTAATTAATATTTAATATGATACAATAATTAAATATTTTAAATTAGATATAATTTATGTATTTTTTATATATAACTGATTATTTAATAAATAAAACCAAATTATACAATTATACTAACTATAATTTTTTTAATTTGTAAAAAACAAATATTATAACTTTTAATTCATATTTTTTTTTAATATTTAATATCTGTATTATATTTTTAAACAAGTTTACAAAAAAATTATTTATGTTTAATCATAAAATTATAATCAAAATTTATTAATCTTAATATTAAATTTTTTATACTACCAAAAATTAATACAGCTTTTGTAAATTAATTAGATCATATATTTATCAAAATTTTATTTTATAAAATTTAAGAATTATTATAAAATTTATTTTATTATTAAACAAAAATCTAGTAAATTTAACAATTAATCTACAACAAATTGATTATATAATTTCAAAACTTATTTAAAATCTTAGAAAATTTTATTATTTTTCTTAAGTAGATTTTTTATAATATTTAATAATTTATTAAAATTAATATGTTTTATAATTTTAAAAAAACAATTATTATCTATATAATTTAAAAATTTGGATTGCTGTTTTCAAAAATTTTTTTTTAAAAATTTAGTATTTATAAATTCATTTTTTTATAATAATATCAATTTTAAATTAAATTTAAAATAATATTACTTTCAAAAACCAAATAATCTAAAACAATTTTTTTAATAATAGTTTAATATCTTTTTAATTATATAACTTTTATCAAACACAAACTTTTTATATATTTGTTTATTTTAATTTTATAAATCTTAAAAATACAATAAAACTTTTTAATATTAAATAAATTCAAAGAAAAATTCACAAAAAAATTGTCAATATTTGACAAAACCTGAAACTTTTTAACTTTAAAAAAGTTAAAAAAATATTAAACAAGCAATAATTTATATTTTTTATTTAAATTATTTTTAATAACAGTTTTCAAAATTTTTAAAACAACTTTTCTAATATTAGAAACTTAATTAACTGTATTATTAAATTTATAAAACACAGTTTTTGAAAATATCTTAACAAAAAAATAATATTTATAAATTTTCTTTAAATAGAAATATTTGCTATTAAAAAAGTTATATAAATTCAAAATTAAATATTTTTTAAAACTAATACTGTGCTTTATTTTATTTTTATTAAAATATTCTTTTATTATTACAAAAATGTTTTTAAATAATTATATTATTAATAATAATAGCTTAAAAGATTTCTTGGCAAATATAATTACATAAAATTTAATAATTAAAACAAACAACTTTTTTTAAACAAAAATTTAATTACTAAAAATTTATTAGCAATTTTAGAAATCTTAAATAAATATCTAACAAAATTTTTATTAACAATTATAATAACATTAAAGTTTATAAAACCAAAATTATTACCAAAACAAAATATTTTAATTTTTTAAATTTGTGCATAATTTAAAAACCAGTTTTATTTTTCAACTTAGTTTTTATTATAATTAAAATAGTTTTATTAAATTTTTTATGTTATTTAATAATGTTTTTTTTGCTTAGCAAAATTGTTTATATTAAAAATATTATATATAACAAATTTTCAAATTAAAATATTCATAAAAAAAATAGATAACAAATTTAATATAGTATCTTAAAAACTTTATTTATTTGTTAAATCAAAAATTTTATTTAAAAAATATTTAATTTTTTTTTAATATATTTATTTTTGATCTTAATTTAATATTAACAAGTATTTTATTCTTAAAAAAGCCAACATTATTTTTATATTTTTATTAAAAACTAAATTAAAACAAAAACTAATGGAAAAAAAGAAAAAATCATAAAATTTATTATTATAAAAAAACAAAAATCTGATTAAAAAATTAAATTAATTAACAATTTAAATTTTTTTTAAAATTTGCTTATTTTTAAACTCATATTACTTAAAATTAAACTTAAAAAGAAGCAAAAGTATTTTTAACCAAATTTGCTAATTATTTAAGCTTAAAATTTATTATTAAAAGTCATAAAACAATTAATGAAAACTAGTTTTTTGGCATAAATATAAGTAAAACACAACTTAATATTATTAAATAAATATTTTTAAACTTAAAATAAGACATATTAACAAAACCATATTTTATAATTATATAATTATATAATTAAAACAATTGTAAATAGTATACTTTAAAAAATTATATTTAAATTTTTTAAATAAAAATTTAATTTGTAATTTTTATTATATCTTTTTTGATTTACAATAAATTATAATACATTAAAATTTGGTGTAAATAATTTAATTTTGATTAATAATACATATATTTTATTTATAGAATATTCAAAATTTTCAAAATTATGAATATTAATATTTATTAGCAATATATAAAATAAAATATAGTACATATTTTTTTATTAAAAGTTTTTTAATAATATGTATAGTTTTTTTTAATAAAGATAAATTATATTCATATAATATTATTAATTTAATTTAATTTAGCAAATTTTATTATATTTTTTTGCCAAAAACTAATTAATTACAACTTAACTAACTTAATATTATTAAACATAAAAATTACTATAATTATAGTTTTTTTGAAATATTAATTAAAATTTCTTTTAATAATTATTTATTATTTAAAATTTTAAGAAGATAAAAACTAATTATTAATAAAACAGCTTTTTTTTATTATAATTATTTTTGAAATATTTTTTACTTATAACTAATAAATTAATATTTAAAATAAAATATTTTTTTATAGCAAATACAATTTTTTTCTTGAAAAAAAAAAGAAATTAGCAAAAAAACAATCTTTAAAAATGCAGAAAACAGTTTTATAATTATTTTATTATTATTATTAAATATATTAAAATTTGGTTTTTTAAAAAAACTATTATCATATTCTTTACCAAGTTTGTTTTAAGTGTATTTATTTTAAAACTATTATGATATTATATAATTATATTTTGATATTAGTTTTATTTGTTTATTTTTATTTACAATATTATATTTATTACCAAATATTTCGAACTTATTTAAAATTATATTATTGTTAAAATTAAAAATTTTGATCTTTTTTTCAAACTTTTTTAATTTATTTGTTGTAATTTTTTTAAACCCAAAATTTTCACCAGTTTTCTTATTAAACATACTTAAATTAAACTATAGACGTCTACTAATTTTTAAATAAAAAAATAAAAACAAAAAACTTGTTTAAAAATTTTTTTTCTTGGGTTTTTAGAAAAAACAAAAAAAAAAGTTTTTTAAATTTGGTTTAAAAAATATTAAGTAATTAAATTAATTAATAATTTATTGTTTAAATTAAATTAATAAAGTAATTAATTATTTTAATTATGTATATTAAAATTTTTATTATTAAATAAAAATTAAATTTTAAATAATTTTAGAAAATTTTAATTTAAACAGATTATTAAATTTTTATTATTAAATATTAAAATAATTATGTTTAAATTAAAATTAAATCTCATTTTAATTTTTTAATTTTTGTATAATTTAAAAATTTGTTTATTTGCTCTTTTATTTTAATGATTTATTAATTAAATTAAGAGTTTTTTATTTTGGTTTATTTTTTTATTTTTAAAAAATATATTTATTAGTTTAAAGGTTAATACATTAAAACTTACATAAAATTTTTTTTAAAAAAATAATATTGGTTTTATTAAATTTTTAAATAAATAATAATAATAATAATAATAATAATAATAATAATAATAATTATTATTATTAAAAAAACATTAAAAAATTATTGTAATTACTTGTTATATAATTTAATAATTTTATATTAGTAATAAACAAAAAAGTTTTAATTTTGTATTTTATAAAATATTTATTGTTGTTAAATAAATAAATAAAATGTTAAAAATTCCAAAAAAATTCAAAATTTATTGTTAATTTATTTATTAATTATTTATTTTGATTTTTTTATTTGAATAATTAAAAATAATAGTTATTTATAAGACAAAAGTAAATATAAAAGCAAAAACTAATTTATTATATAAGTTTAATAATTATATTTAATATTAGATTAATTTTTTATAAAATTTTTGTATTAATTTTTAACATATTTAATAATTTATTAGATTTAAGTATTATGAAAATAATTAATTTATATAAAAAATATTAAATCATTTTTAAAATTTACAATAAAATTTGTATTAAAAATAATCAAAATTTTGTAAAAATTTACATAGGTAATCAGATTTAATTTTAAAAACCAAGTTTATAAAATATAAAATAAATTTAAAGGCAAAAAATAATTGTTCCAGTTCTTTGTATTTACAATATTTTGGTTTTTTAATTCATTTTCATTGATATAAAAAACTTTTATCCTGTATTATATTATAGAATTAATTATAAATTTAATAGTATTTTTTAAATATTTAATTATTATTAAATATTAATTTTTGTGATAAAAGCTATATTTTAAATATTTATTCAAGATATTTTTCTATTCTTATTCTATATTTTTTGATTTTAAAATAGTCATAAATTTTATTGACTTTTATTTGCTATCCTAAGACTTGATATTTATCATTATGATATCTCGAAGCGAACTCAATTTAAAATATATCCCAAACTTAATTCTATTTAATTTTATATCTTCTTAAGAGCCTCTTAGAATTAAATTCTCTCCTATATTTTCTACTATAAAAAAGTGTTTATATTGCTTTGGTATCTTTATTTTTGAAAGGTTTTTTTAGATATTTGAACCCAATTTAATGAATTAAATTGATATAAAGGTTTTCACCTTATGTTAAAGATAAAGAGCTAATTTAATAAAATGTAATGACATTGAAAGATATTAAAACTTGAAGATTTCGATTCATTAAAAAAACCAATTTAAAAAGAAAACATAAAATATGATTCAGCAGTACGATAAGGTAAAACATTTTGACAATTATTTTTGATCATAATTTTTTATTATATAATATATAAATTGCGAGTAACGTTTTATCATATTTTAAAAAGGAAAAAGAGAAAATATATTATTAAAGAAATATTTCAAAGTTTTAGCACCTCTGAATTATAGTTTATATTTTTAGAAATGATCTAAATTCTTAAACGTATTTGAATATATAAACATCCTAAAACTTACAATTTTTAAGTTTTTATTATTTGTAAATTTTTTGATCATAATAACTTAAAAGACGAAACTGTTTAATATAAAATTTAAATTTATTAGGTATACAAAACACTAAAATAAATTTGGTTAATTCATTATTGTCTTTGATAGTAGAGTTTATTGTCTTTGATAGTAGAGTAAGATTCCCGGAATAAATGTATTAAAAAGTAAATAATAAATATTTTTGAGATACTTGCAGCTTGATACATGTGGTATGGATTTTCAGAAAAAAATAAAAGAAATTTTTTATCTTATCAAATGAGAATCTTGAACAAATATTTATACTTTTAAATAAGTCTTTTCTCTTTAAATACGAGAGTATACTTTTTTTAAAATATCGTGTAATCTTTTTTAAAGTAAATTTAAGAATATACGAATTAATCAAAAAAAAAAAAAATGCAACATTTCTTCCTAATCAAATCGAAGAAAATTTTTTTTTCAATTTTATTAATATTCTTATTTCAATTAATTTTTCTTATAAAATTCTTTGGTCATTTTAACTATCTAAAATACAAATATCCTTTTTCAAACCATTTCTTAAATATAAAACAATTTTTTTTTCAAAATGATAGCATTAATTTTTTTTCAAAAAGATCAGTTGATAATAACGAAGGGTACCCTAAGAAACGAGCAATTAACAAATACGATGAAATCGTGGAATTAAAATTGATAGCTAGGGCTTCTAATGCTCTCTATTGTTTTCCTTTTAATAAAATTGGGCCAGGGCAACAGTCTAAAGTTACTGGTAATTTATGAAAACTAAGTATTATTCAATTAATTAATTTCTTTATTTTGTGATATGAATTAATTTGTTTTTAAATTTTTTCTTGTATATTTATTCATATAAATGAAATAGTTGATGTAATAAAAGAAGAAGAAGCCAAATCAATCATTATATCTTTTAAAGGCCCCGATTTGATAAAAACACAATGGCAAACTAGAAAAAATCAGCTTATAACATTTAGTGTTCCGGGAATGGAGAAAAATGAACTAGTAAAAGTGGATCAAGAATGGTTTGATGATATTTCAATTATGTGGGAGCCTCTTTTAAAAAATGTTAAATTTGAACTAAAAAATACTGGATTTACGAAGATTCTTTTCTGTGGACATGGTGTTGGTGGCGGTTAGTTTTTTTTAAGAGAGAGAAGCAGCACATTATATATCTAGTTTACTAATTTTGAGACTCTTTTCTTTTTTAATGAAAAAAAAACAAATAGCTTATGCCGCCATAGCAGGCCTATCATTTGCAATAATGAATCTTTTGGATTTAAATTTATCACTTGATATTTCTGTTGGTACTTTAGGTCAACCAAGAACCGGAAATATAATGTTTGCTAGAATGATGAATGATATCGTAAAGGTTACAAGAATAACTCTTCACAATGATTATTTCCCACATTTTCCTCCAATTGAAAATCAGAGAACAATAATGCAACATCATGAAAGAGAAATATGGATTGAAATAGATTGTAATTGTCCCCAAAACACAGAAGGGGTTGTATGGGATTGTGGAAAATTCGAGAAAAATGAAGAAAAAAGGCTAGCTGGAGTGCGACAGTTTATACAAGAAAAGTTTTGGATTCCTGGTGATGATTTAGCGATGGAAAATAAAGTTAGTGACAAAATGATTTTCTTTAAAATAAAATTGTCTCTTTCGAAATTTATGAACTTGGTTAAAACCTTTATATTTTTTTTTATATGAATAATAATTTTAGGAATGTAATGCTGGACAAACAATTACAGACTCCAGCAGGGATAATCACTTTGGTCCTTATTTTGGTATAACGATTGGTGATTGTAGGAACTTATAGGAGGAGCTTTTTATAGGAATTTTTTTCATAGAATCTCTCTCAAAAAAGCTACTAGGGTAGAGTTATAATTTTTTAGTTATTAATTAAATTAATGGTTTTTACAAATTGACCTAACACAAAATTATTATTTGTTTTTTCAAATAATGAGTGTTAAATTTTTAACATTAAATTTAAAAATAAATAATGAAGGGAACTTTCAAAAGAATCCTTTATTCCAAGACACTCACTTTTTTTTTTAATATAGTTGTTGTGACATCTAATTTGAAAAGAAATGAAAAGAAATTTTTGGTAAAATATTTATAAGAAAAAAATTTGTATATTTCACTGAAATTCTGATAAGATCATTAGATAAAGTTTTAATTTTTATATTGGTAGTTCCTTTATCCAAGACCAATAAGAGAAAATGCTAAAGTCTCAATAATAATTTTTGATTGTTTTTGTTAAAAGTCTATTTACTCCCATTATTCTATATCCACAATATCCCAAATATGATAAAAATTTCAAACACGTTTTCTCGAGAAAATTTACCATGGCTAGCTGTCAAAAAATCATTTTATTTTCCTCTGAATATTTTAAAGGCCAGTTTTAAACTTAAAATAAAGAACTATTTTTTTTTTTTTTTTTTAATATTCATCAATTACTGCACTATTTTGTGATTAGAAAATGAGCAAAAATTTAAAATTTCAAGGAAAAGCCAATAAGCTGAATTTTCAAAATGCTACTTTTTGATATCATTTCGAATTTATTTGGGCAATGGTAAACTTATCTTTGGTAAGGTAATAATATTAATAATATTATCTTATTATTTGAATTGTTTAAAATTCAAATCAGGAGGAAAATACAATTTCGGTTTTAAAACTGTTTTCTACTTATAGTACTCGTGATTATTGGAAAAATACCTTTAATCTTTTCAATTGGTTGCTTAAAGCATGATAACCCAATTTATTCATTAAATTCCCAAATAATAAAAATAACAATAATAACAATTACAATAACAATGACAATAATAATAACAATAACAATAACAATAACAATAAAAATAACAACAACAATAATAAAAATAATAATAATAATAATAATAATAATAATAATAATAATAATAAATACAACGAAAAAAGTATGAATACAAAAAATCTACAAAAGAAAACTAAATACAATAGGTCAACAAATCAAAGAAGATTAAAACCCAATTCTTATATTGCCGCTAGTCGAATTTGCAATTAACTTTGAATCAAGATTTTCCATTCCGACAATATCAAGAGTTCCAAATTTTTCTTTGATACCTTTTTTTTGAAAATCTATGGCATCCGGATATTTGATAAGAATATCACCTTTTTTTGTCGATAGATTGTATGTACCTGAAAAGGTATGGTTTTCCTACAAAAGATTTTTCATATTTATAATGAGAAAAATAAAGTAAAATGATTTCTAAAAAAAATTCGTAAAAATGGAATTTTGATCTTACAAAAATCAAGGATAAACGTCCACTCTCTGTTTTTGCTTCAATTTTAGGGGATCCTTTACCAGTGATATTTTTAATGACAAGGTTAATATAATTACCCTCATTATTGCTTGCATAAAGTTCATCTTGGATTTCAGCAATAACCCCAGTCATATTTCCACCTCTCTTTATTGTTAAAGAGGCTGAACGAGCTGATAAATCCTAATTTAAAAACAATTTAATCAAATTATTAATTAAGAAATTGAAAATTTCAATCTTGGTAAAAATTTAACATTTAAATTTTTAATACTTACATAAACATTGATATTTCCATTAATTGCCTTGATATTCAGCGCAGAATGATTATAGATTACAGGGTTTTTCATGATGTTCACATTAAAATTTAGTATTTCCAAATTCGTTATCGTGTTTTGAGGGTCTTTGAGCTTTATTGGTAGATGAATATCTACGTTAATGCTTGCACATCTACCCATTAACGTGTTTAAAGAAAATAAGTTCCAAAAACTCGAGACGCTTGGCAAATACTTTTTTTTTTTAAAATATTTATTTAAGAATAATGTTAGATATTTGGCTGAAATTTTGTTAAAAATTTGATAAAATTTACTTACAAAGTCTAATCCATGTACATATTCACCTTGATAAAGTGTATGTTTGAGGGCCTTTTTTTGAAGTGTTATCGATTTGAAATCTACCGTAATATTCGGTGTAGTCGCATTATTTTGATAAATAAAAACGTTTCGGCTCTATTGAAGAAAAGTAAATATAATTATTTACCTAGAGAATATAAATAATTTTCATATTCAAAGAGATTGAAAGTTTACAATATAATTATGACCAAAAGCATTAATATCCAAATCTTTAAATATGGATGGATCATAACTAAAATGAGTTACAGGGCCGTCAGAAGGATTCAAATTATTGCATTGTTGGCTAATGATCAAAATCGGAATCTGCATAAAAAAAAAAAAGAAAAAGATTTTCATCAATTGATTATGTAACGCTTTACTTTTTTACTTTTTTACTTTTTTAATTTTACAAATATTTACCCCAAAAATAAGCCAATAGGCTATCCATAAAACCCAAAAAATACCCAAAATAATAAATCCAACAAAGATCGTCGAGAGAATTGTAAGCCAGAAATATCGAAGGGCTTTGCCCATGAATTTAAAAAATTTGATTAAAAATTCCAAAAAATCGGTTAAGGTGTAATCTTTGCATTTTTTCAATACTAATGAGATTAAGGCGAGGCTATTCTTCCACAACGAGGAAATATTTTTACCGAACGCCGTTATGTAGTTTTTTTTTATAAGAGCAAAGAAGGATGAAATTGAAGAAGAGAAGTTTAAAAAGAAGAGATTGATTGGGCTAAAGATTCCTATAAATGTTTCTATGAAGAAATAAAGATGAAAACGTTTATTACAAAAGCTTTCATTATTTTTGCGACAATGAATTTCAGTTAAATTTTGTTAATACCATAAATTCGTTTCTTAACATCAATATTTCCAATTAATCTCCTTGTAGAGGAAGCTTGGGAGCTTCTTGATTCATTATCAACGCTAGATGCATCATCCAAAACGATAACCGAAATTTTTTCTTGTTCAAATTCTTTTTCAGATAGCGTATTATTTTCATTCGTGTCCATATTAGATTGAAAAAAAAAAATCAAGGTTTGAATGTCTTTGAAATAAGTTTATATGAGATTTTGAGGTATTCCCTTTAACTCTACCTTGCAAATTTGTTTCCTTTTATCTTAAATGGTTCTCATTATTGTTTCAAAAAAGGTCAAAATCCTAAAAGGTATTTTGTGACCTGAAAAAACAAGTTTGATAATCTAGAACTTGATGCGTGAGAATTCAATTTATGCATTTTTTCATTAATCATCATTGAGCATAACTCGTCTAAACTATATAAAGAAATTTTAAAAAGAGATGCTTGCTGCACCCACTTGTGAAATTTATTGAATCCTTTTTTTTTTTAATTTGAGGTTAGATTTATGCTACGATCATTTCCCAATATTAATGAAAAATAAAATTTCTATCTAAATATAATTAGCGAATTTAAATTAAAAGATTTCAAAAATTCAAGTATTTTTGATTTTACTTCATCTAGGAAATTAATATTAACGTTTAAAAGTATAATTAAAATGTTATATAAAATAAAATATTTCTCATTTAAAACAAGAATAAAAACGTTAGATAATTTGAAAATTAAAATAAAAGTAATTAAATTTCCTTGAATTTCATACTTTCAAAACTCACCTTAATCAATTTATTGACTCAATTCAAGAAAAAATTATTTAAATATACAAATAAATATGGTCATTACTGTTATAAGTCAAATTCAACTTTGTAAAAATTGGTTTCTTTTGTATTTTAAAAAAAAAATTTGAATTAAAAGTTTTTCTACAAAAAATAGTTTGTTAAAAATTTTTTATATAAATCTAAATTTTTGTACAATTTTAAAAAGATAATTATTATTAATAGATTAAAAATAGAAAAAAACTTTAGCTTTTTTAATATATAATTAATGTTTATTTTTGTAATCATAATATTTTTATTTTTATTTTTATTTTTACCCAATTAAGTTAAAGTATTAGAATTAGCAACCACATTTTTCAAAAATTAAAGTACAACAAAAAATTAGAATTTGGCATAATAAATCTTTAAAAATTTATATTATATAATTATTTATTTTTAAGTTTTTTGTTCATATCAAATTAGATGAATTCAAATTAATTTTTGGTTTAGTTTCAAGTTAAACTAAACTAGTTAATTTATAAATGTACTATAACCTGACTTGATAGCATTTAATCTAATAACTATTAGTAATTAAAAAAGCAAAAGTAATGATATAATTTTGAATTATCAATAATATTATTTCAATAATGAAATATTTTCAAATATCTATAGCGTTTGTGGTTTTTATAAATATTGCAGAATTTTAAATTTATTAAAACTTTAATTTTGTTTAATTTTGATTCAACTTAATGCTTAAAAAAAAATATTTAGATAGAGTTCTATTAATTAGTGCTGTTATTAAGAGATTAATAAATGTGATGTGAATAAAAAAATTTGTTTTATAATTTTAAATGTTAAAAAAATAAAATTTTAATTTGCAAAGGTAAAAAAACTCTTTTCATTAAAAAAATAAAAAGAACAATTTCAAAAATTTCAATTGTAATTTATATTATTTTTTTGATTATTTCTAAAAAGCAAACATTCTTATTATTATTTATTTATTTTTGTAGTTGATTCTCTTGTTTTAGAATTTTTTCAAAATATTTAAATAATAATATATCCAAAACACTGGACAAATTTTATTGAAATAAAAAATATTATCATCGTTTAATACATCTATTATTATAAAATGGCATGATAACTTAGTATTTCAATCAATTCAAAATTAATATGAAGTTACACCTTGGTCACAATATCATAATTTTTCAGTAATTTATAAAAAGCATTAATGAGATTGCTTCCTTGTAGATACATAAAATTAATTATTATGTTCTTCATCTGCCAGTCTGTTTTAATCCAATGAGCTGTAATACCAAGAGAAGAAACTCAAGTTATTGAGGTTTATATGTTCTGTATGATTGATAGTTTGTAACTATCTTCAGACATTAGCTGATTACTTTTATAAATTTTGGTGTCCTTTTGTCTACAAAAAAAAATCAGGACAAATTTGATTTTCCCAAAATAAGATTATGGATATTCGTGTTTAATCTAGAAATTTGAATGAGCCTTTCTCTCGGATCAAACTTACTATGGTTGCCTCATTTAAAAGAACGAAAAAACAACATGTTAAAGAAAAGTCACTGTGGTTGCAAGTAAAATATTTTTAAATCAGCCAAATATGTTTTTTTTACAATAAAATTAACCGAAATATTAAAATCAAGCAACCAAATATCAAATAAAATTAAAGTATAAATTTTTCTATTTTATTACTTTTTGTAGTGGATGTTGAAGTTTTCTAAATAAATTTTTCAAATTTTATTTCTTTTACCTATAAAGGGTCAATATTATAATTCTTAAAAGCTAATATATATTTTTAGAATTTGGTTAAATAAACTTAAATTAGTTTGGATGAATAAATAGCCTCTAAGTAAAGATCCTAAAATAAAAATTACTATGAAAGAAATATTAAAAATTTTTTCTCGCGTCCAAATTATCTGTTGATCATTATCATTAATTGAAAGAAGTACAATCACCAATCGTTATACCAAAATAAGGACCAAAGTGATTATCCCTGCTGGAGTCTGTAATTGTTTGTCCAGCGTTACATTCCTAAAATTATTATTTATTCATACAATAAAAATATAAAGTTTTATTAAGTTTATAAATTTCGAAAGAAACAATTTATTTTAGATAAAATTATTTCTTCACAAACCTTATTTTCCGCCGCTAGATTATAACTAGGGATCCAGAACTTTTCTTGAATAAACTGTTGCAATCTAGATAGCCTTTGTTCTTGATTTTCTTCTAATTGTCCACAATCCCATACAACCCCTTCTGTGTTTTGGGGACAAATACAATCTATTTCAATCCATATTTCTCTTTCATGATGTTGCATTATTGTGCTCTCATTTTCAATTGGAGGAAAATGTGGGAAATAATCATTGTAATGAGTTATTCTTATAACCTTTACGAAATCATTCATCATTCTAGCAAACATTATATTTCCGACTCTTGGTTGGCCCAAAGTACCAATAGAAATATCAAGTGATAAATTTAAATCCAAAAGATTCATTATTGCAAATGATAGGCCTGCTATGGCGGCATAAGCTATTTGATTTTTTTTTCATTTAAAAGAAAAAATAAAAATTAGTCAACTTAATGTATATAATATGCTTCATTCTCTTAAAAAAACTAACCGCCACCAACACCATGTCCACAGAAAAGAATTTTCTTAAATCCATTAAGTTTTAGTAAAGTCCTGATTTTAAATAAAAGAGGCCTCATCATCCTTAAAACATCCTTAAACCATTCTAGATCCACTTTTACTAGTTCATTTATTTTCATTCTTGCGATACTAAATGTTATAAGCTCGTTTTTTCTAGTTTGCCATTGTGGTTTTGTCAAGTGGGGGCCTTTAAAAAAAGCAACGAGTGTTTCGCTTTCGATTGAGTCTACTACATCGGCTATTATGTTTGTATGAATAAATAGATAAGAATCTTAAACCAGGATTAATTAATTGAATAATACTCAATTTCATAAAATACCAGTGATTCTAGTCGGTTGCAATATGAATTCCCCAATTTCATTATAAGGAAGGCAATAAGGAATATTGGAAAACTGAGCTATAGCCCTTAGTTCCTTGATTTCATCGTAGTTGTGAAGGCCAATTGCTCTTTTATTAGGGTAACCCTCATTACTATCAACTGACCTTTTTGAGGAAAATTTAATACTGTTATTCTCAAATGTTTTTACAGGAAGTAAGAGCTTAGGGATTTCTTGAATTTTATTATTATTATTATTATTATTATTATTATTATTATTATTATTATTATTTTGCTTTATAGTTAATAAATGGTTTGAAAAAGGACTAGTGTATTTGAGATAGTTGAAATAACAAAAAAATTTCACCAGAAAAATTAATTGAAATAAGAATATTAATAAAATTGGAAAAAAAATTTTCTTCGATTTGATTAAGAAGAAATTTTGCATTTTTTTTTTTTTTTTTTTGAGTAAACCGTATATTCCTAAATCTACTTTAAAAAAGATTAAACGATATTTTAAAAAGGTATATTTTTGATATTTAAATGGAAAAGAAGTATCTTTCCAGATTTAGAAAAATAAATTTTTTCTTTAAATTCTCACTTAATCGATTAGAATTCATTCCTTTGAAGCCATTTGATCCAGTTCTGTTTTTATTAAATTACAAAACACTGAAAATCCCTAAAACTATTTTGTACATTTATTCCGGTATCTTAAACCGATAAAAAAAGACAAATAATAATAAACTCAGTAAATAAACTGATTCATTTTCGTATATCCTAAGAAATTTAAATATTATATCAGGCAGTTTCATCTTAGGTTATTGTGATTAGAAAATTTACAAACTATAAAAAACCTTGATAAAAGTTTTCGAATATATATATATATATATATATATATATATTTTAACTTATATTTCAAGAAGTAAAAAATAATTTTTAGAAATATAAACGAAACTCTGAGAAATTTAAAGAAAAACCAATTTTAAAACTATTTCTTTTTTCAAAGGAAGATAAAAAAATTTTTTATTAAATTTGTAAAATTTTTTTTTTATAATTATAAAATTATTTCAATAAATTACTTTAAAAAACAACAATAAAATAATAATATTTAATAATAATAATATTTTAGAAAAATATATAAATTGATTTATATTGTTTTTTCTAAGTTAAAATAAATTTATGAATATAGCGAATAAGTATTATATTAATTATAATTAGTTTTGTTTATAGTATAAGATTTGATTGTGATATAATTAAAATTTCAAATAATGTAAACATATTTTATTTATCAAATTTTTAATTCTATTTTACAAAAAAAAAATATAATTTATTAAAATTAAATTATTTGTTCAAACATAATAACAAAAACATAAACAATTTTTTATAGTACTTTAAAAAAAAAAACAAAAATCATGTAAACTTTTAATTATATTTAATTTTAATTAAAATACAATATTACTTTATTAGGTTTATTGACTTATTAATAAAAAAAGAATTTTCACATTAATTTTATTAGTTGTGATTAATATGAAATCTGAAAATTAAATTGAATTGTAAATGTAAAAAAAAAATATACTGTTGATACCTAGTCAGATTTTTATGGAAAAAAGCTGAATTTAAATGAATATAAACAATGTACAAATAATAGGAGGGAATTTTAATTTTTTCAACATTAGATTTATAATGTATGTTTATAAACCAAATTTTTTACGGTTTTTGTTTGTTTTATCTGTTTTTTGAATTTCATATTTATAATATGTTTATGTAAACACGTGTAAATCTGATAAATAAAATATCCCAACTTTTGAACATTAGTCGTGATTATTTAGGAATGATTAACGGGATCTTTTATGGTTTCTATAGTTTTACGACTAATGAAAGTTTTTTAAAGTCTCATTTTACTGCAATTAAATAATGTAATTTCGAACATTTAATAACTACACTTTTTTTGCTTTTCATTTTTTGAGACGTTTCGACGGCCGGAAAAAACTTGGAAATCATGAAATTTTTTCAAAAGCTAATTTTAAATAATATTATGATTTAAATATTGTTATTTTCTACAACAAATAAAATATTTTTGCCAAATTTATTATGAATTTTAGAACATCAAAAATATTTATAAACTTTTGACTAGCTTTAATTTCTAAGCGTGGGTCTTTCCAATAAAATTTTATCGGTTATATTTAAAACTCAGTTCAATCATTCTATCTGATATCTAATATATGAGTTTGAAATGTTAAATGGGATGATAAATATTAAAGTTTATCTAATCACTGATAAAATTAATGAATATAAATTATCTGTTTAATTAATTCAAAATACTATATATACCAAACCTTTTACAACTTTCAATACAATATTGGAGAAACCTCAAATTGTCATTAATTCATCAAGAAATCTTTGCGAAATTCGGTCAACTGTGATGTTTTAACCGTGCTATTTTATTTGATACATCCTACAGACGAGAATCCTGAGAACTTTTGAATTCAAATTAAGAGTCGAAGAATACTCTATTATTTTAAGAAATACCTCAACTTCACGGATCTAGCCTATTGTTTGAGTTCATTTTAAGATAATAATTTGACGAGAGACTATGATAATCCTTTCTGAAGGTTTTAAATTTTTTTTATTTCTGCTTTTCAAATGATTAAATATACTTCAAAATTTTAAAATCCAACTAAGACAATTTTGAATCTCTATAATGAGATTATTGAGTTCATTCGAGTCAAAGACCCAATTTTAATCCACATGATTCGAAAATTTTTGATACCGAATTCAGCCCACATGGAGTTAAAGGTTTATACGTGCATCAATATTATATGGTAAATATCTGAAAGCTGAAAACTGATTGATTTAAAGGGTTTGATTTTCAATTAGATCAAGCTGAAAACAAGAATACGAATCTCATTTTTTCGGATATGACTTGGGATTTTCGAATTATCTTAAGAAATTTCTAATTCACAAACATTAATAAAAAATTTAAAAAATAATCTCAAATTACTATATCCAGGTCATGCAGTATTCCTTTCCTTGTATTAGCATAAGAAAATTTGTAAATATCAAATTACTGTCTACACATTTAGTCAGTCTCATCTTAGCATTGGAGCCAAACCTATCTTAACAATTATCTCATCCAGATACATACAAAATCATAAAGAATTTTGAATTCCATTTAGAATAATTAAAAGATTTTAGATAAAAAGACTAAAATTTGAAGAACTTTCACCATTCATGTTTTCTTTTTTTGAACTTTTGTATTAAAGGCCTACCCAAATAATGAAATATTTACTAAACTTGATTTGATTCTGTTTAATTTTCCATCATCTTTTAAAACATCATATTCTATCCTGAATTGTCTATTATTGAAAAAAAAAATTACATTGCAATAACATCCTTCTTAAATCCTTTTTAAAAAGTTCTTTGGATATTTTGAACCCAATTTAGTAAACCAAATTGACATGAAGAAGGTACTCAAAAAAGAAATATAACGTTTTTCAACTTGTGTAAAAGGTAAATGGTTAAACTTGACCATATTCAAAGCGTGAAAATATTGGTTTCTTAAAAAAATTAACTTTGAAAGAAAAGAAAACATACTTGAACGACTCATATGAAGTATAATAGGATTTAATAGTAAGATGTGGTATTATTTCAGCAATAATTTTTGAAAGCAATTCTTTATTATACTATTATCTTCCTTTAAAAGTAAATTTATTATTATTATTATTATTATTATTAAAGTAATAGTTCTAAAAAAAAAGTTTTTTAATTTTAGTGTTATTTAAGTACCTCAGAATTTCATTTTATATATTTTAAAAATCATCTTTAATCCTTGAAAATAAAAGTTATAAGATAAATGTATTCGAATACTTTTGGTTAAAGTTTTATAGTTTGTAAATTTTTTAATTACAATAACCTAAAAGCGAAACTGACTAGTGTAATATTTAAAATTGTTAGGTATATGCACAATTCCAAAAAAAAAAACAGTTAATTCATTAATGCCTTTTTAATATATATATACATAAGTTATCCGTATTTATCGGTTGAAGGTAAAGTAAAAGATCCTGGAATAAATTTAAAAAATAAATAAAATAAATAAATAATAAATATTTCGACATACTTACAGTCTAATACATGTGAATGTAAGGTATAAATTCTTAATTAATATCTACTTTTTTAGATATTTTTTATTTTTTATTTGATCAAGTGAGACTTTAATGGAAAATTTATGCTTCTAAATCTGGAACGATGCTACCTTCTGAATGAGCCTTTTCCCTTTAAATACAAGAGCATACTTTTTTCAAGATATCCGTCTAATCTTTTCAAGTAGATTTAGGAATAGGAAGATTACGCTAAAAATGCAACAGTTATTTTTATTCAAATCGATGAAAATTTGTTCTATCTTATCAATAATCTTTCTAGCAAATATTTTCTACTATTTCAACTATCTTAAATATACATATCCTTTTTCAAATTATTTATTAACTATAAAGCAAAAAAATTATCCAGTAAAAAATTTTGATAATAACAATATTAATTTTTTTTTAAAAAGATCAGATGATAGTAATAAAGGGTTCCCAGAGAAAAGAGCAATTAATTCTAGCAACTACGATGAAATTGAGGAACTAAGAGCGATAGCTGCCCTTTCCAATATTCCTTATTGCATTCCACTTTATGGGCTTGGGAATTCAATGCCGAATAATATCATTGGTATTTTATGAAAAAAGTATTATTTATGAAACAAATTAACTTGTGTTAAAAAAATTTTCTTATCTATTTATTCATACAATATAATAGCTGATGTAATAACTTCATACCAAACCAAAACAATCGTTATTATTTTTAAAGGCATCGATTTGACAACGATAGAATGGGAAGCTAGAAAAAATAATCTTACAACATTTGAGGTCGTAGGAATGAAGAAAAACAACCTAGTAAAAGTAGATGAAGATTGGTTTCTTGATGTTTTATCGCTGATGAATATGCTTTTGGAAAAAGTCATAGTGGCAGTAAAGGAGACTGGACATAAAAAAATTCTTTTTTGTGGACATGGCGTTGGTGGCGGTTAGTTTTTTTAAGAGAGGAAATGATATTATGTATATATATATATATATATATACATATATTATATATTGTTTTACTCATTCTTACATTTTTTTAATGAAAAATAAATAAATAGCTTATGCTGCCATAACAGGCCTATCATTTGCAATAATGAATCTTTTGGATGCAAATTTACCACTTGATATTTCTATTGGTACTTTGGGTCAACCAAGAGTCGGAAATATTATGTTTGCTAGAATGATGAATGAAATAGTAAGGGTTATAAGAATAACTCATTACAATGATTATTTCCCACATTTTCCTCCAATTGAAAATGAGAGCACAATAATGCAACATCATGAAAGAGAAATATGGATTGAAATAGATTGTAATTGTTCCCAAAACACAGACGAGGTTATATGGGATTGTGGACAATTAGAAGATAATCAAGAAAAAAAGTTAGTTAGAATACAACAATTTATTCGGGAAAGGTTTTGGACTCCTGGTGATAATCTAGCGATGGAAAATATGGTTCGTGAAGAAATAATTTTATCTATAATATAAATTATTTCTTCTTCTGAAATTTATAAAAGCTTAATAAAATTTTATATTTTTATTTTATGAATAAATAATAATTTTTAGGAATGTAACGCTGGACAAACAATTACAGACTCCAGCAGGGATAATCACTTTGGTCCTTATTTTGGTACAACGATCGGTGACTGTACTCAGTTTTCCTTCTCTTAAAAAGGCAATGAGGGTAAATTCAGTTTCTTAATTAAAATGGATTATTGATTAAACCGTCTTAATTGTAAACCTCGGTCTTTTACAAGTTGACCTAACACAAACTCATTGTTTGATCTTCAAATAATGATTTTTTAAATTTTTGACAGTAAATTTAGAAATAAGAAAGGGAACTTTTAAAAGAATTTTTTATTTCAAACCCTCACTTTTTAATATATATATAATTCTTATTTTCTAATTTTCTTGTTTTTAATTTCTCAATTCGTTTACAGGTATTTAGTATTTAGTATTTTAGATTTGTTTCTTTCTAAATTTTAATATTTAAAAAACACATAAAAATAAATATCTTTTATAGTGTTAAACGATTAGTATTAGGTTTTTATAAAAGATTTTAATAAACATAATTTTTTTGATGTATGTATACCAAAAAATAGGTTGACAGATATATAAATTTTATACAATAATTTTTGATCTTTTAAAATAAAGTTATATATAACAAATTTTTTTATATATTATTATTAATATTAATATTATTAATGATTAATAATTGTTTTAAAATGGTTAAATATATTTTTAAAATATGACAATTTATAAAAAAATAAATTTATATTCTTAAAAGAATTTGAGATTTTAAATAACTTATTATTTTAAGATACAGTATATAGAAAAAAAAATCTTTTCTAAAATATTATTTGATAAAGATTTGTAAAAATTTGTTTAATTAAATATATTGTTTAATTTAAACTTTTTTATTAGATATTATATATGTATGAATCATATTAAAATACACATTTTTGAAATCTTTTTATATTTTTATAAAATAAATATTTAAATAAACAGAAAAGAAAAACAACAACTATGTGTGTCTACAATTAATTATTTACAATAGTATTCAAAATGAAAATAATAATAATAATAATAAAAAGTATTATTAGTGAATAAAATTTTTATTTTGTGATTATATTATAACCACATAAAATTTTAAAAAAAAACTCAGGTGTAAACATTAAATTTATGCTATTTTCACTACAGAGTTCATAGTTTATAAAGAAATAATTAGTTATTTGTGAAAAAAAAAAAAGAATTCTATTAAATCATTTTGTTTAACAACTTTATTCATATATTGTCTGACAAGAGAATATTATTCACATCATATATAAAAAGATCAAATCGAATTTCGTCTCACAAACAAATATAAAAACCCAGTTGTTTATATTTTTCAATAACTTTTGATAAATCAAATAGTCTCTGAACCGTGTTATAATAGCCCTTTGAAGTTCTAAATCTTGTGATATTTATTTTAAACTCTTATACTTTATAAAATTTACAACTAAAATTTCATTTCGCTAGAAACCCTTAAAATTTAATGCACCAAGCGTACAATAAATGTATTTTTTGAAAGTGTTTAAAACATTTTAATTATCTCAATTATATGTCCAACGAAATATAAGACTATCATTGTGTAATATTTTCATCAGGAAATATATATATTTCACCTTATCTTTTAAAAACAACCTGATACGGAAAAATTAAAAACTTGTCGGCTGATCTAGTCGGTCAAAACATGTTTACCATTATTTGGGATGAAAGTAAACTCTCCTAAATACCAAAGATATCTTAATATATAAATTTTAAAAAAATTCTGTTACAGTTATCTTTTCAAGAATTGAAATCATGTTCTTTTTTAATAGAACAGGATATAAAAATTATAAAAGAAAATTAAGTTTGCTTTTTGGGATAATTTTTTTAACTTTTTTTTTTATGTATTGTTTTCTTAAAGAGATAATGATAAAAAAATTTTTAAATCAAAAAGAAGAGAAAATTTTAAGTGGGGTCAAAAAGGAAAACCATTTAAAAAATTTTACCAGAGGAATGAATCATCTTTTTCAAAGGTAAAATATTTTAATCAAAAATTTTCATTAAAAAAAAAATTAATATTTCTCGAAAACCAGATCAAGTGATAATAAAAGTCAAACATACTCAATTGCTGAATATCCAAGATCCTTTGGTCGTTCGGCTAGTTCTCCTCCCAAAAATCCTGTTATAGATCATTTAATCATTGATTATTTGACAAGCTATGCACGATTCGCAAATTATGGTTACTGTCTTCCAGATAATGAAATTGGCAAAGTGGTAGTGGGTGCTAATGGTGATTTAAAAAAATAATTTTTTTTTGCTAATTGAAATTTAATCACTTTCTAAAACATTTTGAACTCTATTCTCATATCATTTTTAAATACTTAAATTCAAAATTAGTTGATGTAATAATAAACGAACAAAAAAACGAAATCATAGCGTTTTTCAAAGGAAGAGAAATGACGATCAAAGAGTGGGAAACACGAGAAAATATTTTAATTACTTATCATCATTCTGGATTTCATTCGACTCGAGAGATGAAAGTGGATAAAATTTTCTATCAAGATGTAGAATTAATGTTACCAAAATTATTTCAAAAAATTAGAAAATTAAAAAGGGAAATGAATTTACCAAGAAAAATAAATTTCAAGACAAATGTAATTTTTACAGGTCACGGAATAGGGGGTGGTAAGTTATTTATTCAGCTATTCTTTAAGATTTGAAGAAAGTTGTTTCAGCAGATTTTTTTTTGGGAGTTTTTTTTTTTCATAAATTTAATCTAATTTTATCATAGCATACGCCGTCCTGGCAGCCTTGGCATTTTATAAAGAAGTTGAAGCTGCGGAATTTAGTCGAATGAATGAATTACATGGTGTACAATTATTGGTTCAAACCTATGGTCAACCACGAATAGGAAACAAAATTTTTGCATTACTTGTGAATCAGCTTTTGAAAGTTTACCGCTTGACACATACTATTGATCCAATTCCTCAATATCCACGAGATGATAGCTATTATCATCATGAACAAGAATTTTGGTTATCCTTCTTGAATTGTGATTGTTTGAATAGTGCAACTGGTGATCGAAAACCGATTATAATTGACGGGAGTTATATTCTTTATCAATGTGATGGATTTTATGAAGAGAAAGCTTTTGCCGGAGAAAATGAGGTTTGTAGAAAAAATTTGTAAATTCTCTTTTTGAAATTATTTATTTTTGAATGTAACATTAAAATAAAAGTATTTTGAAATTATTATTTGATCATGTTTTAGGAATGTAATGCTAGTCAAATGGGATCAAAAGAAATTGGATATATGAAACATAAAGGCCCATATTTTGGTGTTACGATGGGTTATTGCGCTCCAATGTGGCAGAGATGGTGGTGAAAATAAGAATTTTTCAAAACTTGATTTTAAAATTAAATTTTTCTAAAGAATAATTAGCATAACTTACTTAAAATTAGATGTTAAAACGAAAGTTCAATTAATCAAAAAGTTTATAAATTTTTTTTTCACTTTTTCATTTATTCGAAATCCTTTTTTTTGAAATAACTAATTTTTCTGCTCTCAATCATTTTTGATTATATAGAATAAAAATAAGAAAAATTTAAAAAACTAAATTTTTATTAACCTGTTATTTAATGAATTATTTTATATTTTGTTTCATAAGAAAACATAATCCCAAAATCATATTTCCCAATTTTTTGACATCAATTTTGTTTTAAATTCAATTCTTTATGATATTATAAAAAGAAAGATAAAAATAGAAAAGTTAAAGATTGTGATGAGAGCAAATAAAACCATTTTATCTCACATCTTTGAGAGGACAAGAGGCAGACAATTTTATTTTATTTTTTCACTTTTTCATTTATTCGATATCTTTTTTTTGAAATAACTAATTTTCCTGCTCTCGATCATTTTTGATTATATAGAATAAAAATAAGAAAAATTTAAAAAACTAAATTTTTATTAACCTGTTAGTTAATGAATTATTTTATATTTTGTTTCATAAGAAAACATAATCCCAAAATCATATTTCCCAATTTTTTGACATCAATTTTGTTTTAAATTCAATTCTTTATGATATTATAAAAAGAAAGATAAAAATAGAAAAATTAAAGATTGTGATGAGAGCAAATAAAACCATTTTATCTCAAATCTTTGAGAGGACAAGAGGAAAACAATTTTAATTTTCTCTCTAACAATAATTGGAAAATTTAATATGAAATTATTTTTAACAAAGAAATTGTTTTCAAATATCTCAAAGGCCATTATTTTTTTGATCAATTTTTTTATAAAAAGATTTGAACCCTTTAAATCTTTTACCAAATTTTAATTATAGAAAATTTTTAACTAGCTTATAATATTACACCCTACTAATATCCGCTTTTATTTGTCTCATAAAAAAGAATAAATATTTAGCATATATAACCTTTTCATTTTTTACCAATTGAGTACCCATGTGAAAGATTTTATTCCCAATATAGAATTAATTTGCAATGTTATGTATAATTTTACGTTTGGAGTTGAATCTGTTGGTCAAGAAACGTAACAAGCAAAAGCTATTATATTTCTGGGATGAGATCAAATAAATTCACCAAGATGCCTGTCTCAAAATCCTAGATAGAAAGTAAAAAATTAAGTATAATTGAACACAAAGGCAATAATTTTCTTCACAAGATTACGGCATATGTATCGAATAATATTTTCATAAAGATTATTCAGTGTCTCTGCGAAAAATTGCTACTAAACTAGATAGATAGGGAGTAGAAAGCTTATATTACACAATTGGCAAACATTTAAAATCGATTGGATATACAAAAAATCTATCAATTACTACTCACATGCTGACAAAGGCTCAAAAACAGAAAAGTGTCCAATGGGCTAAATTTCATTTTGACGATAGCTGGAAAAAAACATTGATTTCTGAAGAAACAACAATTAATTATGTTCCTGACACATAATTGAACATTGGTACAGGTCTTTAAAGACCAAAGGATCTTACAAAAAATTTTTGCGTCTGGTGGTTTTGTATGAAGGGAAAAACTAGCTTATTTTGTTTTCGGCGTATCATTGATGCAAAGTTTTACGCTAAGCTTTTACGACAGCATGTTTAGAGAATTCTTTCCTTTCAAAAAGATAACGACCCCCAAGCATAAGAGTTGAAAGCTAAAGGCGTTTCTTGCGGAGAAAGTCCTTTACCGGTAGTTCGAATCTAAATCCTATGGGTGATCGTTAAAAAGGGGAGTAGAAAAATGTTTTGGAGCAATTTATGACACATGTTATATTGATTATCAATAAAATCTGTTACTTTCGGCCCTTTCCAATAATATCTGATCAGCAAAATCGTCACCTAAGGATTAATTCAAAAATCCTGCATAAAAAAAATTTTCAAATTAGTGAGTTAGCTTTTATTGCGAGTATTTTTTTCCAGAAGTATCTAATCATCATAATTCCGAAAAGAAATAATAAATATGGTATTGAGCCTGATGAATTAATAATTTAAATAAATCTTTTTTTATTAACGCGAACTTGAATATACATTTTAGAATATATTCCTAAAAATGATTTCTTCGGATTTCAAATACTGTATTTTCTTCAACAATATATTGACACTGATAATGAGTCTCTTTAATGACAATACACAAGTACTTGCAGAAAGATTATCATCAAATTTTACGTCTTCACAACTCACTTTAGAAGATAGTGGAATCTCTTGGTCTAAAGATTCAAGGCATAAAGAACCAATATTTATCAGTAGCGGAAAAGGTTTCGATTTGAAGCAAAATACATTTCCCATAGTACCAGTCTCCGATCCTATGACTTTAGCCTTTTTGAAGCGAATGGCTCATGTAGCCAATACGCCATATTGTTCTAAAAGTGACGAAATTGGAGCTGGGAGTCCACAAATAATAAGTAAGCCGCTTTCCTTTGATATTTATTCAGTTCAGATGATATTTTGAGTTTTAATATTTTCATCCTGACTTCATCTTTCTTAAAGCTGACGCTTTTGTGGACCCAGAAAGTCAAGATATATTAATATACGCTCGAGGTACGATATATTAATTTATTTTATGAATTAAAAATTTTTTCAAGTTTCTAAAAAGCTTTATTAAAATTCTGAAAAGGACCTGAATTGACGCTAAGTCAATGGCAATCCAGAAAATGTTATTTCACGAAACTTCGAGATAATCCCCCACATCTTATTGATACAAATTTACACAAAGTAATTGATACCCCACTTAAAGATAGATTAATCGCAAAGGTATTACTATTAAGCCAATTGATTCCTAAAAATAACGTTTCTATAGTTGTAACTGGTCATAGTATTGGAGGTGGTAAGTGATGCTCTCATAATTTATTTTTTTAAAATAATTATGGTTTCAGAAATTAAATTTTGGAATTTTATTCTTTCTCATAGCGTATGCCATGTTATTGGCAATGATGATTTTAGGGACAATAAAAATACAAAATCCATTCGACAAATATATAAATTCTATCACAGTTGTCACATTTGGACAGCCAAGGATTGGAAATGATTATTATGCTAAAAGATTAGCATCATTAATGCCAATATTTCGTGTCACCCATACCAATGACTATGTTCCACATTTTCCTAAAAAATCTCAATCTGGTATCAAATACGTGCATCATGAGACTGAGTACTGGATTATTGAAGATTGTGAGTGCTATGACAAAACAGCTGATAAAAAGATCAAAAATGAAAAAAATTATCAGGTGTACAAATGTTCTTCTGCAAAAAAGGCTTCACAAAAAGCTGTTGAAAATATGGCAAGTGTTGAATGTTTTAAGTTATATGATAAATTAAATTTTGACTCTACTTTATAAAATTTAGGAATGCAACGCTGGAACAAATGGAATTGGTGTCAATGCTCATCATGGACCATATTTTGGAGTTATTTTTGGTCAATGCGATAATTTTTTTTGATTTGGCAAAAATAAATTAGCTTTTACTTTGATAACTTATTATATATTACACTTTTTTCTGGTTCAAAATAAATTCAGATGATATGTCACGTCAATTTTTTTGAACAAAACGGTTTAAGATCAATGATCTAGTTTTGGTCAAACCTTTTATTCTTGACCTCAACATTCAAACTTTGTTTTCTTTGAAAAATTTTTTTAGAGTTGTGTGATCTTGGATTATCTTGTTGAAACCAAAGTTAATCAGGTGGGTAATAAGTTTTGGTTTAACACTATAGTTTATATTTTATCTCTTTTTTCTTGTCAAATCTTAATATTTAGCCAAAAACAATAAAGGATAAAAATTTCCCGATTGATGATATATATACATGCATTAATCAAAATATGTGAAAATTTCGTCAATGAAAATCCAAATAAATATTTCAAAGAAATATTCTGTATTTTAAGAGAATTTTTCTGCACACAAAATCTCTACAAAATATGGGATAAGTTTTTTTTCATAATGAATGAAACAATTTTTTAAATTTAATCTCAATCTATTTCACAAAATTTTCTTTGAGTAAAGTCAGAAAAAAAAATTCAGAGCAGTTTTTCATAAAAACCTCACTTTATACATTCTTTTTATTTTTATTTATTTATTTATTTATTTATTTATTTATTTATAGTGATAATATTATTTTTTACCTCCCACAAATCTTTTGAATTTATAAGTTGAACCCTAAAGAAAACAAATATAACATCAGCCATTAGTTAAATTCACATCCAACAAAAGAAAACCTCAAGTTACATTAAAAATGCAGAAAATTATTGAGGTCTCTCCTTCCTCATAAGTAGCCATGGGATTTACTTGCCCGCATAGCACTAGGGTACTGTAGCCATAAAATTGATATTGGAAACGAGGTTCCCGGTACAATTGATAACTAAATTTTTTTTAAAGGTATTCTCAGGCTGGAGACTTAAATGCAACTTTTTTTAGATTTCCTTTGAATTTGATTTAATTACTTTCTATAGGTGATATTCATCTAGACCTAAAAGAAAAAGAAATTATAATCTATTTTCGAGGAAAAAACTTGAGTCACAGCGAATGAAAAATGCGACCAAAATATTTAATAAATTTGATTTTGGTCCTCTCTTTAATAGGCCTCCTGATAATACATGGGTTGACAAAATTTGGGTTATGAATGTACAAGTTATATTGTCTCAATTGTATCGAAAAATTCAGGGTTATATTTAAGGGTCATGGTGTGGGTGGAGGCAACCTGAAATATTCTGTAAAGATAAGACTGCGTATGATATTACATGTAGTTTATAATTGAAATATCTAATTTAAATAATATTTTTATTTTTTATAAAAGCCAACGCCCTTTTAGAAGGACTTTACTTTTTAATTGAAAAATCAAAAGGTTAAACTTACAGAGTATTATAAAGTTTCTTTAAATCTTCCTTGAATGCAAACAATAGCAAAACTTTGCAATTATTTTCCTAGATTCTTATCATTTATTAGGCTTTTATAAATAAATTTTTAGAAAATATTTATAACTACTATAGCATTTTAAATAAAGGCTAAAACTTTTTATTTGATCTATTCAAATTCATTGATGCAGTTGTATATTTTACACAAGATAAATTTTAGATGAAATTATTAATAATAATAGTAGGTCAACTTATGATAAAAAATTTTGTTGGGTGACAACACTATTGATTTTAAAATAGAAGAAAAAAAAATATGCTACAGACATGTTGGATATTTAATGAGAGTATTCAAATGTTTCTCTTCAATTATTCGTTTTTTAGGGTACCCTTCATTACCATCAACTTATCTTTTTGAAAAAAAATTAATGCTGTTATTTTCAAATGTTATTATTGGAAGTGAGATTTGAGAAATTTCTTGAATTTCATTATAACTTTTTTGCTTTATGATTAAGAAATGGCGTGAAAAAGAATATAGGTATTTGAGATAGTTGAAATGGCAAAGAATTTTCACCAGAAGAGTTATTTGAAATAAAAATATTAATATAGTAGAATAAGTTTTCTTCGATTTGAATAAAATAAACTTTTGCATTTTTCACGTAATCTGCCTATTCCTAAATCTACTTGAAAAGATTAGACGAATATCTTGAAAAAGTATGCTCTTGTATTTAAAGAGAAAAGCCCGATTCAGAAGGTAGCATCGTGCCCGATTTTAGAAACATATATTTTTATTCAAAATTCTCACTTAATCAATTAATAATTTTATTTTATTTTTCTTAAAAAAGTAGTTTTTGACAAAGAATATATGACTTTATAAACTTTGGTCTAGTTCTGTTATTATTACATGTGTTAATTTTACAAAATAGCGAAAATCTCTACTACCAGGCTGTAAATATTTATTATTTAATCTTTTATATATTTATTCCGAAATAGTAATAAATTGATTCTTTCTCTCCTACTGTGATAGATAGATATTTCAAGTATGTTTTCTTACAAAGTTGGTTTTTTTAAGAAACCGATATTCTCACGATTTGAATATGGTTAAATTAACCATTTACCTTTGACACATGTTAAAAAACGTTATATCCTGCTTCGAGTAGCTTCTTCATGTCAATTTGGTTTACTAAATTGGGTTGAAACATCCAAAAAACCTTTAAATTAGATTTAAGAATGAAACCATCGCGACCTAAAAGCTCTCTCTATATTAGATGTTATAAAATGAGTTTCACTTCAAGATATCAAGATTATTATTATCAAGCCTTTCGATAGCAAATAAAAATTAATAAGGCTTATAACATTTTTAATAAGTATCTTAATTTTGAATGATAAAAAGCTTTGAGAACTAAGAAAAGAAAACTAAGTTTTCTCTCAAGTGATTATTTATAATTTCTTTTCTATATTTTAGTTGACTTCACGATAAAAAATATTAATTCATGAATAATTTTTAGTTATTCTTCACAAGTTCCCAAAAAATTGTGGAAAAATATTTGAATCCGCTGGAGTTGCTTAAAGGGAAAAACGAGTCTGTTCTGCTTCCAGCAAATAATGCAGGCTCTTATTATGTTGAGAAATTTTGCAAAAACACTTACCTGTAATCTAAAAATGGCGAGACGTGTCTGGCATTTTAAACAAAATAATTATCCAAAAATAATAGTTGTGTGTTGCTAAAGCATTCTTTTAGAATTAGAGCATTTTATGATCGAGAAGTGGGCAAGTGTTCCGGATTTCGTTAAAAAGAATTGAATAAAATCTATGAAAAGACGATGCGAGATGATACTCAAAAAGAGGTGTTGAACAAATCCCTTACTAATCGTTAATTAATATAATTAGTGGTTTAAACTAGCTATTTGAAAAATTATTTACAAAAAGGGCAAAATATTTCTTTCCACACTGCATATGATGAAATATTTTTACTTTTTCTTCACAGTTTCTAAACTTTTTGAAAACTTTTCAATTTAAATTCTACCAATAGGATAATTATTTTCGCAATTTCCAAATGTCACTCCAAAATAAGGGCCATAATGAGCTCTTATTCCTTCACCATCAGTGCCTAAATTACATCCCTACAAAAAAAGACAAAATTTATATTTACTTAATATCATTCTAAACTAATAAATTAAATTAGCTTTCTATATAAAAGCTTTTTTTTATAATAAAAACCAAATCATACCTGATTTTCGTCATATTTTTTTTTATCCCGTCGTGAAAATCCCGGACATTCATAGATAATATCATAACCTTCACCAAGAAGTCTGGAAGCATCAGGATCTTCACAATTACAATTCCTATCTGGAATCCAATACTCAGTGCCACGGTACATATATGGTTTATCATCACGTGATTTTTTTGGAAAATGGGGGAAATAGTCATTACTATGTGTGATCCTGTAGACTCTGAGATTACCTTCAAGTTTTTGCTGGAATTCAGCTTCAAGCTGAACATCTCGTGGACGTGGAGAGCCAAAAGTTATAATAGTAATAGCAATCTTTTCATCATATCTTGTATACAGTGTTAGGTATATGCCGTATATTTGTGCATAAACTAATATCATAATTATTAAAATATATAGTTAGAGGATCCCAGCTGTTAACTTTTTAACTTTTTACTTTAAAAAAATGAATTAAAATTTTAAATAATTGCTTACATCCACCAATACCATGTCCAGTTAGAAAAACATGAATTGGCTTATTCGCCTCTGTTCCATTTTTTAATGTGTTTATAGAGGCTTCTATTTTGTCGTTAACTGATGTTAAACAATCCTCTGGCCATGAATTCCACCAATTTGAATCAATTCTGAGGTTACTTTTTACTCCCATATCGGGGAAGAAGTTTCCTAGTGTGAACTTAATTTTTTCCATTTGGCTTTTAGTCACTTCTAACCCTAGTGATTAAGAGAATATGATTTTTTTTAAACTAAAGACGAAAAAATACTTTTGGAGTATAAAAAAAAGTTTGATTATATTTTAATTAAAAATAACAGTAATTATTTCCAAAGACTTTCCTCTCAGAATTCCAGTAATTTGTCGCGATTCAATCTTAACAAAAACTCTACCTAATCGAATCATTTGTTATGTAAAATTAATAAACAATTTGATTAAAATATGAAAGAAAGTTTCAAAGTCAAATATTTTACTTAAAATTATCGTACCAATGAATCCTTTACCAATTATATCATCATTTTCTTTTTTACAATAGGGCTCATTTGCCGTATATGCCATTTCTTTGAAAAGTTTAAGAATCTTGTAATCTTTTATCAGCATTTTTGGAGCTTCTATTTTCTTCCCAAATCCTCCACTACTAATCAATAGTGGCTCTTGTTGTTTTTGTTCATTATAGTGAAAAATTTTTCCTCGGCGCTTAAATTTTGACTTAAGTTGGAAAATTGTTTTATGGCATTTTGTTGCATTTGTTTTTTTTGTTAGTTGAGCAAGTTTTTCAGCTAAAAAGTTTTCTTTTTGATCTTTGAAAAATGAAAAGCAAATGATTAGAAGAGAAAAGAAAAGAAGTATTAATATATTTTGTGACATGATTTTTTTTTCAAAAAGGCCCAAGTTTTTTGTTGAAAAAAAAGTTTAAAGCGGTTTTTTCTAAAGAACCAGTACGGAAAATGCATTCGTTAATAACCCCGAAAAACAGCAAAGATTTTCATTGAATATTAGAATCTTTGAAATTTAAAACTACTCATCAAAACAATTAAATTTTTTCATATATATGCTAAGCTTTTCCTTTAACAATAGACTTTTTGCTGATTTTTAGAATCAACGGAAAAAGATTTATTTAAGCAGTACAATAAATTTATATTGGAAATTTGATTTGCAAAACAAAATATATTATACATACTAAAATCTTTCAAGATAGAAAGTTTTAAATTTTGTAATGACTGATTTTATTTATTTTTCTTGGTAATACCACAACAAAACATGCTAGAGATGTGACTAACTATTTATTTCACCAATTCTTAAAAAATGGTGTAGTCTAAAAGCCTTGAAGCATATTACTACTAATCTTGATTTGAATAAAATATTTATTAAATTTCTTTTTTTTTCATAATAAAAAAAAATGAAGGGGAGATCAATTTATTTTAATTGTGTTTCTTAACAAAATATAAACATATATTTTCTAAGGCATTGATTAAAAATGTAATTTCTGTAAATTTAGAGCTTATCATTACTATTGAGCATTTTCTATAAGTTTTTACACTACTGAAAAAGGTGTTTTATTTCTTTTGAAATGATGAACATGTTTTTATTACAAAAGTTTTATTGATTTACAGCAATTTTTATAAACTCAATTATTATTAGATAAAAAAGGCATAAAATTTTCGTAAAAATTAGATTTCTTAATTTTGACAATAAATTTCAGAGTTTTTCAAGTAATATTTCACTTTTAAATAAAATTCACATATATATATATATATATCAAAGAGTGCGATGCATTGATTTAAGAAAATTTTCTCGCAATCAAATTTCCTCCCTTCCCCAAAATGATATTTCTCGTTAATAAAAATTGACTTTTAGATGCACCAAATAATGAATGATGGTTTAATTGCTAGCGTTTTCACCAATTTTTACTTTTTAAGAATAAACTTGAAATATTTTCATTTTTTCTATTTTCAACCTTTGGTTAATTTTGAATAAAACAAAAATCTCTTATTATTAAATATGTTGAAGGCATTTATATTTACATTAAAGAAAAAATGCAGATTAAAAAAAAATGGAAAAGCCCTGTTAACTTATTTTATTATAAACCAAAATCTGGTCATTATTATTACATTCACTAAAATACATTAATATTTTGAATAATTTTATTTTAACTAACTGATTTCAATACATTTAAAAAATTCTCAATTAGTATTTCAAAAAATGACAAAGTTGTTTAACTGTGTTGAATAGAATTCCCAATAAATATATATAAATACTTAAAATGTATTATGAAACACACAATATAGGGATTTAAAGTTGTGAACTTTGTCAAATTAACTTGAACAATTAATTTTATATTTTTTAAATGATGAAATATATTATATATAAAAACGAATTAATAAAAAATCCAAAATTAATAGTTAAAAGATACATAAAATTAAATTTTTTGATAAATATGAATAAAAAACTTTATTTATTGTTGTATATTTTCAGCTTTATTTATCAGTAGTTCTTTTGTTCAGAAACCGATTATTAAAAAAATTATTATAAAATAAAAATGGAAATAGAATAGAAAACAAAATAAATAATTAAATATAAGTATTTCAATATTTAAGAATCATAGATAATTTAAATTGAAAAACGAGTTGTTTATTATTTATATACTTTATAAAGAATGTAAAATAATTTGATCTTTGTGATTAATAAATTTTAATTGTATAAGAATTTACTAATTCTCTGTTATTGGGTTTTTTTAATAAAAAATTAATTTCATAATTAAGATATCATATGATTTTTACGCTAAATCTGAATAATAACTAAAAATTATTAATTAATTAATGTTCTCTAGCGTGAATTCAACTAAAATTTAAATAATTATTTGAGAGAAAACCTAATTTTTTTTTCTTAGTACTCAAAGTTTTTTATCATTCAAAATAGTTATAAAATTTATTCATTTTCATCCAAAGGCTTGATAATGATCTTAATATCTTGAAGTGAAACTCATTTTATAACATATCCCAAGCTTTGGTCGATTCTAGCTGGATTATCTAATATAGAGAAAGTTTTTAGATCGCGACAGTATCATTCTTAAATCCTTTTTTTAAAGGTTCTTTGGATGTTTCAACCCAATTTAGTAAACCAAATTGACATGAAGAAGGTACTCAAAGAAGAAATATAACGTTTTTTAACATGTGTCAAAGGTAAATGGTTAATTTAACCATATTCAAATCGTGAGAATATCAGTTTCTTAAAAAAACCAACTTTGAAAGAAAACATACTTGAAATATCTATCTATCACAGTAGGAGAGAAAGAATCAATTTATTACTATTTCGGAATAAATATATAAAAGATTAAATAATAAATATTTACAGCCTGGTAGTAGAGATTTTCGCTATTTTGTAAAATTAACACATGTAATAAAAACAGAACTAGACCAAAGTTTGTAAAGTCATGGATTTTTAGTCAATAACTACTTTTTTAAGAAAATAAAATTAATTTTTAATTGATTAAGTGAGAATTGTGAAAAAAAATATATGCTTCTAAAATCGGGCACGATGCTACCTTCTGAATCGGGCTTTTCTCTTTAAATACAAGAGCATACTTTTTCAAGATATTCGTCTAATCTTTTCAAGTAGATTTAGGAATAGGCAGATTACGTGAAAAATGCAAAAGTTTATTTTATTCAAATCGAAGAAAACTTATTCTACCATATTAATATTTTTATTTCAAATAACTCTTCTGGTGAAAATTCTTTGCCATTTCAACTATCTCAAATACCTATATCCTTTTTCACGCCATTTTTTAATCATAAAGCAAAAAAGTTATAATGAAATTCAAGAAATTTCTCAATTCTCACTTCCAATAAAAAAATTTGAAAATAACAGCATTAATTTTTTTTCAAAAAGATCAGTTGATAGTAATGAAGGGTACCCTAAAAAACGAGTAATTAGCCTTGCCAATAGCGATGAACTCGATCGTTTAGAATTACTATTGATAGCTGCGGCTTCTAATTATCCTTATTGCCATCATCGTAATCTAATTGGGAAATTCATAAATTTACCAAACAAAATAACTGGTATTTTTTGAAATTAGGTATTATTCAATCAATTAATTTCGGCATGTGTTAAACGAATTAATTTTTTGAAAAAATTTTCTCCAAATTTTCACGAATATAATAGCTGATGTAACCAAAGAAACTGAAACTAAAACAATAGTTGCGTTTTTTAAAGGCCCCGATTTCACAAAAACACAATGGGAAGCTAGAAAAAACCAGCTTGTAACATTTAATGTCAAAGGAATGAAGGAAAATAGACTAGTAAAAGTGGATCAAGAATGGTTTAATGATGCTTCAGCTATGTTGAATCCTCTTTTATCTCAAGTCTACAATGCAGTAGTGCTTAGTGGATATAAAAAAATTCTTTTTTGTGGACACGGTGTTGGAGGCGGTTAGTTCTTTTAAGGGGAAAGGAAGGTACTATATACTTAGTTTACTAATTTTAAGACTCTGTTCCTTTAAAATGGAAAAACAAACAGCTTATGCCACAATAACAGGCCTATTATACGCAATAGTCAATCTTCTCCGTATAGTTAAAGTCCCAATCAATCTCTTAGACGGATCAGTTGATTTTTCCATTGGTACTTTGGGTCAACCAAGAGTCGGAAATATAATGTTTGCTAGAATGATGAATGAAATAGTAAAGGTTAGAAGAATAACTCGTTACGATGATTATTTCCCACATTTTCCTCCAATTGAAAATCAGAGCACAATAATGCAACATCACGAAAGAGAAATATGGATTAGACCAGATGATTGCGATTGTCCTCAAAACACAAATGAAGTTATATGGGATTGTGGACAATTCGAGGAAAATAAAGAAAAAAAGCAATATAGATTACAGCAGTTTATTCAAGAAAAGTTCTGGATTCCTAGTGATGATTTAGCGATGGAAAATAAAGTTAGTGAAGAAATAATTTATTTAAAATAAATTCTTTCTTTCGAAATCTATGAACCTGCTTAAACCTTATATTTTTATTATATAAATAAAATCTTAGGAATGTAATGCTGGACAACCAATTACAGACTCCAGCAGGGATAATCACTTTGGTCCCTATTTTGGGATCAGAATGGGTGATTGTAGGGACTTATATTAGAAACCTTTTGTAGGAAAACTTTTTGTAATAAGTTTTCATAGAGTCTATCTCAAAAAGGCTATTAGGGTAGATTTAATTTCTAATTTATTAAGCCTGAAGCGAAATAGCTTTTCCAAATAATTTACATCTTTTTTTGATATGGTCAGCAAAAAAATATTCCAAAAAGTTTACCTAAATAAATTCTCCATTGTAGAACTTGTAAAAAATTGAAAACCCTATAATTCTTTTTCAAAATTTTAATTTATAATCTTTTTTTCATTAAATTCTAGGAAATTAAATAGTTTTCCTATCGATGTAAAATCTACTTCATTGTATGCGCTTTTAACAATTCATTTAACAATTTAGTGAGGGTAGAATAAGAATCTTTTCTCAAGATTGATTAAAAATGCTTAGAATTTACCACGTAAATAAAAAAAGTATCTCTTAGAGTGTTTTGACGATTAGCTTCTTTTTTCATAAAAGATTTTAATCGATTTGATATCAGTAAAGAAACCAAATATTAAACATCTATTATTAAAAGTGAAAAAATTCCTCTAAATATTTGAGCAAAGTTTGATTGGGAAATTTGGTGCTAAAATTTAAGCTTTGGTAACGACTCTTAAAATCGGTTAAAATATAAGATCATTTGTTTAGAATTTTATTATTGTAATAAGATTGAAATATTTTAATATATAAATACTGAGATTCTAAATGCATATAATTCTTAAATTTGTTTTATTAATCTCTTGAGGAGAGAAGAGAATTTTGTACAAGTTTTCTTGTTTCTCGGGTAAAAGATGTCATTGATTTTAAAAGTTAAATCGTTATTTATTATCTAAAATTTAAAATTAAACATATACACAATTTGAAATAAATGGTTTAAGAAATATTAATTAACAAAGTTGTAATCAGTAAAAAATTGTACATGAAAAAATTAATAATTTTAAACTAAATTTTTTTATACGATTATCATAAACGCATGAATGTTTCAAAATAATAACCCTTTTTTTAGTCTTAAAGGAGATCTTTCTATACAAATTTCTTTTGGAAAAAATTTATTAATTTCCGAATACAAGTTTACAAAAAAATTTTGATTCTTTTTCTCTCGATTCAAATATTGTGGAAAACTAGCAATCCGGAAACTTAAAAAATTTTATTTTAGAAATTCCCGATCTTATGAATTTTCTCATCTCATATTTCAAATGTCTTTGCCATTCTACCTATTGCCGACGTAATTAATCCAATAAATTATCAACAAGCTGTCCAGCAAAACTTGAAACAAAACATCTCATACACTTTCAAACCCATTTACCACTTGAATTTCCTTGACTAATAATAATTTTTTATTTTTTTAGCATAGTATTTAAAAAGTGAGGTAAGATGGTCATTGTTCTTCAAAATCAACCAAGATTCATTCTACCACCTCCAAATACCGTTGCTGGATTGTCGAACTAATTCAATACCATATCAGACTTTGCTTTTATTTGACTAAGTTATATTAAATCTCCATGAATTGGGTTAGTTTATCGATACTTAAAGTTGTAAATAAAGTTTTTCTTGGAAAGAAAATTAATATGATATATTTTGTCATGTACATGAGACCTGCTTAGAAGTAATCATGCTAAAGAAAATTGGTTAATACTTTTTTAATGATTTTGGTTCTCTTTTCTTTCTTTTATTTTACCATTTCATTTACATTGAAGAAATATTTTATATGTAGAAACAAATTAATAAAAAACCCACAATTAATAATTCAGGAAACGATAAAATTTTATTTATCGTTGTGTATTTTCAACTTAGTGATTTATCAATAGTTTTATTTTGGGAATTAAAATAAAATAATTAAAAAATAAAAAATATATTTCCAGTTTTAAAACTTCTTTTAGAACAATTTAATTTAAACTATATAAGAGTATTTTAATATAAAATTAGAGCAAAAATAAATAAAAAGATTAATATTTCAATATTCAAGAATCAAAAATAATTTTATTTGTATATTTATTTTATAAAATTTTATAAAATTTTCTGTTACAGTTTTTTTTTTTGAATAAAACATTGATTTAATTATTAAGATATCATGTAATTTTTCTACTAATGTGAACAAATAACTAAAAATTATTCATGAATTAATATTTTTTAGCGTAAATTCAACTAAAATGTTGAAAAAAATTATTGGAGAAAAAACTTAATTTTCTTTTCTTATTTTCCAAGCATTTTATCATTCAAAGTGGTTTTAAAATTTATTCATTTCATTTGCTATCCAAAGACTTGATAATAATTAAATTGATATCTTAAACAGAAACTCATTTTATAATATATCCCAAAGTTGGTCGATTCTATGCTGGATTATATAATATAGAGAGAGTTTTTAGATCGCAATGGTTTCATTCTTAAATCTAATTTAAAAGTTTTTTGGATGTTTGAACCCAATTTAGTAAACTAAATTGACATGAAGAAGCTACTCGAAGCAGGATGTAACGTTTTTTAACATGTGTCAAAGGTAAATGATTAATTTAACCATATTCAAAGCGTGAGAATATCGATTTCTTAAAAAATTAACTAAAAAGAAAACATACTTGAAATATTTATCTACCACAATACGAGATGGGTTAATTGTCTTGACAATTATTTGTCGCAATTTTTTATCATACTGTTTATAAATTGCGAGTAGAGTTTTACATTCCTTCAACAAAGAAAAGAAAATATTATTGTTTGAAGTTTTAGCACTCTTTAAGTGCATCAGAATTTCTTTTTATATTTCTAAAATCATCTTCCAATTCTTGAAAATGTCATTTTTAAGATGTATATATTCGAATACTTTTATTAGAGCTTTGTGGTTTAAAAATTTTCTAATTATAATAACTTAAAGCCGAAACTGCCTAATTTAGCGTCTAACGCGAGAAAGAATCACTTAATTATTAATTGATTACTATTGCATTTTTAATATAGATTAGTTATATATATTTCTCGGTGGGTAGTAGAGTAAGATTCCGGAATAAATATATAAAAGAGTAAATAATAAATATTTTGATATACTTACAGCCTGGTAGTAGGGATTTTCGCTATTTTGTAAAATTAACACATGTAATAATAACAGAACTAGACCAAAGTTTATAAAGTCATTTGCTTCAAATCGAGAAAGATACTGCCTTCTGAGAAGGTTTTTCCCCTTTCACTGTCAGAGCATACTTCGATTACGTGAAAAATGCAACAGCTTTTTTTATTCAAATCGAAGAAAATATATTTCATTTTATTAATATTTTTATTTCATATAATTCTTCTGACGAAAAGTCTTTGTCATTTCAACTATCTCAAATACCTAAATCCTTTTTCACGCCATTTTTTAATCATAAAACAAAAAAGTTATGATGAAATTCAAGAAATTTCTCAATTCTCACTTCCAATAAAAAAATTTGAAAATAACAGCATTAATTTTTTTTCAAAAAGATCGGTTGATAGTAATGAAGGGTACCCTAAAAAACTAATAATTGGCCTTAGCAACTACGATGAAATCGAGAAATTAAATTTGATAGCTACGGCTTCTAATGTTCCTTATTGTAATCCTCGTAATCTAATTGGGGAACATATAAATTTACAAAATAAAATTACTGGTATTTTTTGAAATTAGGTATTATTCAATCAATTAATTTCGGCATGTGTTAAACGAATTAATTTTTTGAAAAAATTTTCTCCTTATTTATACGAATATAATAGCGGATATTATGGAAGAATCCCAAACCAAAACAATAATTGCGTATTTTAAAGGCCCCGATTTCACAAAAACACAATGGCAGGCTCGAAAAAATAAGCTTGTAACATTTAGTGTCACAGGAATGAAGGAAAATAGACTAGTAAAAGTGGATCAAGAATGGTTTAATGATGCTTCAGCTATGTTGAATCCTCTTTTATCCCTAGTCTACAACGCAATAGTGCGTAATGGATATAAGAAGATTCTTTTTTCTGGACATGGTGTTGGAGGCGGTTAGTTCTTTTAAGGGGGAAGGAAGGTACTATATACTTAGTTTACTAATTTTAGGACTCTGTTCCTTTAAAATGGAAAAACAAACAGCTTATGCCACAATAACAGGCCTATTATACGCAATAGTCAATCTTCTCCGCATGGTTAAATTCCCAATTAATCTCTTAGACGGATCAGTTGATTTTTCCATTGGTACTTTGGGTCAACCAAGAGTCGGAAATATAATGTTTGCTAGAATGATGAATGAAATAGTAAAGGTTAGAAGAATAACTCGTTACGATGATTATTTTCCACATTTTCCTCCAATTGAAAATCAGAGCACAATAATGCAACATCATGAAAGAGAAATATGGATTGGACCAGATGATTGTGATTGTTCTCAAAACACAAATGAAGCTCTATGGGATTGTAGAAAATTGGAGGAAAATAAAGAGAAAAGGCTAGCTAAATTACAACAGTTTATTCAAGAAAAGTTCTGGATTCCTGGTGATGATTTAGCGATGGAAAATAAAGTTAGTGAAGAAATAATTTTATCTAAACTAAATTGTTTCTTTCGAAATTGATGAACTTAATTAAACTTCATATAAATTAAAAATTTAGGTATGTAATGCTGGACAACCAATTACAGACTCCAGCAGGGATAATCATTTTGGTCCCTATTTTGGGCTCACGATGGGTGATTGTAAGAACTTTTTTTAGTAAATTTCCAGAGTCTTTCTCAGAAAGGCTACTATGGTAGATTCAATTTCTTAGCTATTGATTAAACCGACTTATTTATAAACCTCGGTCTTGACAAGTTTGGCCTAGCGCAAAACTATTATTGTTTTTCAAATAATGATTGTTAAAGTGTTTGAAATTACAGAATTCTTTATTTTAAAAACCCTCACGTTTTAATATATTTGTCATTTCTCATTTATTAAGCCTAAACCGAAATAGCTTTTCAGATAATACACTTTTAAAAAAAAAACTTTTTTTGATATGGTCAGCAAAATTATTCAAGAAATTCATTCTTAATTGTAGAACTTTTTAAAAATGGAAAAACTGATAATTCCTATTCAACCTTTCAATTTATAATCTTTTTTCATTAAATGCTAGGAAATTAAATAGTTTTCATATCAATTTTAAAATTTAATAATTTAGTGAGGATAGAACAAAAATTTTTTTCAGGAATAATTTATAATGGCTAGAATTTTACCAAATACATAAAAAAAAGTATTTTTTTCATAAAAGATTTTATTCAATTTGATATTAGTAAAGAAATCAAATATTAAACATTTATTAGAGATTAGTTATTAAAAGTGAGAAAATTTCTCTAAGCTTTAGCAACTACTCTTGAAATCGGTTTAAATATAATGTGAATTGTTTAGAATTCTTCTATTATAATAAGATTGATAAATTTTAATTGATAAATGCTATGATTCTGAATGCATATAATTCTTAAATTTGTTTAATTAATCTCTTGAGGAGAGAAAAGAAATTTGTACAAGTTTTCTTGTTTCTCGGGTAAAAGATGTCATTGATTTTAAAAGTTAAATCGTTATTTATTATCTAAAATTTAAAATTAAACATATACACAATTTGAAATAAATGGTTTAAGAAATATTAATTAACAAAGTTGTAATCAGTAAAAAATTGTACATGAAAAAATTAATAATTTTAAACTAAAGTTTTTTATACGATTATCATAAACGCATGAATGTTTCAAAATAATAACCCTTTTTTAGCCTTTCCCAGTATCAAAGGAGATCTTCCTATACAAGTTTTTTTTGGAAAAAATTTATTAATTTCCGAATACAAGTTTACAAAAAATTTTGATTCTTTTTCTCTCGGGATCACTCCCCAAGAAATTTAGAAGTTTCTAAAAAACAAAAGAAAATTATTCCAATTTAGGGCTGATCTTGTGACTCAGCCATCTCGTAACTAAAATTTAAACAATTCTTCTTTCGCAAATCTGAGTTTTTTTTCTAAAACTTCTTATTTTTTTGAAATTTAATTTAAGCTATTTTAAAATAAAACTTGAAATAAATATTTTATGCGAATTTTAGTAGTACCTTCATCTTGGGTAAAAACTTTATTTAAAGTAAAAAATTTTTCTAAATTTATCAATATAGTCATTCTATAAAATATTCTGAAATTTTGCTTGGTTTCATTGAAATAAATTTTTTTTTTGAACCATGAAATTAAAAAACTAAATGCTTTAAAAAATTACTTATTAATATAAAATAAAAGTATCAATATTTTATTTTTAGATAAAAGCAAAAGAAATAGATTGCTTTTTTAATCTTCAAGTGTCGATGACCGAAAGTATCGTATATTAAGAAATAGTAGCATTAGAAAAGAAAGCGATATCATAATATGGAAGGTAATACAAAGAGTCTATGCCGGTTAAATGTCATTGTTTCAAAAATTCCCAATCAATGCACAAGGTTAATTGACAATCATAAATACACAGATGAAAAGGCTATTACCATTCATTGGTAATCATGCAGCAAATGTAATACCGCATTTTAAATTCCTTCTTTACAAAGCCTGCTTCACTCATTGTTCTTCTCAGTACGCCCTATTTTTTGCGAACTTTTTTTTTGCATAAGAAATTCGTGACCTTCACCTGCTTTTGATATTATTTCAAAAGGTTAAAAGCCGAATTTAAAGATTCATCATAATTTACTTTAAAAACAGTGTCATTGTGGATTAGATTCTTCAATTTTATTTTCCAAAATAAGGAAACTCTTTGACCTTTAGAAAGTATAAATTTAATGAAAAACGGGTATTAAATCTTGATTTCAAACAAATCAAGTATCCCCGAACATATCAAAGATTTTCAATCGCATTCAATTGAGCTTTTAATAATTAGACGCTATCCAAAGATTATGACGTTCAAAGAAATTCTAAACCTTTCTACATGTTAGACTAACTTTATTTAGAAATCTTTGAAATATAACTGGCGTTATTATGGAAAAACTCGATCATTCAAATAATGATTATAATATTGTTTCAACATTAAAAGACTATTTAATTGGTCAGATTATAACAATGGGAATATAGAATCATTGCATCATCAATGGTTTTTCTTTTTCCCCTACCCAAGTTACACATTTCTTTGGAATTTTAAGTTTATGAAATCTACAAATCTTCCTTGTCCTTTTTTTTTTCTTTCAATTCAAAAATTAGAAATTTTTAATTTAAATTAATTCAAAGATTTCAAACTTGTCATGCCTTTCTTAATTAAAGATTCTTGCTAATCATATCCTATATCGTATTTTCATTAATTAATTAGCTTTTCCCATAATTATGTAGCAAGTTTTCGAAATATTTTTATTTCATTATTAAAAAAGAATGAAGTCAATCCCAAATTTTTTTTCTTACTATAAATTTCTTTTCTACTTTAATTTAATCGTGTTTTTTTTTTATATTTTCTATTATTAAAATTCATGCATCATTCTAATCAACATATATATATATATGCACTGATTAGGTAACAGATTTAATCATGACAAAAAACCTCACTGACCTCTTTCTTTGCTCTCGTTTGCCGACCTGCATTTCTATGCATTTTCTAACATTTATTTAAACTAGGTAAGAAGGAAACGACAATCTTTTCTAAAGAAAATATGCCAGCTCTTCAAAAGTTTACAACGCTATAAACCACATAATTTAGAAAATCTTTATTCTAAAATAACTCGTATTAATAAAGTTATAATTGAACCATTTTTTTTAGTTTTTTACTTAAAACCCCGTTTCGGTAAATAACAATGTCAAACGCTTTTCCATTCTTTGATGTAAACTTTCAAAATTCAAACAAAAAATCCTAAAGAATAATACAAAAATTATCCCGACAGAAAAAATTATTGGGCAGCAGTTTTATTTATATCGAGAAATATTGTAAAAGGGGCAACAGGCAGGGATACGATTAAATTTGTATAAGATTAAATTTTTAAGATAGATAGTCAATATACTGATATTATTTTGGCTTCTTCCTACCGCATGAATTCGACGAAATTCTAAAAACGGTTTTATTTAAAAGATTTACAATCATGTCCTTCACTAGCAGATATTTGCACAAGTAAAGCTTAGCAAGAAAAACGCAGAAACTTCTTGGCAAATCATCTCTCAATCCAGTAATTATCAAAAAAGAGAATCATGGTCATTTAATCAAACTAGCTATTGTCAGCTGAATTCAAATTTCTCACCTACTAACTTTTACATCAGCCGAAGAGTAAAGGAAGATACTAAGTCATTGGATAAATTTTGAGTCCCTGAAAATCAAAAATTTCCCTTAATAATTTATCGAATTCCTTCAATCACTTCTTTCATACTATCTTCATTTCAATATACCCCCCCAAAAATTAAAGAATCTTCCATTAGGAAGTTATTACGGTTTGTTGGAGCAAAAACTTGGTTTTTTTCTATCTCAACTGAATATGGTTAGTATATTACTTTATGATAATATTTCGGGTTCGCATTTCACCGATGTTTTCTTTTTTCTCTGAAAAATTAATTTTACATTTGAAAGAGCTAATAGGGGAAATTACAAGTTATTTGATAATATAATTTGAGGTAGGAAAGAATACCTCAACCACAGTCTAATTTCATTTTTACTTGAATTATCTCTTGCCGTTCTGCTTGCCAAAATAGCCCTGGGTCAAAAATCGTGCATCCTATATTCGGTCAATATTTGGTCATTACACGCTACCCATGTCCTTTCATAATCAAACATCCCTCATTATCGTTCCTTTCATTTATCATTTTTCTATGGTTATTCTAAGCGCTAATAATCGGCCTCCCTAGCTCCGTTGCTTCTCGGTCTGGTTCTCTGAATTCAAAGAAAAATAACCACTCTTTTTACTTCTCATCTTTTCTTTATGTCGTTAAATTTTCGAAAAGGAAATTTTTTGCGCCAGTTTACATATTTATTTCACTTAAAAAATAAAATACTGGTCGCGAGGCTTTTGTCATCACCTCAAAATATCAACTCCCCTCTATTTCTTCCTTGACCACTTTCTACCTATCTCTCTTTCTCCCCCTTCTCTATACTCTTTCTTTTTTCCTTTCTCTCTTCCTTACTCTTTCGTCTATCTGCTAAAAATGCCGCCATTAACAAGAAGTCATGGAGGTATGATATAAGTGATAATCAATGTGAAATTCTTCAGGAAAAATGCAACCGTTTGTTATCAGTCAGACTTCAGCCACTCAATGGTATTACACAAGCCCCCCACAAAAATCCATAAATAAAACATGAAAATCAAAATATCGTGGAAGTTGTTAGTTTTTTTGACGCTTGAAACTTTTCATGATAATTAATCATTTTCTCTTTCCTTTACTTTCTTGAATCTTTTTCATTCTTTCAAAAATTCACAAAAGTTATTACAAACAAGCAAGATATGCAACAAAAAAAGGTAAAAACTTAACTTTTTTTCTTGTAAAAAAAACATCAAAACTTAAAATAATATCGGCGATTAATGAAATATTTATCCCTTCTGAAGCAATCTATCAAGCGCAAAGATAGTACTAATGATATAAGTGACGAAGAAATTGAAAGTTTGTCCACTTTCAATACAAGACGAAAAGAGACTTCAGTCAACAATCCTTCTTCAACGACGCGTCCAAATCGTCGTCGAACTCTAAACAAGAAATCATCATCTCCAGATTCACCGATTGATGGTAAAATTATTGTCGTTCGGTCCTCTATATATTTTTGCACAATGGTCATATTAGCTGAATATTTAATTTTTTGCTAACAGAAATTATTTTTGAAATTTTACTTCATCTACGTTAAAATAGAGACTCCAAACGGGACAACTACAGCAAATGCTTCGTGTCGTTTTGATAACTCATTAGCTTTGCTAACAAAGAAATTTGTCGGCCTCCTAAAAGAAGCCAGGGATGGTGACTTGGATCTCAATATCGCCGCAAATGAATTATCTGTACAGAAACGAAGAATATATGACATCACAAATGTATTGGAGGGAATTGGGTTGATAGAAAAAAATTCAAAAAATCACGTGAGATGGAGGTAAATTAAAAGGTTCCACTATTTCAATGCTTTCAGTTTAAATTAAACAATAAAATTTACCTGTCACATTTTCTTCTTCTTCTTCTCTTGTTTTTTTCTCAAGAGGTGACTATTCCACTACTACACATTATAGTCCTAATATCGATTTTTCAAAAACAATCCAAGAACTTCGAACATCCAATGCAAAGCTTAGAGCTGAAATTCACGAATATGAAACTGCAAGTCTACAATTGGATGCAAGTATTCAAACTTGCCTTTACGAGTCTGACGCCGATTGCAGATGCTTAGTAGCTAGGGATACGGTGCAATACCCCGCTAACATATTTATAGGGTCCAATGGATCGCATTAAATTCGATGCATAATGCATCATATGTAATTTGTACAATTGAAAATTTTTTTTGTTGTTTGACTGAAAATAGATCTTCAAACACATGCTCACGTTATAATGATACTGAAACGGTGAAGAATGACCCTTAAATTTCTTTTTGAAAATAAATTTTTATAAGGATACATCCAAAAAGATATTTTTGATTTGGAACAGCCAATCAATCCCACTTTTTATCAATAAAAAATGTTAAGCTTATGCTTATTGCTTTTTTCAGAAAAACTACATAAAACTTTTTAGGAATAATTTTGATTAAAATAGTCTTTCTCAATTTGATATTATAAGTTATAGATATAAAATATTACAAAAGATAAATAATACACGGTTCGAACTTACTTTAATAAATGTAGTTTATTTATTAATTTTTTAATGTACTAGATAATAAAATTAATTCATAATTTAATTTTAAAATATGAAAAACTTCTATTTTACTTTTTTGTATAAGAACCAGATTAAAGTTTCTGGAAAAGAAGACAAGAATTATTAAATATCTATAAAAGATGTTTTTTTTTACAAATAAAGTTATTTAATTTAAATAATTTAAAATAAAAAACTAATATTGAGAATTAAGTTTAATATAATCAAATTGTTTTGGTTGTAAGCAATACAAAAAGTCTTGTTTTTTTGTAGCAGAAAAGAATAATTGCCTATATAATAATAGATAAATTAGAATTTTAACAATCTCACAGAAAGCATTACTTTTATGTTACAGATTAAAGTAATATGCTATTGAATAGCAAAAAAAATCAAATTTTGTGTGATAAAAAAATGTTCAAAAGTGAAAATTCAACTAAAAAAGTGAATTGAATTTGTAAAAATTTAATATATGAGGCTAGTCTTATAAAAATAGAGAAATAATCTATATTATTAATAAAGATAACACAATGTTTTAAATTGGCATTTTTTTACAAATATTATTTGTACTTTTTGGTAAATATTTATTTAATATAATTTATAAAAGTTAACAATATACAAATAAAAAAAAAAGAATAAACTTGAATCATTATAAAAAATTAAAAACAATTAATACTTTTTAATAGCTTTGGAAAGCTTTGTATATATAATTTTTAAGAGAAATTAACAAACAAATCAATGATTGAATTAACAACCAAATCAATAACTAAGTTAATAATTTTATTAAAATTGAATAATTAAATAAACTAAAAGCTAAAAAAATTCAATAATAATACTATTTTCAATTGAAACTTTTAGAATTTAATAATAAATATTAATTATTTTAAGAATTGTTTATTTGATAAAATTATAAAACAAGTTTTTTTTATTTTTAAGCTAATGTTAAAAATACAAATTTAAGAAAAAACTATTGAATTAACTTAATTTAAAGAAAAAACTGTTAAAAATATTATTAACCAAATTGTAATTAATATTTTTTATAGCTTTTAAAAGAATAAATAATTAAACTAAAAATTAATCAATGGTTTAATTAAATATTAGCTTATCAATTGAATCAATAATTAAAGTCAACAACTAATTTTTAATATAAAGTAGCTTAAATATGTAACATTAATAATTAATACATAATTAAATAATTAAAAATAGAAATAAAATATAAAAAAATTAATTTAAATTAAAAATTTAATTGTAACAATATTATTAGTATCAAATTAAAACAAATTATAATTTGTTATTTTATTTGTATTTAATGTTTTAGAAACAAAAAAATTAAACCAGTAGTTATTAATTATTTAAAAATTTATGTATATTTAAGAATTTTAATATTAAATTCTTGTAAATTATGTACAAAGCAAAAAAAAGATGTACATAAAAATATGTTTAATAAATAGTCATATATAAATAAAAACTTTTTGAAACGTATAAATAAAATATTGTTTATTAGCAATTAATATTCTATTCTACAACTTTGTTGTTTGTTTAAATAATAACAAAAATAAAAATTCTGATAATATTGACAAAACCCAATTTGGTTGCAATTTTAACAATACAAAAACTTGAATAATATCTAAATTGGTTAAGAATTTCGCAAAAAAATAATAAAATTCTCACTACCTTTAAGATTTAAATATTTAAATAGATAAATAAATATACAAAAAAGCTCAAGCCTTATTAAGTAATTCTAATAAAGTGAAAAACTTTAATAAACAATTTGCTGAGAATTTTTCGCAAGTTCAAATTGAAGTTAATTTTGATAATAATAGAATTTTGAACAAACTGAAAATGAGGAGTAAGTAAAAATTTTGCAATTATTGATAAATGGAACTCAAAAATTAATTGCAGATTTCTTATAAACCTCTAATGATAAAAATAATAATTGAAAATAATAATAGAGAGCAAAGATATAGTGTAAAAATGTAAATTTAATATTGATTCATAGCAAATTTTCAATTTAAAAAGTTATATATAATATGAAGTTAAATTAACCAAAAATACAAATTAAAAAAATGAACATTAAAAAATAAATGGAAAAAATATGAGAAATTAAATAAATTAATCGAGTCAAAATTAGAAACTTAATAATGTCAATCATTTGTTATTTTCGGTCCTTTTTATCGAAACTCAATGTTTCCTTATTCATGACAAATAATATTTTTGTAATAAAGATGATCTCTAATTTTTACAAATTATGAAAAGTAGCTTTTTTAAAGTAGCTATTTTATTTTTAAAAACACATAATATATAAACAATGTGCACAATTTTTAAAAATCAAATTAATGATAAATTTTACACTTTTTAAAAAACTTGGAAACATTCAGATTTTTGCTTCTGCTTTGTGTAAGATTTATTGCTTTATTCAATAAAAATACTGAAATCTTGTTTTTTGTTTGTTTGTTTTAAAATATAAATTTAGTTATGAGAAAAGTGATTAATTTTGAAAATTCTATTATAAGTAAACTTTGACATATAATTAGACTGAGAATTTAATAATGTTTATTAGAAAAATTCTAACGAAATAGCAGAAATTATTAGAAGTACTCTGGAAATAGTCAAATTTTGCAATAATTCTTTAGGCAGTTATTTGTGTCAAATAATTGAATAAATTTATTGCTAAAAATTTTAGTTATATGTTAAAAATTATCTGCTAAACATAATTACACCACTAATAATAATTTATTAAATGTAGGATAGTTGATAAACAGGACTTGATAACAAATTGCATTTTAATTATAATTAGAAATAGTATTCAGCGAGGCATGTTTACATTCTATTTGAATTTGTATTTTTAAACATTAAATTTAGTTGTTATTAATAATTAATGAAAGCATTTCATAATAATAACATAAATTTTTCCTTATTGCAATATTCAAGAAACTCAACTATTTAACCTGTTAATTTGAAATTATTTATTAAAGGTTTACATAGTTGTTTAACTTATTAAATAATTTTAATGAAGTTTTTCTTTTCTCAAATTTTTGTCTAAAAAAATGAAATAATTTACCACATATTTTCGCTTAATGAATTTTTCTTGATTAAATTCATAATATGACCTAAAATCTTTAAAAGTTTTTTTTAATAATTTTTCAAAAACTTGACAGATTCCAAATGTTTTTTTTGCATATGAAACGGTTTCTAGGTCAAAATTAATAAGCTCAAAAATATTAGCAATCTTAACGCGGTTCTTTTGAATCTTGTAAATTTAAAATAAGTTTAATTTTTTGAATTTACGTTAAAAGTTCCATTTTCAAATATCTCGGCTTTTTCTGTAGAAGAGCTGCACACCCTTTATTTCATAGCTTTTTTCCAAGATCAAAAGGAATATCTTTGTTGGCTATTATTGCAAAGGCGCACACGTCCATTCATAGTCAAACAGACCGCAGGGTAAAGTTCACTGACAAGATCTGTGAATATGGTAGGATACCGGACTTCATTAATAGAAAAAGCGAGGGTTCGCTGTCTTATGTCGAGATGGATTGTAACTCGATCCCCTTTATTAAATATCACCTCAAATTGCCTCCCAACAACACAATTATTAAAATAACTTCCATTTGATCCAATTAACCAACAATTTGGCTGAAGTCCGAGGAAACGGCTGCAATCAGCGTCCGCCCCACAAACTCCAATCCACAATGTAGCGTCTTTTTCTTCAATAAGAATAGTCCAGTCAAAGAATCCAGTTCCCTTTATGGAATTCTTCGCTCTGAGAGATCGAGCTCCTAGCAAACGTTTATCTAAAGAGCTTTCATTTGATTTAGTTTCTGCAACCGTGAAATTTTCAGTCAGTTTGAAATTTTGCGGAGCGATTTTTGGATCCCATTCAATTTTTCGATTCCCTTCGATAATTGCAAAATATCGATATAAATTTAGAACTTGGTCTGATTCTAAAATGTTAAGAGGATCGATTATAAGAGCAAAAATCTTCATAGGAATAAGTCGAAAATCAATGAACGGGAGAATGCTTGATACTTTTTGTACTACTAATTTATGAGTAGAGTGAAGGTTAGAGTTTTCCTCCTCTAATCTTAGGAGTTCTTTGAAGCGAAGTTCCTTTATCTTTATTTCATCTATTACCGGCAATAGTTGTGAGTAGAAGGCAAACGATTCTTTTGATACCTGGTTCGCACCCCATAAAATTACATAACGAAAGATATCATATTCACTGATGATATGATTTTTAGTTTCAGAAAGGAGTTTCTCTAGTATTTTTCCAGTCATTTTATTATATGGGATAGTGTCAAGTGGCGTTTCTGCAACTTTCCTGTATACCAATAAATATAATTCATTTTCGTCCTCTGAGTAATCTTGCTCAACTGCCCTAGTGAAAAATTCTAAAGCTAAATCCACTGCACTTTCAGCTTTCAAGCCTATTTCCACATATTGTGTAACAATTTTTTCTATTTCTGGCAAGAGAAAAAAATTGGCTGCAACAAAAGTGTCGAATGCGCTGGAGGCTGTTAAGTTCTTGACCTCAATTGAATCAGTATATAAAAATTCCAAAATTAACTTCAAAGCCGAAGTAGACAAGTTGGGAAAAGTAATTTCGTTGGAAGTTGTTTCACGCATTCCATTAAAAAGCATTCTTTCAAAAAATTCAGATCGAGCTGCCAAGTGAAGACGAGATGCATAGAGTATCTCGTCACCTTCATTCCAATTTCCACATTTAATTTTGAGATCGCTAAATTTAGGATTATTCACCATGAGTTTAAGGTCGGCAAGAAGTGCCATTTCTAATTTCAAAGGAATGATTAAAATGGTTTTTCAAGCGTGTAAAAAGAAATAGCTACAACTAGCAAGGGTATTTAACCTCTTTAGAGTTCAAAGTGTTTAACCAGTTCAAAGGAATCATAATGTGTACAAACTTGTTATTAACCTGTTATTATTATTTAATTGGGATGTGTCACATCCTAGTATAATACCTTTTCCCGCTCTTTCAATGAAAATGCATCAAGTTCATAATTATCCACTTTAAAAAACTTGTGTTACGATTTAACCGACTATTTAACTTCAAACAAATAAATTCAACTTTTAACAGAATGTGTATGTACACATTAATATAGGAGTATATTTGTTGATATGTAATTCTCGCAGTGTTAATTCCAAATTCGAGCAATTGTGATTTAGACACAACATATTTATTAGTTTTCCGCGTGACAGCTGAAAAAATTTCAATACAAATTTTAATTAGTAATGTTCACAAAGTTGTGGATTGTACTTTTTGTCAACATTTTTCTGTCATTAATTATTAACTCAACTCTTAAGGTCTAAAATTAAGAGATTCAGCTTAACCTTTTTGGAAAGTCTACTGCGGAAGGAATTGGCTAAATTTGTTCGGTTTAATAGCATTAAGCATTAGAATTATTGTCAAATTTTGTGAATCGAACATAATAAAAAGCGGAAATTGTATGTGATTTACAATTTAAGGAGACAAGTCCAAGAAGTTTGTGATCCAATTCGCTTATTGCCACAAAATCATGTCATTAAAAACTTAACACCAAACTTAAATGTGAATCAAAGAATTCATGGTTTTTCTTGATCTCCCAAAAAATTGGAACAATCTGAAGTTTCACAAAAAATAAAAATCATGATTTATTATCTGTACCCTAAATTTTATTATATTGGAGAAAAATTTTTGGAAGAAAATACGAAGGCCAAAGAATATAAAATTGAAATACCAATTTTTATAACTCGATGTGAACTCCTTCCTCAACTTCATCCTCAAGTATAGAAATCTCTTCAGTCTTATTAAAGCTTCTCAAGATATTTCTTCGAATTGTGAGGTCATCGATTTTTGTCTTGGCGACTGCATTTCCGGATTTTTTTAACAGCTTTTCGAGTCGTTCGGTTTCCTTGTTAACATATTCGCTCTTGTTCATACTCTTTTCCATTACTTTAACATAGTAATTCGCAAATCTGAAAACGCAAAAATTTTCACATTGACTTTTGCCACTATGGAGGTTGTTTTTTATAATTAATAAAAAAACGTTAAAACTAAATACCTTGTATCTAGATTCTTTGCAACTTTTCGAGCTTTCTCCACTATATCTTCAATGTCATCGTTTGACGCCTTGATAAAAAAGAGAGCCAATTCATCTAAAGCAGCAATTTTACCCGCCTTAATTGAAAAAAGAATTTAATTACATGAAGATTAATGATTTTTTACGCGCGAAAAAATTAACTTGTACCTTTTCGGATAAGCCACCACCCACAAGACGGTGAGTTCCACAATGTTCATTTAAGAAATTCACAAAATCTTGTTCGGTACGACCGCCCTCGTAATCAACAGGTTCTATTCCCTCACCTTTTGGGAAATATTTAATTGTGGGATATCCTTTGACACCATATTTATCGGCAACGTCTTTATGTGCTGTAGCATCTAAGTTAGCTACGACACACTGAAAGCGATATCATATGAAGCAAGGAGAAGCTGAAGTATTTAATTTTTCTTTATATTTTTGCCATTTACTTAAAATAGTTTTCACTTACATCCGATTCTTCGGTAAAATATGATGCGACTTTCTCGTAGATTGGAGCTGAAAAGAGAATAATATTTGAGTTCTCAATTATCATTTAAATCTCTTAAAAGTTATATACCTAGATTCTTGCTAAAAAATAGAATCGAAATTAATTTCTTGAAAAAAGGCAAAGAAATGCTAACAGGAAACCTAACTTACCAGTGACCACACCATGGGGCATAAAACTCAACCTTTTCATTAAACAATCACGACGTTTATCAGATAAATGAATATATAGTAAACTGATTGATTCAACCTTTAAGTATTATCCTACCAGGACATGTTTTTTCGGGTCTAAAGCTATCTCATTAAATGATTGTGAATTGAGAATTGTTACCGAGACTACAGGTTTTTTAATACTTGGTCGAATACCTTTGAGCGAACAAAAAAATAATGATTAAACAATTTAATTAACTTTCAAATAATAAATTCTTTGATTAAATGTTACCAGTCTTTTTTTCAATATGGCTCGCCAATGTTTCCAGATCACGCCCATCTGAGTAATCTTCCGGTTTATCCGATACCCCTTTATCAAACCATTTTAAAGTAGGAAATCCACCAACATTATATCGACTTCCCAAGTCATGGTAATTATCTTGCGAAGTAATTTTTGATATTAAGAAATGATTATAAAACTACAAAAAAGATTCTGATGCAAAAAATCTTAAACTTACCGGCATCAACTTTAGCAATTACAACACGATCTTTAGCACTGGCGAAAGCTTCTCCTAATTCTTCCCATATCTAAAAATTTAAAATCATGAATTATCCCTTATATGTAAAGAATTCAAATTTTCGAAGTGTATAAGGAACTCAAGTTTAATACATACAGGTGCTAAGTTTTTACAGTGAGTACACCACGGAGCGTAAAACTTTACAAATACAGCTCGATCTTTACCGACCACCTCATCAAAATTGTCAGGTGTCAATTCAATTACATTTGAATTAACACCAACAAAAATATAGGAGGCCAACAGAAATAAAAGAGCAGAAATTCGAAGCAATGGGATCATGTTGATTTTTAGATTTGGAAATAAAAATTGAAACCGAAGGTTGTTCAAAAATAAAATTAGAACATTGAATATAACGTTACGCAATTTAATGTATACAGTTCATTTTACCAGTCATAGATAGCCACGACAGTTTCACAATTTTTGAAATGATTAATTGATGATGGTCGGGGAAAAATATTATCCTGTCTTAAAGTCTGATAATCCAGGATGATCACCTGACGAGAGCCAGATATATTATAATTGAGAAAAATTTTGCAAGTAAAAACTCGTATTCGGCAAAATTAAATTTTGATAGGTGGCCTTGTTCTAATCACAGATAGCTAAAGAATGTGGAGCTTTCATAAAGATAATCACGCAGTTAGACCCTTAAGGTGAAATCATCAATTTCTTCGAATCTTAAAAGAGTCTTCTGGGTAAAATTTATGCATTTTAGAATTTACTAATTCTCGATTTTTAGATTTTGAAATTTTGAGCTCAAGAAGTTCTAGTATTTTAAATTTCATATATATTAAAGAATAAGATATTTTATTTATAATTCAAGATCTAAACCTCTCCTGTTGAACTTAAGAGGTTTACAAGTTCTAGGAGCAAACTATGAAACTATAATGGTGCCTGATATGACTAAAAGTCATCCAGGAAAGGAATATTCGTTCGACGAAGGTAACAATACCAAAATTAATTGAGCTTAATAATTTGACGAAGATGAAAAGTAGGAACTCTTGTTATAGCAAAGACTAAATGTAGACTCATTGAGGCATAAGCTGCGCTAAGGAATAGACTTATTCCTTAGTGCAGCTTTAAGATTATGCTCAATTCTCTTGGGTATTATTTCGAATATATTAAATTTGATTTAGTAGAATTGTATAAATTTCGAGCCCCTGTGGTGTAGTCGTTGCATATCAGAATTTATGCGGCTTTCACCATCATTCCTGAAGGACCTGGTTCAATTCCAGGCGGGGGCTACTCAAAAATTTTTCTAAATAAGAATTTTTCAAATTATATATATTGTATGATTGACATTGTTTAAAAAAAGCTCTCGATTTTCAGAAGGGGAAAGTTTGATTTTCATTGTTAATTTTTTATTTAATAATTAATTGTAGCTTATTAACTAACTATTAATTTTATTATATTATTTAATATAATTCTAATTTTAAAATTTTAAATTAATTTGATTATTAATTTAATTGTCAATTCAATTGCTAAATTAGTTAATTAATACAAAAACAAAAGTTTTCAAAGTTATGAAAAATAGGTTATTTATTAATTAGAAACTTACTTATTTTATAATTTATTTTTTGGTATTTAATAAATAAATTAACTTGAAAATCAATAAAAACTGTTTTTGTAATTAAAAATTAAAATAAATTGAATTTTAAGATTTTTAAATAAAATATATTTATAAATTATTTAAACATTTTAAATATTTTTAATTAAATAATTTAAATAATTTGTTTGTTTGTTTTTTTCTATAATTATTATATAATTTTTTTATTGTTTTATTATAACATTATTTTTAAGTTTATTATTTTTATATTATTGATTATAATTTTTTTATGCATTATTAATATTTATTAATTATATTTTATCAATAATTATATAAATAAAATATCAAAATTTTATTATCATTTTAATAAATTTTCACTTTGTAACAGTTTTAATTTGTAATAATATTATAACATATAAATATTTATGTTTTATTCTTTACGATATTAAATTTTTAATTTTTATAAAAATTTTCACATTAAACACAAAACTATTATAAAATATTTAATTATTATTAGTAAAGCTCAATTTTATATGAAAACAATATTTAAAAATAGATTCAAATTTTGATTGATAGTTATTTATATGGCTTTATTATTAAAAGTAAGTAAATAGATAAATAAAGAATTTAAACAATATAGTTTTATATATTCATGCAAAAAATTAATAAAATAGTTGGCATAAAGGTAACAATAAAATTTATTTGTCATATAAAGTTTAAAATAAAAACTAAATAATTTTTTCATATTTAAAGTTTCTATCATTAAATAATTTTATGTTAAATTAGGTTAAAATTTTTATTTAATCTTAATTTATCCTTGAATCAATACAACCAATTATATTATTTATAAGATTACCTAATAAAAATGTTTTTTTATCAACCAATTAAAATTTATAAATTGGATTTTTTGTTATCTAAAAATTTTAATAATATTTATTTGCTATAATTCGTTCATTATTTTTAACATTGTGCACTATTTAATATTCTAAACTTTCACAATTACAATAAAAATTTTTTACACAAATAATAAACATTAATTTTCTTACATAATAAAAATGGCTTAATATATTTGATTTGTATTCAATTTATCCAATTTTTATTAATTATTCTAATTATTTTGTTTATAAAAGCTTTATTAATATTTAAACAATTAAATTTAAAATTTTCAAAATTCTCACGTTTATGAGATATTTTTTTATATTAATTACAAATAATTTAACATATTTATAGCATCGGTAAATGAATTAATTATGCTATAAAGTGTATTTTTCTGGTTGTTATTATTATATTATTAAAAAATATTAATAAGAAATGATATAAAAAAAAAAAACATTTCTTATTATTTCAGTAAGAAATATAAAAGTTATTAAAATAGAATATTTATATTTTTTCAAAAATTGCCAATTTTTGTACGTTGTTTTATAAAATTTAATATTGTCGTTGCTAATTTATTTGTTAATGCTATTTGTTTATTTTTTGTTGTTGCTGCTGGTTATTTTGTTATTGTTACTGTTGTTGATTATTTTAATAAAAACTTTTGTTGTTGTTGTTGTTGTCAGTTTTATAAGTTATTTGGTTATTAATCATCTTACAATTGCTGTTATTATTTTATTAATAATTATATTTGTGAAAAACCAATTACCAAATCTGAAAAAAAGAAAAAACAAACAAAAGAATATAAAAAATTATGATTTTACATGTCATTCAAATAAAGTCCATATAATTAATTATTAATTTTTTATCTTTTATTTATTTTAAAACCTTGTTTTAAAGTATATTATTAGCTTGCTCCATTAATTTTTAAACTTAGAAATTATTTAAACATTTATTCATAATAAAACTTTACTTACATTTGCTTAAACTTTTTTGTTATTAATTTGCCAAATAATTAAAATATCAAAATATACTAAATAGTTTAAGAATTATCTGTCCAATTATACATATCAACTAAGTTTTCTTGTAAATAACGCATAAAGCTTTTTGCAGCTACTGGTTGAGCCAATAATTGTCACATAGTACATCTAGTGCATTAAGCATATTTACTTTTAATTGTTTTCTAACATATCAATGTTTTTGTTTATATAATCTTTAAAAAGTACGGTGTTATTCTATTTTTTTCATTTCTGGCTAATAATTATTTTGCAAGAAGCTCAAAAAATGTTACTTGAGTAAGTCATTCATGCTTTATAAGATGTTGAGGTCATATTATGTAACAAAAAACGCATTAAATATTAAAACTAACTCAAGTTGGAATAGAATCCCAAATCAACTCAACTCCATGACATATAAGTATTAAGCTGCTTATTTTTTTTAATTAATTTTTCATCAAAATATCAGTCTTTATTTGATTGAGGGTCTGAAAGAGTCGTGAAAAGATTTTAATTTTCAGAATGTGTCTACTTTGGCCTTGAAATTAATCTTAGAATTTTTGTATACTGGCTCAATTTAGGTTAAAAACTTAACAGCTTCAAGTGTCTTTGAAAGTTTCGTTGCAATCAATTATTTTCTTTTGCCCGAAATAGGCAAATTTATCATGCAATATTTAGAAATAGGCTTGAAAGTTAAAACTGAGATGGAGTTATCTTTAGAATTTTTTACTAGAGCAGTTATGCAAGATTAGTCAGAGGACGAAAATAATTATATTTGTTAGTATACAGGAAAGTTGCAGAAACGCGACTTGATATTATGATAAAATGACTAGCAAAATACTAGAGAGACAGCTACAGATCGTGTCATTAGTGAATATGATACCTTTCGTTATGTGGTTTTATGGGATGCGAAACAGATATTAAAAGAATCCTTAGCCTTCTACTCAAAACTATTGACTGTAATAAATGAAATAAAGATAAAGGAACCTCGCTTCAAAGAACTGCTACGATTAGAAGAGGAAAAGCCTAGCCTTCATTTTACTCATATATTAATAGTACAAAAAGTTCTAATTAATATATTTTCTGCTGCCTTAAATTTTCAGTCAGTTTAAAATTTTCGTTCATCAAGCAAAATGTATATCTAACACTGGGTCTGATTCCAAAGTGCCAAGAGGATAGATTATAAGAGGAGAAATCTTCATATGAATAAGTCGAAAATCAAATAAATGGGAGAATGCTTGATGGTTTTCTAATTGAACGTTTATTAGGAGCTCGATCTCTCTGAGCAAAGAATTCCATTAAGGAAACTTTATTTTTTAATTAGACCATTCTTGTCGAAGAAAAAGATGCTACAGTGTTGATTAATGTTTATGGACGGATGCTGATTTTAGCTGTTTTCTCGAACTTCAGCCACATTGTTGGTTGATCGGATCAAATGGAAGTTATTTTAATAATTCTATTGATGAGAGGCAAGCTGAACTAAGGGTATCGAGTTATAATCCATCTCGATATTAGATGCAAATTCTTGTCAATAAACTTTTACCTTGAATAGGAATGGACGCGTGCATCCCTAACACAATAGCTGAAAAAGAAAGCCGTTTTGTAAGTAAGACTGGGAAATTGGGTTTTAAGCAATTCTGGTTTCAAAGTTTGAAAATATAAATATCTCTTACCATTTTTAATTAACTTATGCTAATTTCCAAAAAACAATTCATGAATCATTTCCATGGGTTGCTTTTATTTACAGATTAATTTTCTAACTCAAATAAGAAATGCATTTTGGAGTAAATATATCTTTTTACTATTTTCATAAACATTAATATTTAGAAATTAATATGAATTTTAATTTTTTTCTTGGTTTTTATGAAAATATGATTAGAGATTTAAAGTTCTTTATTAAATATATTCAGAAAAAGAAAGCTGTTAAAAAAAAAGTTCAGAGAAATAAATTATTTATTTAATTATTTAAATTGCAAATAAGAATAAACAAAATTCTTTCTCTTTCTTTAAGAGCGGTTCTATATTTAAATTTTGTCAATTTTTTTCAGATTCAATTCAAAGGTTACTAAAATTCTTTTTAATATCAAACAAGAAATAAATTCCAAAAAAAAGTTTTGATATTTTTCATTTTATTTGATAATAAAAAGAATTTTTAAATAATTTTTAATTTTTTTTTGAAAAATTCATTCATATGTCAAAGATTTTTGATAAGTAAAGGTATTAAACATTTTAAATTTCAATGCAATATTTATTGAATGAAACATATAATTAAATGATTTAACATATTTTTTCATAATTTTATTTAAAAATTTTGGGGAATTAATTTTTAGCTTTATTTTTTTTTAATTGACAATCATTTTAAATAATAATTATACTAAAATCAAATATAATATTTTTTTTAATTCAAAAGTCTTGAGTTTTTGATTTTTTGGAAAACCTAAATGATTAAACTTAAATAAATGTATAACTAATTGCACAATATTTTTACTCAAATTCAAAAAATCTAAAGTTTTTTGGTTTGAATTTAAATTTATTAAGATTAATTTTTTTATATTTAACTATAAATTGATTTATTTTATTTCAGTAATAGCAATTTTAAGAATTCTTAAAACACACAGTTAATCATATAAACAATTTTTCTATTGATAATGATTATCAATATGATTAATTGTATTAGCCACAGTCACAAAAAAATTATTGATTCATTTCTTCTTCCAGCCAATAAAAAAAACCTATTTTGGGATTTTTATTATAAAGATCTCCTAATTTTTTGGGATCTTTTTCAGTCTTGATTATATGAGAACGCGCTGTTTCACAATTAAAATTAAATTTAATTTAGATCAAAAATTTTTATTTTTATATTCAATCACTGAAAAAATTTCGGAATTGAGAAACACTCAATTACACTTTATTTTCTTTCACTTTAAAAATCCTCCATTAATTGTAATACAAATTTTCATTTTTACGTTTCATGGAAATTCGGGAAATTCTTCACTAGCAATTTCTTGCCCAATATAAAAAACTAGAAAAGAACTTCTTTATTTGTGGATTTGTTTATTGCTTATAATTGTAAAAGTGTAAATTAAGGGTTTAATTGTTTTCCAAAATTTCTGATGCTATCTTGTATCAATCATAGGAATGAAGAGGTCATTAAAAATCAGTTTTGCAAGGTTCCTGATTATCACGTTTTCTTTATAATCAACCCAAAAATTTTTATTAAATGCTATTTTTTTTTTGGTGTGTGTAAATACAAACTCATGCTTGGAAAACTCAAATAGGTATGTACGCCAAAACTTTTATTTCCTAATCAGGTCTAGTACAAATGTAGCATCATTCATGCTTTTGTCTAACTACTCCCAAACTCGATCTCTTGAACTCATGCCCTCATCCTGCAGTTGGTTTCAATAGTTTATTCGATTCGTGTTCCATACATTTTAACTTCTGACATCATTGCTAAACGGATAAAGCTAGTTTTAAAGTGTTCCCAACAATGATGTTTCAGGTCTTAGGAGGTGTTGTCAAGAATATATAAAAGTCTGTGGCGAGAATGGTACGTCAGAAAAGAGAACATCAAACTATTAAAGAGTGGATATTTGTGAGAATTCTTATAATTCCTTGTCCTTAACATTTCAAAATTCTATTATGTCCTTATCTAGAGGTATCTATATATTTATTTTTAAGTTCAAGCAAATGTAGCGATAGTAAAGGAAAGAATCGATGTTTTTGGTAATATTTTTTTGTGATTGATGACTCAAAACTTTTTTTACTTTTATTTTCAACGAACATCTCAATAGACAATACACTTAGTTCTCAAGACTCGAACAATGACTCGGCGACGTCACCTGGTAAAACTTTTTTGAAATAATCAAATTAGTGAAATTATCAAAACCTTTTTTAAATATAAAGTCTTCCTTACTTCCTTCCGAAAGTTATCTTCTTCATTGAAACGGACACTGATCAGGCAGACACTATTGTCGATATTTATGCAAGTAAGTCAATAATTCACGAACTATAATATTATCTTGAATATCTTGAAAGCTTTCTGAAGCCTGTTTCAATTCGTGGGCGATAGATTCAATAAATAAACAAGCAGAGCAAGATTTAATGGGTCAGAACGGTAAATAAGACAGTTCATTGCTCAAAAAATGTATCAATTTAAACCTTCAATTCTTTCAAATTTCTTGACACACACAACTTTCATCAACTAGGAAGTAATTCGACGCCAAATGGAAAATCATCATCAAAAATTTGGCGACCCGAATTTTGGGCACCAAATCCAAAAAAGAATGAAAAAAAAGGTATATTATTGAATTTATAAGTGCTTTTTAATCTGTCTTTTACTTTGGATAACATTATTCTTTGTCATCCGACTGACCTTGAAAATATTACAAGATCTTACAAATAACTTTCACAAAGTGTCGACAATCCGAAGGCTGGATATATCTGATGGTATGTTTACTATCTTCCTTCTGATCTTGTCTCCTGATCCAAGAGCTTATATAGAAACCCTCTCTGAATTTTATTTAAACGTTGAATAGAACCAGATTCACCCGAAGACAATAATCCAAGTATCTCAAGTAAGGATTTTACCCATTTTTTATTTTGAAATTATAATTTAAATAAAAACTCAAACTTCTTATGAATGGTTTCAAAAAGATGATACGAACAACGAAAAAAATTCAAACACTTCAAAGAAAGGAAGCTTTTTTAAAATGGGAAAACTCGTTTCGAAATTCTCTTGCATGAAAAAGTAAAAGGCATCTCTAGACTCCTGTGAAGTATAATTGTAAATTTATCAATATTTCATTTTCATAATGCATTCCTGTAACAAAAGTTTTGTATTCCGCTCGTTTTCAAAGATTTAATTTTTATAATAAGCTAGAATTGCTAAATATTGTAACATGTTTTCAACAAAGGTTAGGTGATGAATGAATAAAATATTCTAATTATTAAATTTCTCTAATGTATATACAGATCACATCAATATGATAACGCTTATAATTTCTAACAAAATTTTATTTTAAAAGAAAACCTGGTGATTCATTAATTTAGCAAAGATATTTTTTCAAAGAATGAATGAACAATAAAAACTTTTTTAAATGGATTTTTTAATTAAATATTTGTATTTGAAAAAAATAAAACCATTTAAAAAGATTTATTTTTATAATTACAAATTTATATACATTTTTTATTTTGAATATAATTTATCAAAATATTAAAGTACATGATTTTAATAATAAAAAATTAAATTTTAAAATTTTTTTAGTTTAATTTTTTGATTATATTTATATGAAATCAAATATAACCATTTTTTTGAAATTTATTTAAAATTTTTAAAAATAAACAAATATTATATAATAATAATAATAATAATAATAGCTTTAACAATTTTGATTATAATATTTATTGTCAACAAAATTCAAATTAACTATATTGTGAAAAGTATTGAGTAGAAATTTTATTTTTGATAATTTCATTATCTAATTTTGTACAAGATAGAAAATGTTATCAAACTTCTTTTTAATTTTTATCCTAGTTAAAAGTAAAAAAAAATTATAAATTTATTATAAACTATTTTTTTCTAAACTTAATAAATAAATTTAAACAACTTGTTTTTTTTCTTCATTAAAAAATAGTATTGTTTTTAGCATATTAATTTAATTCAGCACTTTTTTTAAACCATTATTGTTTCATTTTTTCTTGCTAATGTGATGCTCAAGTTGGCATATTTTATTGTAAAAGTGATAACTTTCAATTTCAATAAATGAAATTTTTTTAAATATGAAGAAAAAGTTACTTTCAGATATTTCTCAATTCATCTTGTTTTTTCTTTATTTATAACTTTTTTAACCTAGCCTTTCATGTTTTAGGTATATATCGTTCCAATTTCTTCCTAGTTTCTTCTTTTGCTTGAAGCTTTTAGAAATAATAATTTCATAAACCATATCAGGTGAAGGGTATTATTGGTAATTATCGATTACCGCAATAAATAAAGTGTATTGATGTGAAAAAGAAAAAAAACTTTAAAATGAAAGTTTGATTACCCTTTTTTCTGTCTTGGATTAATATATTTGAAAAAATGAAACTTGAATGCAAAAGAAAAAAAATGAAATTTGCTTTAAAATTTTGATTCAAATTATGAGCAAGTTGAGATATTAGATATTTACAAGAAGAGTGTTTGTTTGATCGAAAGGATGAATTAATTTTTTTTTTCTCATTCATAAGATTAATAGGCCAAATGGCTAGACAATGAAAAAAAAAACATTCTTCAAAAATGAATCATTTTTCTTAAATGTCTTCCTTATATATGTGGTTATTGAGACTTTTAGTTTGATTGATTCAAAAATTTTTTTTAGAAAATGAATAAGAAAACCTTTATATTCACAAATATGTCCATAAAATGCTAACTTAATGAAGTCGTTAGCCCTTTTAAAAACCAAAATTTATTCTTTGACATTGAAAAAAAAACTTCAAAACTTCCTTTTGTCAGATATTCTTACGTAATAATTCACAGAACTAGTTTTTTGCATTGGATCAACCATATTCACCAATCAAAATTTGAAATTCAAGTCGATATAGATGCATTCAAATTTCATAGTAGTATAATTGCGCGACTATGGAGATTCTATATTTAACATTTATAGCTAATATACAATGATCATTATCTATTGAGAAAATAAACGCTAAATAGGAAAAATTATGTTGGTGATTATAGATTGGGACCTTTTACGATCCTAAGCCATCAATATTAATTTTTGTAAAAAACCAGAAATAACTATGAATGCATAAAATATTTGAAAAATCAGGATTTTATTGGTTAGGTCATTGCAAGTAAAAACCTTTTGACACAGGTTTTACGTTGCGATAAAATTATCTTTTCAAAGTAATACAATAAATTTGAAACATATTGTGAATGAAAAGCTAATTTAATAAATAATTTTATTGACAATAGATTTAATGTGAAAATAAGAAATTTGGAAAAAATGATTCACGCTAATGGTAGCACAGTATTTCTCCTTTTCTTTTTTGGGGAGTAGTTACCTATTTTTTAAAAATAATTTTTGTTCAGGTTAACTGATTCATACAAAAATTTAAAAAAGAGAATTTTCATTCAATTTTATATTGATTATATTGAAAATGAAGGTACATGCATTAAAAAATATATTTTCTATGAAAAGTCTTTACACAAAAGAAATCGAAATTAGCTGAAATTAATATAAATATTCACCTTCGAATTTCAAAAATTTTCACTCATCTTTTCGTGAAATAATTACACCTACATTCTTATATTCTGACTCTTCATCTCTTTAATAAATTTATTAAGTTAATCTCATAAAGAAAATGTTTGATCAATTCATCTTCAAGCCATTTTTTATGGCACTTCTTATTTTTACTTTGCTTGCCATGGACATTTTAACCGGTGTGAAGGCTCAGGATTTCGGGCAATCTAATTTCACTGGTAATCATGGCGATGTTCAAAATACTTCAGGATACCCTCAACAACCTTCGAATCCCAATCAGGGATATTCTTTTGGACCACCTCAGACACCTCCAACTAGCAATTGGTGGGGTGGAAATTCATGTTATCCGCCATCTCGTTGCAGTCCTCCTTCTCCTCCTCCCCATCCCCATCCTAACCCCCATCCTAATCCTAATCATTTTTGTAGTTGTTGCTGCCACCATCATAAATCCCAATGGCCCAAACAACATCCTCATCATGATTGTGATGATGACTGTTATCATGATGACTGTGATTGTGATTGGCGTGATGACTGTGATTGTGATTGGCGTGATGACTGTGATGATGATTGTCATCATGACTGGCCTCATGGATGGCCTAATAAAGGAAAAAAACATCATGAAAGCAATGGGAGGGATAGCTGGGGTAACGAATCGAATTTTGCCCAGAAAAGGGCTTACGAAAATTGGGATGAGGGACAGGATTGGGATGAGGGACAGAATTGGGGTACAGGACAGAATTGGGGTAAGGGACAGAATTGGGGTAAGGGACAGAAATGGGGTAAGAATCGTTGTTGTTGCTGCTGCTGGCGTAAAGGACCGAAAACGGGACCCTATTAGTTAATTCAACACCACCAAGACTACTAGTAAATGAATAGAATATCTGTTGTGAGTATTAATTAATTTAGCTTTCATTACTTAAATGAATTAGGTTATCTGAAAATTTTGTAATTTGATGGGAAAAGTTTGTAGAGTTCAATTTTCCTTTTCATAAATATGCTGTGTATCAACTTTTTTCTGTTTAAAACAAATAAAGTTTGAGTTTTTGAAAATCATTAACATAAACAACATAAATCTCTAAATATACCGAAAGAGGTGTTCGATTTAGTTCTGCATGTTGAGTTTAAACTTATTTATTAAATTATATGTTCGTGATATTAAATTCTCATTTGCTAATAAGGGACATCCTAACATCAATTTTTTGGATCTATAATAAAATATTGTATCAAAATGTGGATTTAACATTAATTATTTTTTATTTAATCATATGAAAATAACTTAAGTGATATTTTTACCAAATGATTTTGTTTTTTATTCCCATATTTTCAAAAGAAAATAATAA
>JAAOMT010000376.1:0-11244 GCA_016748015.1 Geosiphon pyriformis | reverse complement strand
TAATTAATTTAGCTTTCATTACTTAAATGAATTAGGTTATCTGAAAATTTTGTAATTTGATGGGAAAAGTTTGTAGAGTTCAATTTTCCTTTTCATAAATATGCTGTGTATCAACTTTTTTCTGTTTAAAACAAATAAAGTTTGAGTTTTTGAAAATCATTAACATAAACAACATAAATCTCTAAATATACCGAAAGAGGTGTTCGATTTAGTTCTGCATGTTGAGTTTAAACTTATTTATTAAATTATATGTTCGTGATATTAAATTCTCATTTGCTAATAAGGGACATCCTAACATCAATTTTTTGGATCTATAATAAAATATTGTATCAAAATGTGGATTTAACATTAATTATTTTTTATTTAATCATATGAAAATAACTTAAGTGATATTTTTACCAAATGATTTTGTTTTTTATTCCCATATTTTCAAAAGAAAATAATAAAACAACGGCAAAAGCATTATTAATTAGTTTTACATATGTAGTAATTTTAAACAATAAAAATTACATATATCAAACAAGTATCTAATTCTTAAAATCTTTATCCAAAATATTATTTAATCTTTTGTTTGAATCATCAATATATATTAGTTTTGATATAAAAAATATATTAAATGCTTTAATTCAAAACATATAATTCAAATTTCAAGTAATTTTAATTCACCTTAGTTATATAATTGTCATAAATTGAAACTTTTTTTAATAGTTTGTATTAATTTATAACAAATTATATAAAAACAATAATTATAAAATATTTACAATTAAAAATTTTATCTATTCAAATTGCAATACTTTTCATTTATAGTCAGCGTATAAAACAAATTTAAATTAATTTATAATCAATAATGAAATCAATAATTGAGATTATTATTTAAATTAAAAATATATTTTTAAATAATTAATGTCATAATATTATTTTAACAAATAAATAAACACATAAAAAAATAAATTAAATATAAATAAAATTTTGAAAATTCTTTTTTCTTTTGTTTTAAAGATTTTTAATATTTAAAAAAATATATACATATACTTTAATTGAATTATGGATTGAAAAACATAATATATGATGAATATATTATACTAAAATTTTTTCATTAATTTAAATTAAAAAAAAACTTTCTAATTTTTTTTGTCTAATAAAGACAAATTTGTAAAATTGTGTGATTAAAACTATTTTTTCATTTTATAAAAATAAAAATTTGTAATGTAAATTTTAAAGTAATCTAATAAAATATTTATTACACTCAGTATTTATTAAATTTTTTTTAAAAATTATTAATCATGAATATAATAATATTTTATGGAAAAAATAATTGTCTTTATTAGAAAAAATTAAAATTATTGCAAAAGAAAGCAAAAGTATTTATATCTGCCAAATTTTCTCTCAACATTTTTTCAATAACATACATGAGAAAAGCCATTTGAAATATATTTTTCAAAATATAAATTTTCATCAAAACCCGTACTTGAAATGTTTACAACTACTGTTCGAAAAAAAGTCGCATGGTAAAATTTTCCAAATTAGCTGATATGTTCTTTTACAAGGAATTATCGAAATATTAAAATCAAGCAACCAAATATCAAATAAACTTAAATTATAAATTTTCTCATTTTATTGTTTTTTGCAGTGGATATCTCAAATTTTAGAACTTTTAAAAAATCTTACTATTTTATTTCTTTTAATTTAACATTATCTATAAAACAGTTAAATAATAAAATTCTTAAAATCTAAAATTATATTTTTATAATTTGGTTAATAAACTTTAGTTAGTATGCATAAATGGGTAACCTCTAAAGAGAGATTATAAAATAAAAATTATTGCTAAAAGATTATTAAGATTCCTAAAAAATATTTGTCTCATACTCAAATCATTAATTGATATAAGGATGCTATTTTATTACATTGAGTAATTAGGCCATATTACTACAATTACCGATCGTGATCCCAATATATGGACCAAGGTGATTATTCCTGCTGGAGTCTGTAATTGATTGTCCAGCATTACATTCCTAAAATTATTATTCATATAATAATCATATAACGTTCAATTAACTTAAAAATTGCGAAAGAATCAATTTATTTTAGATAAAATCATTTCTTCACTAACTTGATTTTCAATCGCTAAATCATCACCAGGAATCCAGAACTTTTCTTGAATAAACTGTTGTACTCTAGCTAGCCTTTTTTCTTCATTTTTCTCTAATTTTCCACAATCCCATATAACTTCATTTGTGTTTTGAGGACAATCGCAATCATCTGGTCCAATCCATATTTCTCTTTCGTGATGTTGCATTATTGTGCTCTGATCTTCAATTGGAGGAAAATGTGGGAAATAATCATCGAAACGAGTTATCCTTACAACCCTTACTATCTCATTCATCATTCTAGCAAACATGATATTTCCGACTCTTGGTTGACCCAAAGTACCAATAGTAATATCAACTGATAAATTCAACTTCAAAAGATTGATTATTGCAAATGATAGGCCTGCTATGGCGGCATAAGCTATTTGTTTTTTTTTTCATTAAAGAAAAAGAGTGTCGAAATTAGTAAAATAATATATAATGTACTTCCCTTTCCTAAAAAAACTAACCACCACCAACACCATGTCCACAGAAAATAAGCTTTCTATATCCAGATCCTTTAAGTAAAAATTCAATTTTGTTTAAAAGAGGATCCAACATAATTGAAGCATCATTAAACCATTCTTGATCCACTTTTACTAGTCTATTTTCCTTCATTCCTAGGACACTAAATGTTACAAGCTGGTTATTTCTAGCCTGCCATTGTGTTTTTGTCAAATCGGGGCCTTTAAAAAACGCAATGACTGTTTCAGTTTTGATTTCTTCTATTATATCAGCTATTATGTTCGTATGAATGATAGGAAAAGTTTTTAAAATAATTAATGCGTTTCACACATGCCGAAATTAATTAATTGAATAATACTTAATTTCAGAAAATACCAGTAATTCTAGTCTCAAGCTTTATAAATTTTCCAATGTTATTAAAAGGAAAACAATAAGGAAAATTAGAAATCATAGCTATAAATTTTAACTCCTGGATTGCATCGTGGTTGCTAAGGCCAATTGCTCGTTTCTTAGGGTATCCTTCATTACTATCGGCTGATTTTTTTGAAAAAAAGTTAATGCTGTTATTTTCAAATGTTTTTACTGGAAGTGAGAACTGAAGAATTTCTTCAATTTCATTATAATTTTTTTGCTTTAAAGTTAAGAAATGGCGTGAAAAAGGATATAAGTATTTGAGATAGTTAAAATAGCAAAGAAATTTCACCAGAAGAAATATTTGAAGTAAAAATATTAATAAGATAGAATAAATTTTCTTCGATTTAAATAAAAAAAACTGGTGCATTTTTCGCGTAATCTGCCTATTCCTAAATCTACTTGAAAAGATTACTTGGCTATCTTAAAAAAGTATGCTTTCATATTTAAAAGGAAAAGAGCTATTCAGAAGGCAGCATCTTTCCCGATTTAGAAGCTTACATTCTTATTTAAAATTCTTAATCAAAAAAGTAGTTATTGACAAAGATCTATGCCAGTTCTGTGAAAATCCCTCTGCAAAATATTTATTATTTACTTTTTTTATATTTATCCCGGAATATTAACCGAGAGATAAAGATAAGTAATCTAGATTAAAATGGTATTAAAAATAATTTAAAAATTAACTAGGTTTATTTCGTGACTGTGTATATGCCTAACAAATTTAAATGTTATATTAGGCAGTTTCACCTTTAAGTTATTATAATTAGAAAATTTATAAACCATAAAACTGTAATAAAAGTATTCGAATATATACATATTAATATTATATTTTCAAGAATTGGAAGATAACTCCTAAAAATATAAACAGAAATTCTGAGATACTTAAAAAGTGCTAAACTTACCCCAATTTCAGAACTATTTCTTTAATAATATCTTCTTTTATCTTTAATTTACAGTGCACCACGAAGTATCCAACCGAATAGCTCTCTATAGATTACATGTGGCGCCATAAAAAATTCCACAGATTATTCATGTCTTTATAGGTCGATAGATCTTCCATATCAGATATTTTATGATCATTAAGTTCCCATACTAAAGTGTGTCTCTTAATACACAAGCGATATGTATTTGTTCTTTTAAATAAATACACCAAAATCTGAGATTTAGTTTCTAACTACAGCAAAGCATGTTTATTGTAGTAAATCTATTGAATTAAAAAGTAAAAGAAAACAAAAGATCCAAATAACCAACAAAAATCTGACTGAAATCAAATCACAATTATGAAGCAAGCTACCAAGATTGTACAACTTGCAAAAAAAGTTGGTTAATATACAATAAACACTATTTAACAATGTTTATGTAAAGATAAAATTAAATATATATGGTTAAAAAAACATTTTGGCAGACCAAAATTTATTAATCAAGTAGTATTTTCAGACGAAACAACATTTGTCTAATCTAACAGAATTTAGACTAAGAATAAGAATAAACAAGATTAAATAGAGAGATTGTTAATCAGGCTGAAAATTTTATTTAATGTAAAAAAATTTATAAAACAATTAATAAATAATATATTACCATTTTAATTAAAAACAGTTTTTGAAAAATTAAAATAAGTAATTGATGCTATTTTTTTGTTATCTTAAATTTCATATATATTATGTTTTAAAATATTCTCAATACTATTGGCTGTTAAATATTTTAAATTATTATTTTGCTATTTTCAAATTTAATAGTTAACAGACAATGGATTAGTTTTTTAAAAATGCATCAAGTTTTTTTGACTAATTTAATTTTGTTAAATTTAAATACTAAGTTATTTTATAAAATCAATTTAAATGTTTAATAGCCTAATTTTTAGATTTCAGCGTATTTAAACAGTGTTTTTATATAATTTTAAAAAAACAGTTATTTTTGTTTTTTGGCGTAAATGCTTTATTTTTCATTATTTTGAGTTTGTTTTGATTTAAATAATAATTAAAAATTAAAATAAGAATAATATAAGATATAAATTTTCATAAAATATTGATCAAACGGATATTACAAAAATTCATCACAAAATATTAATAAAAAACTTTTTTAATGTAAAAATAGTTTTAAAAATTTCGTAATTCTGTATCTCAATTAATAAATTTAATATCAATTTTCAAGTTATTGGTTAATTTCAAATTACAAAACCAATTTTATTTAACATTTAAGATGATTTATTAATACAAAAAAGAAATTAAAAATGTATCAATGTTAAAGTTACTAATTAAGCTAAAAATAAGGTGGTCATTTGAATAACATAATTGACTAATACATAATAAATAATTAAATAGTAAAACTAACTATAAAAATATTTTAATATTAGTTCGATTTTGGTTTGTTATTTTTAGATATTTATACAATTAAATCTGTTTATATTTTTCATGTAATAACTGGTTAGATCAAATATTTCAAAAGTGAACAGTTTTTCTTAGTCTATTAATTGTTTTAACAGTTAGTCAAGCAAAATTTATTCAATTTATCATCTTTAATATATTTATTATGATAAAAATTAACAAATTAATATTTGAAAAATAACAAAAAATCATAAAATTACTGTAATTTTAATTATCATCTTTCATTCAAAAAGAAATGATGATTATTATTGATTAGTAAGTTGTTATTATGCTGCTACATCATAAAATTACTACTAGATTGTAACAGAAAAATAATTACTTTGTGGACTTCACAACTTCTTGATTCTCATTAGTACAAAGCGTAACAAAACTTTCAGAAACATATGAGAAAAATGAGGTGAGGCTACTTTTTGAAATAGCTTAAAAATTTTTGATTCTCTCAATTCCATTCTTATACGATGAAGTGTTCTTGACTATCTTTAGACACCTTTTATAAATTTTTGTGCCTTTTTCTTTATTAAAAATTCTGAAAAATTTTGATCTTTCTGAAAAAATATTCTACCGTGTTCGAATCTAGCAAGTTAAATGGCGCCTTTCTTTCAGCTCAAAATTACTATAATTTCCTCGTTTGAAGCAGCGAAAAACATAAAATGTTAAAGAAAATTACAGTGGTTGAAAAAATTTACATGGTACAATTTTCCAAATTAGTCAATATGTGCTTTTGCATTGAAATTAGCCGAAATATTTAAAATATTTTCCTTATTTTATTGTTTTCACAGTCGGGTAGTTGTCTTTGTTCTATCTAGAATAGATAGTGGAAGGACCTCACCTTGTCATAATATTTAAAAATAAACAGTGTACATTTTCAATATTTTAAATTTTAAAGAAATCTTACTATTTTATTTCTTTTAATTTAACATTATCTATAAAACAGTTAAATAATAAAATTCTTAAAAGCTAATATTATATTATAAGAATTTGATTAATAAACTTTAGTTAGTTTGCATGAATAGGTAACCTCTAAAGAGAGATTTATAAAATGAAAATTACTATAAGATTATCAAGATTCCTAAAAAATTTGCCTCACACTCAAATCATTAATTGATATAAGGATGCCATTTTATTACATTGAGTAATTAGGCCATATCACAATTACCGATCGTGATCCCAATATACGGACCAAGGTGATTATTCCTGCTGGAGTCTGTAATTGATTGTCCAGCATTACATTCCTAAAATTATTATTCATATAATAATTATATAACGTTCAATTAACTTAAAAATTGCGAAAGAATCAATTTATTTTAGATAAAATCATTTCTTCACTAACTTGATTTTCAATCGCTAAATCATCACCAGGAATCCAGAACTTTTCTTGAATAAACTGTTGTACTCTAGCTAGCCTTTTTTCTTTATTTTTCTCTAATTTTCCACAATCCCATATAACTTCATTTGTGTTTTGAGGACAATCACAATCATCTGGTCCAATCCATATTTCTCTTTCGTGATGTTGCATTATTGTGCTCTGATCTTCAATTGGAGGAAAATGTGGGAAATAATCATCGTAACGAGTTATCCTTACAACCCTTACTATCTCATTCATCATTCTAGCAAACATAATATTTCCGACTCTTGGTTGACCCAAAGTACCAATAGTAATATCAACTGATAAATTCAACTTCAAAAGATTGATTATTGCAAATGATAGGCCTGCTATGGCGGCATAAGCTATTTGTTTTTTTTTCATTAAAGAAAAAGAGTGTCGAAATTAGTAAAATAATATATAATGTACTTCCCTTTCCTAAAAAAACTAACCACCACCAACACCATGTCCACAGAAAATAAGCTTTCTATATCCAGATCCTTTAAGTAAAAATTCAACTTTTTTTAAAAGAGGCGGCCACATAACTAAAACATCAATAAACCATTCCTTATCCACTTTTACTAGTCCATTTTTCCTCATTCCTTGGACAGAATATGTTATAAGCTGGTTTTTTCTAGTTTCCCATTGTGTTTTTGTCAAATCGGGGCCTTTAAAAAATGCAATGACTGTTTCGGTTTTGGATTCTTCTATTACATCAGCTATTATGTTCGTATGAATGATAGGAAAAGTTTTTTAAAATAATTAATGCGTTTCACACATGCCGAAATTAATTAATTGAATAATACTTAATTTCAGAAAATACCAGTAATTCTAGTCTCAAGCTTTATAAATTTTCCAATGTTATTTAAAGGAAAACAATAAGGAATATTAGAAATTGTAGCTATAAATTTTAATTCCCTGATCGCATTGTGGTTACTAAGGCTAATTGCTCGTTTCTTAGAGTACCCTTCATTATGATCAACTGATCTTTTTGGAAAAAAATTAATGCTGTTATTTTCAAATGTTTTTACTGGAAGTGAGAACTGAAGAATTTCTTCAATTTCATTATAATTTTTTTGCTTTAAAGTTAAGAAATGGCGTGAAAAAGGATATAAGTATTTGAGATAGTTAAAATAGCAAAGAAATTTCACCAGAAGAAATATTTGAAGTAAAAATATTAATAAGATAGAATAAATTTTCTTCGATTTAAATAAAAAGAACTGGTGCATTTTTCGCGTAATCTGCCTATTCCTAAATCTACTTGAAAAGATTACTTGGCTATCTTTAAAAAGTATGCTTTGATATTTAAAAGGAAAAGAGCTATTTAGAAGGCAGCATCTTTCCCGATTCAGAAACATACACTTTTATTTAAAATTCTCACTTAATTAAAAAAGTAGTATTGACAAAGAATCTAGGCCTCTTTATAAACTTTGGTCTAGTTCTGTGAAAATCAAGCTGCAAGTATTTCAAAATATTTTTATTTACTTTTTTATATTTATCCCGGAATATCAAATGAGAAATACAGAGAAGTAATTTAGATTAAAAAGGTAATAAAAATAATTTAATAATTAACTGATTTTTTTTCGTGACTTGCATATGCCTAACAAATTTAAATGTTAATTAGGCAATTTCACCTTTAAGTTATTTTAATAAGAAAAATTCTAAACCATAAACTCTAATGAAAGTATTCCATATATATCCATCTTAAAAATTACATTTTCAAGAATTGGAAGATAACTCTTAGATCTTTATAGATCGATAGATCTTCTATATCAAGTAACTTAAGATCATTAAGTTCCATGCCACAAAAATGTCTCTCTTAATACACAGGGATATAGTTTTGTTCTTTTAAATAAACACTCCAAAGATCGGAGGTTTAGTTTCCAACTGCAGCAAAGAATGTTTATTGTAATAAATCTATTGAATTAAAAGGTAAAAGAAAACAAATAATCTAAGTAACCAACAAAAATTTGACTGAAATTAAACCATAATTCTGAAGCAAGATTACCAATATTTCACAACTTGCAAAAAAAACTGGTTGATGTACGATGAAGAACATATTCTAGTTTATGATAGCACTGTTTTGATAGTAAATCATAATGCTCCAAAATGGATATTCTATTAAAATAAATTACCAAATTTAGACTAAGAATAAGAATAAACAGAAAACTTTTGTTAATAGCAAAGAGATTTTATATAGAGCTGTTAATAAATTATGATATAATATATGAATTAAATTTTGTCAAGCAGAAGAAAATTAACCAAAAGAAAAATAATTTTTTAATTAAAATTTAAAAAAAGCTGTAATAAAAACATTTAATGAATAATTATACAAAAAATAATTAATATTTATTATTCAAGTTCAGTATAAATTAATTTTTGTATTTTAGAACCAAAAATATTACAAATTTTTATTTAATAAGATTTGGATCAATAAATTTTTCAATTACACTTTAAGGTTAAATTGTTATAATTATTTATTTGTATAAAATAATTCATATTTTAAATTTGACATTATTTTACATAAAAACTTTTTAAAATTATTGGATTATTATAAAATAGTAAATATTTGATTTTTTAATATTAACAATGTGATTTTTACTTAAGGAATCTTAAATAAAGTAATTGTTCATAAATTTTATAAATATTTTAAAAAAACCTCTATTTTTTAAATAAGTATTGAAAAGAGCTATAATAAATAGCCAATTTTATTAGGTGAAATAATGCTGACATAATTAGTGTTACGAAAACCTTCTAGATACGATTAGAGGTTTTTAAAAATGCATTTAGATCCATTCAACTTCTTAAACTTTGATCTTTCTAATTATTAGAAATTAAAAGTTGTATTACATATTTCATTTATTTTTTCTAGCATAATTTTTTTTGAAAGTAAAAACTTGAATAAATTTACAAATCTAAATTTAACATTCTTTAATTCATTTGATTGTTAATTTTGATCTGTATCATAATATTTTTTGTAACAAACATTGTTCTAAGAATTATTTTTCAAATTTTTACTGTATATTTATAAGTAAATAAATGAATAGTTTCGGTCATCCATCGACTTTTTTCGTTAAAATTCTAGTTTTTGAATTATGTAAACAACATAAGTCTCAATTTTACTACCAATCAGTAAGAAATCTCGAATTTCGATTGCCATTATGATTAAAATTGTATCCATGTCACAAACAAAACCAAGAAAAATATGCTATTAAATATTATTTGTTTGCAAATATTATGATAGTACAAAATATAAGCTTTTGAATTTTTTATCGCTTATTGTATTATTGCTTATTGTCTTTGTTTCTAATTTCAATACAGAATGAATTTGCTTTCTACATCACTTATATTATCTTAAAAAAGAACTTTCAATTCAAATAGTAAAGGCTTTTAATTCTTATTTCCAATTTAGTTTAAAAAAATTTTTGCTTTAAAATACATTGATACTATCTAAAACTTTGTTTCTTTATTCATCTATTTTTATGCCAGAAATTTTAATTACTAAGAGTTTTCCACCACCCAAAGGGGCTTGTACACATTTATGAAATAGTTGCATTCTAGTTAATTATTCTAGCCCGCCGGTCTACACAGATTGGTCATTATTAAATTGATAAAACTTCGGCATAATGATCACTTTCGGTTATTACAACAAATCAGGGTTATAGTAGCGATGAATAGTGCTTTTAGGGGGGGCAATATATATTCTGAATATAGAATTCATCACTTATATAGTATTTAAATAAATATTCCCACAATGAATAAACTAAATTTGCAAGGAATCTTTAATTTGTGAATAATGATCATTTGTTTGCTTTTTCTGAAGGCTAAAATTAAGAAACCAAAACATATCAAAAGGTTCATCAATAATAGCTCTTCTTTCTTATTCTCATGATTCTTTTTGTCCTTTTATATTTCATCTCATTCTGCATTAATATAAAAGTACCTAAGGTCTAAATCATAGAATGCTTCCCACTTAAAGCCAGCAAAAATGCCGAATGTCATCAGTTATCAGATTGGCACAAAATATGACTTTATGCTCTTGACATGACATAACATGCCACGCCACAGTAAAATTAAGGCCAAGCAACAACTTAGCTTTTTTGACATTCAAATTAACCCAGATTGCCAGGAAAAAAAGCAACTATGTACTTATCTCAATTTCACTTTCATATTTCTTTCAATTGTTTATGGACAGAATATAATAAAACAAATGTTTTTCAATCATATACTTACATAATTCTGGATCTTATTTTTTTTATCTTGTAATGCAAGACATCTTCTAATAAATTGCTATAAATATATTTACAAACATAAACTAATTTTTAAAAGTTGTGTCTTCTTTAAATTAGAACAAATTAAAAAAACCTACCTTTATAGTTTTAACTTCATGACTGATAAAACAAATTACAAGTCAATAAAATCAACAAAATTAGAGAATTAAGTAATCTTATTAACTTTTTCAATAAGACTATAATAAATAAATTAAATACCAGAC
>JAAOMT010000133.1:2948-16712 GCA_016748015.1 Geosiphon pyriformis | reverse complement strand
GAACATAATTTGCATGCCCCAACTGTGTTCTTTTATAGAAGTCTGACTGTATTTTTATTAAATTTTCAAATTCAGAAAAAAAACCCAACTTTAAACACATATTAATTTTAAATATTAATTGTTTTAATCAAAAAATTTTTGAAAACTGTTCGGTTTTAGAATAAATAAATACATTAAACCAGGACTTAACAATAACTGCATTAATAGAAAAAATGTTTTTAAGAAACATTTTTATTATTTTTAAGTTATTATTTTTTTTGATTTATTGAAATTCTCTATTATAGTCATAATATTAAATAAAATAGATTTCTAAACTAATTTTATTTCAAAATATTAACACTTTTAAAATTATATTTTCATTAGTTTTTATTGATTTGTTTGTACAAAAAATTAAGCTAAGTATTTAAAAGACTATTTTAATTAATAAAAACTAATACAATTTTATAATTAGTATTAAAATATTTAAATATCTGATATATATACTGTTTAGCAACAGTAAACAAAAAATTGCTAACAAAAATATAGTTAATAATTTTTTTTACTCTTTTAAAATTACATTAAGTTAGAACTTTAAGCATAAAATAATTAGCAAAAAAGTTGTACAACTTTAAATCAAAACATTTTTTAAAACTAGTATTATATATTAATACTATTTTCATTGAAATTATTTTTAAAACTGTAAGTATATTAGTGTTTATTACTTTGATAATAAAAAAATTAATATTTAAAACATAATTTAATCTTATATTAATAAATATTCTAATTTATAAACCAAATATTATAATTAAAACATTGTTTTTAAATAGTAAATAAATTGAAAAAAGCCTATTTAACATTTTTAATATCTTGAAAACATGTTTAATTAATCTATTATTCATAATAATTGTAAATTTAAAACTTAAAAAACTTAAATTTTATTAAATTTGTTTATAATTTAAGATTTTATATTATTTTTTTAGCTTTGTTTTAATAATAATTGAGATTATATTATTTATATTTTTATGTTATTAATCAATATTAATTTGTTTTGCAAAAATATTCATATTTTTAATATTATATATAACAATTTTTTAAATTAAATTAATCATTTAAAATTAAAAAGAAAAAAAATCAAAACCAATACACAATTAATTTAATTTTACAAAAACCATTTTTACAAAGTTTTTAAGCTTAAATATTTTGATCTTTAAACTACTTAGTTTAAAAATAAAAACACCAAAATTATTAAGATTATTAGATAAAATTTAAGAATAAAAAAATAGAAAAATTATTTATAATTATATTTAAATTAATATTTACAATAAAAAAATAAGAAAAGTTTGAAACTAAAAAAAAAACTAGCAAAAAATTTAACTTATAATCTAATTTAAAAACTTTATTCAAAAAAATTTTCAAAAATATTTATTTTGTTTTTCAAAAAAAAACAATTAATTACAAAAAAGATTTAACATTTACAAATAAATTTTTACTAAGAAGCAAATTAGACAAAAACTAAAGTATATATTATTTATAATTTGTGTTTAAAATTTCTTACCAAAAAATTAAGCAAACAATATAAACTAATATTTTGGCATAAATACCAGTCAATTTGCTTTTATTAGATTTTAAGAGTAGTTTTTTGATTAGTACTGTTTATTTTTTATTTTTGGCAAAATTATATTTAATTAATATATAATTAAAATATTTTACCAAAATTAAATTAGACCAATTAATCATAATACTTTTTAAAACAAAACTTATAGTCAAAATTTTTAATAAATACTTCTTTAAAGTTAAAACATATTACAATATATTAAATACAGACATAAAAAACTAAATAATAATTAATTATATATGTTTTTTTAATAATTAAAACAAGATAATTTTACAAATTATATATAATTATATCTATTAATAAGATATAAAGTAAAATTTTACAGATATTTTTGGTATTTTATAATGTTTTGTTAATAATAATTTTGGTTATTTATATTATATTTCTATTAATTAAAATAAATCATTAAAAAGCAAACAAATTAATTTAATTTAAATTGGTAAAATCTATTATAGTTTTTTGTTATAGATTTATTAATTATATCTTGATTAACTTAATAACTTTAAATTCAGATAATACAGTATATATAGTCTTTAAAAATATTCTTACAAAATATTTTTTCCAAAATTACAGCTTAATTTGATTAATATTTACTATTAGATTGTTGTTATTTGCCAAGTTTATAGTCTTTATTATTCTAAATTCAAATATAAAAGTTTTATAAATAATCGTATATAATTTTACCAAAAAAAATTATATTAAAGAATTAAATTATAATATTTTAAGTCTTTTAAAATAACAATTAATAAAATTGTAAAATTTATATATTTATTTATAGTTAAGCACCAAAAAATATATATAAATAATAATTTTTAAATTAAGAGCAAATTATTAAAACAAATTTAAAAGATAGCAGATTATAATATAAGTGATAAGTTTTAAAGCATTATTTTAGAAGATAAAATCATGTTTAGTTTAAATCAATTAAATTATTGTTACAGATTAGAGTAACACATTAATAAATAACAAGAAAAAACAAATATTATATAGTAAAAAAATAATCAAAGAAAAAAATTCAATTTAATAAATGAATTGAATTTGTAAAGATTTAATATACAAGATTAGTTTTATAAATATTTTTATTATTATTTTTTTCAAAAAAGTAACAAGAGAATTTGAATAGTTGTATTGTTAACAAAAGGTAACACGATTATTATAATTATATAATTTTATATTGGCATTCTTATAATTCAATAAAAGATATTGTTTATATTTTTCAATAAATATTTATTTAATATATATTTTATAAAAGCTAATAATATATAAATCAAGAAAAGAAAAGTGAAAAAATAATGAAAAAGAAATAAAAAAGTTGATACTCTTAAAAAGGGATCAATAATTAGATCAGTGATCACATTAAATAATTCAAATTAATGATCAAGTCATTGATCAAGTTAATAGTTAATAATCATATCTACATCGCTTATAAAATTTTTCAGTTTTATGTACATAGACAGCAATAAAAAATAATAATTTGTCATTAATTTTATTTTAATATAAAATTTTAAGTTTTTTTTTTTTCACGCTTATTAATAAAATTAATTTTTATTTACAGAGCATTTTTTAATCAATCAAAACTTATTTATGTATTTGAACCGATCTAAATATTAATAAAAAAATTTCCAAGTTTAAATCTCAAAATAGTTTTTGAAATAGATTCACTTAATTTAATAAATCATGAAAATACTATATATTTAACGTTATAAATTTTTTATTTACCAACTAAAAATAAACAAATAAATAAATAAATATTCAATAAATTTCCATTTTGAATAGGAAATTTTTTGACTATTTCTAAACCTTTCAAAATATGTAATATTATAAATGGGTAATTAATTAATAATCCTTGTTTTGAAATTGTAAACTGATATTAGTTGCTTTTCCCCCCTTACTTTTCCAAAATGTTCTCACACCATCACTTACTTCTCAAATAGAAAAAATTTATTTATAAAAAGGTAAAAAATTAATTCTTTCTGCGTTTCCGATTATATCAGTTGTCATTTTTTGATTCAAAATTTTAAAAAAAGTATAAAATATCTCACACTTTTTCAAAAATTAAGGAATTGTTTATAGCCAATTAAAAGTCTAGGAATCTCTTCTTGGATGTCAAAATGACAAAAATTGGCATATTTTAATTTAAGAATTAAAAATTTTTAATTAAATATAAAAATACAAATTTTTGCTTTCAAACAACTAATCGCCCTTTAGATATTATTCGCAAACAAAATTCTTCCTAATTAAATAATTGAATATTTTATGCGTTATAAGGTAGACTCTATATATTAAACTGAATGAACTTCAATTTAGGATATTATTTTTTATTCAAGTACAATAATCGGTTGGTAAATATAATAAAGCTTTCACTCTCATAAAAATTAATTTAATGATGTATATAAAAAATTTTATGCTGATTCAATAAAATTGAAATTCACGAGTTCAAAGAAACTCACTTTTGATAAGAACAAGGAAATCTGCTAATAATTTTAAAACAAGATTTGCAGAAAGAAGAATTAAAAAATTTATTAACAAGAATCTAAAGTGTGTTTCTCCAATAATTCTTCAGCAACGGGGCAAGAATGGATTAAAATTTGAAAGGTAGGATCAATGTTGTTTTAAGATTGGACTTTTTTGTAAAAATTAAACTTTAATCTTCCTGTGATTTGGAATAAAATCTAGAAGGATTATTACATCAAATGACGCATTTAAGAAAAAGAAAAAATTTAAAGGCTCAGGTTATTCCCGAATACCAGTATTAAATTTCATTTATTGGAATCTACTTCGTTGTAATATTTTTTAAAGTTAAAGAAATTTTTTATAATAAATGTCAAAAACCGTAATTAAAAAGTGGGTGGACCTCTGCCAAAAATTATTTTTAAGCTCTTTATCCTATTTGGACAAGGATTCTCTAAATGTAAATCTCATCTCTTTGGTTTAATTCCTTCCAAAATAATTTTATTATTTAACGTTGATTGTTGGGGGAATATTTATATAAATGTATTTGGGGTCTTGGGTCACTGAAAGTGATGAGAAAACTTTTATTTCCCAACTAAATTAATCTCAGCATTTTGCTTGATCATTCTCAGTATATACAGTGTGTTACAAAAAAAGATCACACACGGAATCGTATAATTAATATATTGTTAGAAAGGCCAAAAGTCACTGATTTTATTATTAATATAAAATTCTTTTGGCTTTTACTCTTTATAATCAACTCACAACGCAGCGACAATGAATTCACTAAAATTGTTAGAATAATTTTTAGCAAAGAATTACACTCTTCAACCATATATCACTCCAAATCATCCATATTTTTTCTCTAATTCACGTTTTAACGTTTGTCAATAGATTTTCAATAGGATTTAGATCCGAACTACACGGCGGCCAGTCAATAACTTTAGTTAAATTTTCCGCAAGAAACGCCTTAACTACTCGACTTTTTATGCTTATGATCGTTGTCCTGTTGAAAGCACCACTTGTTCCCAACAAGTATTCCATTAAATTTTCCAACATGTTTTTGCAAAATTTCAATATAAAACTTAGCATTCATGATACGCCAAAAATAAGATGAAATTTGGGCCCTTTCTGCTTTTGAACTAGCGTGAGCATTTAGTGTAATAATTTTTAAATTTTTCATAATATTCATGTGATTTTAAAATGTTTACCAATTGTACAATATGAAATGTCTACTCCCCTATCTATCTAATTTATTAGCAAAAAAACAAAGAATTCTTATGAACATATTGTTCCGTATTTTCCTTACGACGACTATTACCGCCTTTTGTGATCTTAATTAATTTTAGAAGGGGAACGTTTACTCACTTCAGGAGGAGATCAGCTTTTTCTTGCTATATTCTTTTATTGACAGATTTATTTCTAATGTGAATTATAAACAAAGCTGCAAATTAATTCCGCTTTGGCAATGGTGAACTTTTTATTTGATTACTGATTGGATAAGAAAAGTTTTTATGTAATAACTTTTATCTGTTGATGTTTTAAGTTTTTTGTCACACACACACACACACACACACACACTCACTCACTCACTGTATTTTAAATATTTTACTCAGCTCTTTTTTAACCTATATTTTTGAATGACCATTTTTGGTTTCTTTGAATCTTTTTTTTCGTAAGCTTTAGACAATTTTGAAATTTGGAATTTTTTCGAAATCCAGAAACAAAAATGATGCTTCCAACAAAAATTTATAATTTAAAGAAAAAATTTTGTTCCAAAATTTAATCTTTTACTTAATCTCAACGTTAGCAACATATATAGTAATTTTTACCTAATTCTCATATTATATCTGGTTCTCATGAAGCTATATATTTGATTTTTGGTGTTATCTATAGCTAGGTAACCGAGATATTAAAATTATATATATATATATATATACATATATTAAAAAATACTTTATCTCACAAAATATATTTTAATTGTGTCATCAATAAATTTTTTACGCTCGAACGAAAGCACCACAGACCAGAGTAGCTCTAATTTGTCACTTCAAAAAAGGTTACCTCAAAAAAAAAAAAAATAAGATACAATATACAAGTGCATTAAGTAATCAATTGATTTTGTGACAAACTTTGGTAGTTTTACAGCTGAAAAACCAGCTGCGGAAAACTAATTTCCTTAGATAATATAGCACTAAATAATCAGCATACTAGCTAAAAGCTGACAATATCCTAATCCAAAGTAAAAAAAAAAAAAAATAGTATTATGTAATTGTAATATATTTTTTTTAATAAACATTATTCTAGAAGAATAGCAACGCTAATATAATTTTTACAGAAAGTTTAAATGACTCAACCTTCAAAAATTAAATTATATAAGCAGCAATATGAATATTTAATTTATTATGCCTTAGATTTTTAATTGATAATGCTCATTCATAGTGTGTGAGATAATCAGAAATATAAAGTTATCAAATTAAAAATTTTATGATTTCAAACAAGTATTTTGACATCATTTTTTGTGAAAAGTTGATTATATAATGTTTGATTAATTTTTAAAAAGTATGAATAAGATAATTATTTTGAAAACTTTTAAATTTTAAATTTTTATAATTGGTCGATTAATTTAAATAACAAAAATAATTTAATTAAAGATTAAATTAGAATTTTAAATTTTTAAATAAATAAAATATTTGTTTCAAATTTTTTTTTTTTTTGTAAAAACTCTAAAAAAAAACTTCTTGGGCCTTTTATTAATATGTCATTTTAATTACTCATTCCATAAATGTTCAATGAAATTTAAATTAAAAATATTTTTTTTTTATTTTGCTTTATTATTTTTTTTATAAAATTTATAAAATAATATTATAAACTATTTAATTTTTATTAACAAATAATAAATTTTATAATTAGTATCATGAAAATCTTTTTCATTTTTTAAAAAATAATAACTTTGTCAAATTTTTTTCTCATGGTCATTTGTTTTATTTTGAAAAGAAAATTCAGAAAAAACTTTTTTGTTTATAATAAATTACAAAAATTATTTAAAAATTACTGAATGCGTTGATATTTTCACATTTTGACATATATATATATATATATTCCCAATAAATTCTGATAAAATACGTTTATGAATGATACGAATAATAAATCCAGCATAAAATTTTAATGCTTTTTGCTATGGAAATCATTAGAGTTTCTTGAAGAACTTTCAAGTTTTTTTTTTTACTATAAAAATAATCAGTTTGAAAGAATAAGTTAATCACAAAAAACCCTAAATGACATTCTTTAATATTAAATGCTATATTCTTCTAACTCATAGTCTATGAAAAATTAGCTCATAAAACTTTTACACAAAATTTTACAAATTAGCATTAATGAATGTGCCACCTAGATAACTACATTTAAATTTTTAACATATTCAAAATAAAATTACTTATTGGCTGTTTTCCTTAGAATCAAAGGTTCAAGCTCCTTCATAAATCGCTACAGCTGCAAAAACTACCAGAGTAAGGCATATAATTATCATACTTGCAAAGTTCAACTTCTCTCCCCTTTCAACTTTTCGACAAAGTTTATCAAAATCCTTCTGAAATCGCGTTGAAATTATTAATAATTTTTTGTCAAATTCCTCTTGAACACTATTGTTGCTGGCGATAGACTTGTTAATCTCCCTGCGAACTTCATTGACTAATTTATCGAATTTTCCCAACTCTTTTTGAACATGGTTCCTCAATCTGGTTTTTTCTTCTACGAAAGATTTTGATTCTTCCTGAATCTCTTTTAGATGTTGTTCAAAATGGGCAAGTCTTTGAGGTGTCTTAATCACTTCCTGATATTTTTCCTCCAAGTGTAACACCTTTGAGTTGAGCTCATTATTAAAGGTATCGATATCTTCTAAAAACTTTTGAAGCTTGGTTATCTTTTTATATAAATCAGCGGTATTTAATTCAATCTTACGGAATCCATCGTTAAGAACTTTCTTACGAATTAACTCTGAATTCAAATCTTGAATCTTTTGAGTTATCTCATGCTTCGCATCCTGAATTTTATTAACCTCGGTCTGAAGGTTCATTATAAGATTTTTATTCTCTTCAATCTGTTTTCTCATTACTTCGCCACTTTCTTTAACTTCTTGTGAACTTGTTCTTAACATTTGAATGGCCCTGTCCACTTCTGCCACATCTTGAGCAATTGCTTGCATGTGAGAGCTCACTTCTGTGACCTGTACTCCCTGACTACCTATGATGTTATTGACCGAATTCAACTCAGTTTCAAGAGATTGTAAATGGGAATTCCATTCTTTGATACGAGTATCCATCGTATCAATAGACAATTTCATGTCAGCAATCAGCTGTTCAAGTCGTTCGTTACTGGCGAACGCTTTTGAGAGTTCTTTTCCAAGACATTCGTTATTATTTTGAAGTTTGAGCACTTGAGATTTAAGCTCTTCTCTGTTTACCTCCTCAGAGGTTTGCTTTTCTTGGAGCAATTCAAAAAGTGCATTTATCTTGGCTGCAAAGGCATTTTGCTCTTGAATCTTAGTCTTGATTTCTTCTCGATTTGCCTCACAAGATGATTGGTGTTCTTTAAATGAAGTATGATAGGATTTTAATTCATGAGATAACTTGTCTTGTTGATTAAATAATGGGGATATATGATCCTTTTGTTCTAAAATTGTCACGAAAATGTTATAAATGAGGAAATAAGAAAATAATTAGCCTTTCCTTTACAAATTATCAAGGGGTAGCTTACCTCGAACATTAATCGGTTCTTCTGCTGATGATATTTTTTTTGCCTCGGTTTCTTCCTCAAGATTGTGATTTTTCTCGTTTTGGGAATCTCCTAAATGTATCACATGAAATTAATAACGGATCAAGATGATCTCGCTTGAAATGTCTTTCTCTTTACTAGGCGCTTACCATCAATAGATACAGGCTGATTTTCTGTTCTCCACAAATTTTTCCCGTCTTCGAAAAAATCAAGTAAATCTGAAGGGGAGGTAGCTAAAATATGGGTCAATAAAACATTAACTGCAAAGTTCTATCAAGTTAAAAAACATTTATCAACTACCAATATCTGAATTTGAAGAGGTTTCCGTCAAAGGTTTATTGGTCTCTTCAGCTATATTGATTAACATTTCACCTAGTATGTCACAGGAATTGAAGCAGATTTTTTGTTGTCGTCTCGATTAATAGTTCAAAAATTGAACAGATCTCGCTTAAGTTGTTAAACTTTTTCTCTTTGAACCAATACATACCAGGTTCGTTCGATTGAGAAACAGAATCCCCAGAAATATGATTTGTGATTCCATTATTAGATCTAGGCTCATCTGAATTATTTTCTTTGCAACTTGTTTCAGAAGATTTTTCATCGGACGAATTTCCCGAGTTCATCTTCCTTTGTTCTAAATCAGCATTATTTTCTTTTGAATAGGACTCACTTCCCGACTCATTCATCTTTTATAAAAGTTTTAAAGCTATATTCTGAATTTTTCTCTAAAAAAAATAAATCATACCCTAACTAGTTTTTATATATTAACCTGATAACTTAAAAATGATGTAGTCACATAATTCATCAATTTCATCATCTTTCAAAGCTTTGAGCAAACCAAACAATTATCGCATAAATGGCTCAAATTTTAAGATGATATCATGCTTTTGATTGGTTCTATTCACAGGAAAAGATTCATATGAAAAATCTTAAAAATGCGCATTAAAAACTAATTATTTTGGGCTCCTTGATCAAAAATGTTTTCTTCTCATAAGTTTACATTTAAAGGTCGTTTTATCGTACTCTCCACTGGAACTTTGTTCTCAAATTAAGAATAAAATTCATATAGCTAAATTTTTGGAAAAAAAGTTAAAAAACTATAACGTTTTTATTAATCTTAAAACTTTTGATCATGTAATTAGATTTCTTATATTTGAGAAATAAACTTCATTTTAGCCTAAAAATATTTCTTTTAAATACTAAAAATCATTCACTTTTTATTAATAATTATTTTATTAGATATTATAGCTTTAATTAAAACTATCAGGGTTTTTTTACTTTTTATTTAATATAATAACAAATGTATAATCTTGACTTTATCATCTATTCATAAAATAAAATTATTTCTTTTATTTCTTTTTCTATGACCAAAATCAACTCAATTTTTTATCATAACAATAACTTAAATATATAGTTATCAAAAATAATATTAATTACATATAATAAAATAAAATTTTTTTTTTTAATGTTTTAAATACACTTTTTGGATTTTTATTTTACAATCAGGATTTATAAATATTTTTGTATTTTATTAAGAGATCTATAAATAAAAAAAGGAGATATTAAAAATGATTCTTCAAAATTTCAAAATTAAGTTTTAATTCCAAAAAACACAAGTATTAATATAGTATTTTTTTTATGACAATATAGAAAAATAATATTAAGTGAATTTTTAATAAATATATAATTAATGTTTCAAGGATACAAAATAATGAATTTTAATTTCAATTTATAATTAATATAAAAAAATTTAATTATATAGTTATTTATTGATTAAATTAAATAAAAATTTATTTAATTTTCAATTTTTTAAATTATTATTTTAACAAAAGCAATGACAATAAAATTTAACAAATTATTTATGTTAATATATAAATTGTAAAAAAGAAATTGATCCAATTTAAAAAATTATTCTAGCCATATTTTGACAAAGATGAACACGAAAAAAATCTTTTCCAATAAAAGGTGAAAAAATCACAATTACTTTATCAATAATTGAATTCAAAAATAGAGAATATCGAATTAACCAGAATTTACGCATCCAAATAAACTTTTGAATTGTTTAACCATGGGAGATTCAATATTTATAAACAAAAAACAATTTTTTTTAAACAATAACAAATAGTCATTCAACAAAAAATTAATTAAATTATTCATTAATAAATACGAAATTAGATTAATTTTTTAAACACACAGATATGTTTAGAACCAAAAAAGAATGTAAATAATTATTTATTTATTAAAATATAAAAAAAAACAAAAAGCAAAAACAAATTTTGTTTATGTCGATTATGATATTCTTAATGTAATGCGCGAAAAATTTTATTTATTGAAAACAGTTCAAATTGGTGTTTGATTCATGTTGAAATGAAGATTTTTATTTACATTGATTAGAGAATTGAACATATTTTAATAATTTAAGTCATTCAAAAAAGTAGAATTATTTATGAAATATTTAAAGTCATTCAAAAATATTTAGTAATTTTATTAATAAATTAAAACCAATTTTAGAATTTAAGCAAAAATTACAAGTGTTAAGTAATAATAATAATCCAAGAATTTTTGAAAATGAAATCAACTTAATACAATATTTTTCTAGAATATTCCAAATCCTAAAACGGTATTTTTTCTAATAATAATAATTATTATAATTATTTTTTTCATAATGGCTATTGAATTATTTAATTAATTATATATTATAAAACTAGAATACTAGGACAATTTTTTTTAAATAAAAATTCACTATTAGTATATTGTTATTAAATGAAATTTTCGAATTAAAAGCAAAAATGAACTGGTTTATTTTAAATCCACTAATTCGAAATTGGAAATAAGAAAATTTTTTTTCGAAAAAAATTTGACCAAAAAGGTATTTACACAAAGACTTTTTCTAAAGAATCATGAAAATAGGTGCATATTATAAGCCAATTAAAAGTTTTCAAACTTTAAAATCTTGTTAAAAATATTTTAACGCAGAATGTCCTGGTATGAAAGTGTGGTACATTTTCTTTTCTGAAGTTTGATCAAGAGCAAAGAAATTTTTAATTCAAGTTCGAAACATGCATCCTTTTTCAACAATATAAAAATATTAAACCAATTAAAGAAAATCTTATTTGTTTAAGGTTATCAGAGTTACTCAAACCAAATCCCAATGCTAAAAATTTAAACCCCAACTGTATATCCAGGAAAACTAAAAGCTTTGATTAGCCTAGCCTCAGTTTTACCAGTAAAGAAGATCTCATTTGATTTTGGCTTTTCCTTTGATTTTCCAAGAATGTAACTATTAAAAATAAAATAAAATTATTGATGGCATGACTACGACAATGTTATATTCTTTAATGGAATACAGTGTTGTGTGTAATAGAATTTACATAATCATTGTGCATTTTACCCTTTCACAAAGCGCAGAATGTTTAGAATTAGGGCGAAAACATTCATTAATTTAAGGTTTGTTACAAATTAGGGTTCTTTTTTTAGAACCCAGTAAAAATATTTAATGAAAATGTTCGATTCGTGTGTTCAATAACCTACTCAATTTATTATCAAGTAAATTTCTTGAAATTTGTTTCTCAAAGATCTGGGGGCTGCGTACACATTTGATCGAATTAAACGTGTAAACAATTTACATAAAGATTTAAAAAATTTCATTCAAAAAGATTCATGTACATTCTTTGCAAGAATCTTTGAAATTCCGTTAAAAATGCATACTCCAATAAATTTTGCTTAGGTGAACATGACACAAATTTGTATTTTTTACATTGGTTCATTCGTTTTCAAAATTCTAATTTCTTCGACAAAGCTAAAGTTTACCACAGAAAAAATATCAAATAATAATTAATATTAAATTTTAGATTCAAAAAAATATTCCAAAGAGTTACACTGAATAAAAATTTGATTTATTAGAAATTTAAGTTTTGGGACTGCTTAAATTTTTTTATTTCACCATCCCAAATGTTAAGATTATGATTTGTTCTTTTAAAATCTGATTCCAATGAAACTTGTCAATATTTTGAATTCTAGATTAAATATCTAGTCTCGGATACGAAACAAAAAAAAAGGAATCTTCTTTAGAAAAAATTCACATGAACTATCTCATAAATTTATAATAATATTTTTGATTTTAATATTAAAATAAATACCTTCCATCTTCAGAAAATTTATGTAGTGTCAGTTAAATAAATTTCCAATCCAGGATTTATCTTATATTCTATACTTTGAAAATGAAAAAGAATCAACGAATATCTGATATTTTTTCCGAGATGTTATGAAAGGAATGACGATAAATGCCATCAAAGACTTACATTTTTAAATGTCCAAAACGCATGCAGATTTCTTCTTCAATGAATTTTCTTGTATTAGAAAATATCTTATTCGATGATTTGTGAAGATGAAAAATATTCAAATAAATGCCAATTTCTTTTGTCTTAAATTATATGATATATCAACTGGAATACCTATCATATAAGTAATACATCACTTTCTAAAAGCGGTGGTTACATAATAGTGTAATTGATTACTAAGTTTTTAGTGGAACAAAGCTGTCAATTATTCATTCAGGTCAATTTGTACTCCAAACCTTTTAATCGTACACACTCAAGTTTCGCGTGAATTTTCCTTTGAACGATAATTTTTTTCATATTTATTTAACTAATGATCAAAGAATAGATTTATTGAAACATATGCAGATAAAACAGAGTGAAAGAAAAATTTAGTTTAAGGGTTCTTCCTGCTTACCTCAAGCTTTCCACAACAAACGTCATCATTCGAGAAATCAATTAAAGGGAAAATTTTTGCTTGTGAATCAATGATGATTAACTCAAAAATAAATCAAAATCTTTTTCGTTGAAAGAATTATTTAGAATTGCGTATTTATTGAGCTCAAAGAGAACAAAATCTTTTGGTGAGTCCACTTTAAATTGTCATTGAGAAAATTTCGAGTTTTGGGC
>JAAOMT010000742.1:97330-181683 GCA_016748015.1 Geosiphon pyriformis | reverse complement strand
AATAACAACTAAATATAATAGTAGTATGAATAAAATATTTATAGTTAATGATGCTGTGTTACTAGTAAAAAACACATAAGCTAAGAGATATTATATTTTTATAAAAAAGTATCTAAAGATTAAATTAATATTAATTAAAAGTTTTTTTGAAAATAATAATATTTTGATGATTTATTACATGATAATATAACTTTGATGATTGCTGATTAGCTAAAATTTAATTAATTAGCATTTGAAAATTAAAAATTAATAATAAAAATGGCTAATTTTAAACTTTAATAACTTTATAAAATATAATATAATTCAAAAAATTAAACTGTAAATATAAAAGAAAAAAATTTAATCTATCATATTTACAGTTTAGTTTTTTAATATTATTAAAATTGAAAAACTAGATATAATTTAAAATTATATAAATTGTTTAATAATTTGTACTATATAAGTAATTATTAAAGAATTTGAGAATATTATTTGCACTTTATTTATAATCTTGTATTTCTTTTGATAAACATTAAAAACAACCAGTTTTGGTGCTAGAAGCAGCAGATTTGAAACAAAAATTAGAATGATTGTGATATAATTAATTGTTAATTTAAAAGTAATATTATAGAAAAATGTTTAATATTAAGAAATATTGTAAAAGATCAATTACTCACCTTAACTTTTATACCTTAAAACAAGAATACAGCTCAAAATTTATAAAAAAAATTAATGCAATTAATTTTTTTTTAAATGAACTCTACAGTAAATTATAGATAACTTATTTTTTTTATAGCATTATATATTATAATATTTAAAACATGTATCTTAGAGTGAACAATACTATTTGATGATTTAATAGATATTTCTAATTTTTTTTTATCCATAGTTGAAAAAGTTTGCCAAATGCTTTTGTAAACACTATAATTATTAATTTTTATGTAATTCTTAGGTTTTTCTGTACAATAAGTTCAATATTTGTCTTGTTATTTAATGTTTGATTAATAATTTGCATTTTATCAGAGTTGGTTTCTTCTATGTGTTTGTTTTCATTATATAGATGTATTAGTTCAAGCAGATATGAAATTTTTTCTGAAAATCTTGGAACAAAGTTTTTAAAATAGATTGAGGGAACTAAATAAGATAATATTGTAGTCAAAAACAATTGATCATATAACTTAACTATTAAATTAGACAAAATATATAGTTGGCTGATATTTGTATTATTTGAAACTCTGACTTTTAAATTTATTTTTCCAAATATTCTATTCTATATATAATGATAGAAATATAAATAGAGAAAAATTTTGTTTATTTTGAGTTTTTAATATATTGTTAATTAGTTTCTGATTAAAAATATGTTGTATAAAAAAAACTAAAACAGATTTTGCTAAAAAACTTTTTATAATTTATGATATTAAATAGTATATTATACAGGGGAGTATAAAAAGTATTAAACATTTTTATAATATGTTATATAAAAGAACTAACTTATAAATTGTTAATTTTTTTTTATTATATTAAAATACATGTTAGTATTTTGTTTGATCCCTATTTGCTTCAAGAATAGCTTGAACTTGATGTAACATAGACTTGATCAAATTACAATAGTAATTTACAGGTATTGCATCCCATTTTTCCTTAACCCACTGTTCCAATTGTACAATATTTGAGGATTGTAAATTATGTTGATGAATTTTAACTTCAATATATGACCAAAAATTTTTTATTGGAGTAATATCAGGATTTTGTGTTGGCCAAGAAAGTAATTCAACATTTGAAGAGATAAGAAAAGAATGCGCGACTTTTGATGTCTGAATTGGTGTATTGTCTTCCTGAAAAAAAAACTTTTTTAGTTTTTTTTGCATGAAGTTTTACCATAGAAATTGCATAATTAGCCAAGGTTTTGCAGTGTATAACTCCAGTAATATGACCAACCAAAGGAACTAAAGGACTCAAACCAACTTATGAAAAACATCCCCAAAACATACAACTAAAGCTTTTTCTAACTGTGGCTGCAATACAATCCTTATAAAACTCTTTGGAAGATTTACACCATACACATCCAAATTTTGTAGTCCTAAATTGTGTATATGTAAATTCATCTGACCAAACAACTCATTTAAAATCTTCTACTGTCTAATTTTCATAAGTATAAGCCCATTATAAACATTTTTTTTTATTTGATTTGGAAATTAATGACTTGAAACAATGAATGCACAAGTGAAGTCCTTCTTGAGCTAATCCATTTTGAATAGTTTGTATAGAAATAGATTTGTTAGTATCTTTAATAAAATTCAATCATATTTGAGAAAAAGTTTGGCAGTGGGTTTTTTTATTCTCCATTATTGAATATTCGAATTGTTTATGTGTGTGTTTGTCAAGAATTTGTGGTCAGCCCATTTGTTTTTTAAGAAGTTTTTTTAGCTCATATGACTTCTATACACATATTACAGAAAAACAATAACATTTAATAGTCATTAAAATTTTACTATTTGTATGTCCTAACTTTTTTGCTGAAATAATCCCTTCTTTTTGGTATTCAGAAAGTTCTTTTCTAAAACACATTTGATGTAGTAAATTTTTTCATGACAAGAATGTTTGATATTTTATAAATACGCGTATGATCCACTGTTGTGTTTTACAAGGACGTAATTTATGTTGATTTGTAGATTATAACTATAAGTAATTATAAAAAAAATTATGGCTTAAATTGGTAATGGTATTATTATATATAGCCTTTTTTATATATTATATTAAGTGTCTAATACTTTTTATACCTCCTTATATGTATTAATATAACTTTAGACACAAAGGAAAGTATTTTTTTGATTATTAATAGTAGTAAAAAATTTTAATGCCACCATATATGAAGATTTACATATATAGACATCATTGTTATTAAATCCTTTAAAATATTTTATAAATAGATTCTATGAAATTAAACTTACAATAATTACATAATAATTTTAAAACAAATATTATATCTTAAACATAATATAATATTTTCTTACAATATCTTGCATTATATATTTTTTAATAACTGATGTTTTAAACACTTTTTTTTGTAAAATTTTAGGAATAGATTGTGTTTTATCTGGTAAAAAAAATAATTAAAAGCTTAAAAATATAAAATATAAGAGTAATATTTATGATTAAAAACTAATTTAATCAGATCTGAAAAAAATCTGTAAATTATTTTTGCAATCTATAAAAGATAAAAAACAGTAAACAACTTTGAAAATTTTGACCAGAATTATTTTTATTATAATATAAATACTTATTTTGAATTCACAAATAACTTTTTAATGACTATAATATTGTATTTCAAAAAATTACTTGGATTTAAAAGATATATGAAATTTTTTGTAATAAAAGTTTTCAGTTAAATTTAATATTTAAATGATAAATTATACCAAAAAAAAATATAATGACTAAAATACTTATCATATATTTGATTAAATCATAATCTAATTTTAGAATTGATTTTTTAAGCTGTAAAAAAAATTTTAATTGTTGAATATTTTAACAACTTATTAGAATATAATATATAATAACTTATAACAATAATCAAAAAACTTATATCAGTTAGTGTTAATTTAAGAAAATTAGGTTGGAATTGAATAATCTTTGGCTTTATCTCAATTAAAAAAACTAAAGTTGTCTTAAAGCCTATAATCTTGAATAGCTCTTTTTTGTTAATGTTGTATATTTTTTAATGAGTTTGTTTTAATGCAAAAAATATATGAAATGTATTAATTCAAATAAATAAAACCCAAATTTTTTTGTAAAAATCTAATAAACTTTTTACTTATAAGATTTAGTATCTTTAAAATTGCATGTATTATTATTAAAATACATAGCATTTTTAAAATCAATTGTAAATCCTAATTAAATTCATAAATAAATAATATTTTTTTCGAATTTTTTATTAATGTAATATAGAAAACATATGTCAAGTATTAAGTGACTGATAGAAAAGTAGTGCATAATACCAATTTTGATTATGTTTAAAGATTTTGGCTCTTTGATTACATCATAATATTTTGGATATTCTTCTTTGAATAATAAATTCATAAATAATTTGGCATATTATCAATTACTAAATATAAAAATAAGAGATCACAATTAGACTGTAATACTAAAATTGAAATTTATTTTAAATATTCTTATTTATTATCTTTTTAATTAACAATTATTTGCAATAAATTTTTTATTAACTCTGAAGAATTGGCTTCAATTTAAAAATTGGGTTTGTTTTAAATTAGTTGTTTAATTGTTAATATTAGATTTTTTTGCCCAAATTCTTTGTTATAAGTCAAAGAGGTTTTTGTAATAACTATATTTATTAATGTCATCTGAATTTTCGGTTCAGATAATCTTTCCAATTCCAATAAAAAATTTTCTTTGATTAATGCTAAAAAAGCTTTCTTTGATTGCTTTTTATTCAGAATTACAAAACAGAAATTAAAATTTAAATTGGAACCAAAAAGATTTAAAAAATAGATATATATCTAAGTTAAAAACACTATTTCCATTGTGATACAATTTTGTTATACAATATTACATGATTCAAATTTTTTAATTCTGTCCAAGCACTAATTAGACATTAAATTAATATTATATTATATAAAAAAATGCCATTTTATTTTAAAGAAAAAAAAAAGCTAAAAATCAAGTTAAAAATGCAAAAAAATTATATAAAATAACATATTATACCACTTCAATAAATAATTATGATATTGAAGTAAACAAATTTAACAGATTAAATATTAATAATAGAGAATAAAGTAATAATAATAACAGTAGATAGAATAATACAAAAAATATAAAAGCTGTAATTAGAATAAATACAAAATTAAAAAAACTCAATTTAATATAAAAAACAACAATTATCTAGAAAAAAAAGCAAAACTTTTATATAACAAAAAAATACCAAAGTTAATTTATTATGATAAATATAAACCAAATAGTTTATTTACCAAAATAGCAGCCAAAACAAAAAAAAATTACCACTTTTTTTAATATTAATAATATTTAAACTACAGGCTTACAATAGTTCAAATCTAATAAATCTTCAAGCAATTCAGAAAGTAAGATTGATCTATATGCTAGTTAAATAAAAAAAAGGCAAAAGTCAAAAAAACATTTAGAAAAACAACATGCTTAATTAACTGTCTTCAAATATAATAAAAAAAAAGCTATTTTTGAATATCTTACCTTATTAAATAATAATAATAAACATAAAAGAATTAATGCCAATTTGAAAATTGGCCAGAAAATTTTTATTAATAATAATATATGAAAAGCACAAAAAATTTGCTATTTAGCAAAGTATTAATTGCTTAATAATAAGCTTTCAATATTAAAATGTAAAAAACACCAAAAAACAATTAGAATAATTAATAATAAAAACATTGTGAAAAAATATTATATTTGGATTAAAAACCAAAACTTTAATACCACTTCAGTCACATTTAAAAAATTTATTCAACATGAATTGTTTCTTAATATTGAAATAATGAAAAAAAACTATTAGTCTTATAACTGCAGTAAGATAGCTCAAAATTCTTGATTATTTGTTCTAACAATATCATTAAGACTTATATTATAATAAACATGAAAAAAATAACATCTTGTAATTTCGAAAAAAAATTTTAGAAAAAATATATGAGCATAAAAAGTATATGTCAAAGTTTAAAAATAAATTTATAAATCAAATACGTCCTAACTTACTTAATAAAGAGAAAAAAAGAGTTTTTGTAATCCATAATAAATAGCATTTTTTATTTAAATAATGGCAAGTGTGATATATAAGCTGAGCATAGAAATTTGCTACTAAGAAAAAATGAAAATAAAAGATCAATTACAATTAATGAATTTCTAACTAAAATTAATAGACATTTACATTTACAACTAAATAATATAAAAAACTATTTTAATATACCAAAAAAAGGCACAATGCTATTTGTAATTTGGTGTAAATTAAAATGGTTATTGGACAGCAGCCCATCTTTTTAAACAAATTAGATGTAAAGCAATTCCAATTTTTGAGAAATTATATCTAGATTATACAGTCATATTTGCTTTTAATAATAACTCTAATTATACAGTATTTAATAAAGATGCTTTAATTGCAAGCAAAATAAATTTAAGTCTAGGTAGAAAACAATCATTAATGCAAAATACTTCTTTTAGATTAAATAATTAATTACAATTGATAATCTTTCCAGAAACATATTCAGATGAAAAAATTTAAAGATTGCCTAAAAGAATTAAACAAGTATTAATAAAATGAAAAAAATAGCCATTAAAAAGATTAATATTAGAATGCTAAAAATACAAAGAAAAAATCAAAGATTCTTTAAAAGTTTTTTGTTGTGCATGTTAAGTAATATCTTTAGAATCTAATTTTCTTGCTCAAAAAAATACTATTGAAGAATTAATCAAAAGTATAGGACATAAGTGCATTTTTTTCCAAAATTTTATTGCAAATTAAATTTTATTGAAAGAAATTGGAGAGCTGCTAAAAGAATTGCATATAACAAATGCAATTATTCATGGAAAGAATTACAAAGAACAGTGCCTGAAAGTCTTGAATCAGTATCTTTAATAACTTTTAGACAATTTTTAAAAAAATGTTGGTGTTATATGAATCTTTATAGAAAAAATCTTAGTAGAAAATTAGTAAAATATGTTATAAAAAAATCTCATAGAAAAATTCCAGATAATATTCTTAAAGAATTAGACAAATTAAATAATATTCAAACTTTGTAATATTGTATTTGGTTTTATATTATATAAAATTTAATAAAATTTCATTTTTTATTATAAATAATATATTAAAAACACATGTATATTAACCAATAAAATATAATTATATAAATAAAAACACGTGAAAATCATCATTTAAAATTTCGGACTAATCTACATTTTTAATGATTATAAAAGTTTGCACCATATATAAAATAAATAAATTTTTCTATATGAATTTCATATTATTTGTTGAACTAAATTTTCACTAAAAAAGCTATAAATTAAAATATTCTAACAAAGGCAAATGTTCTATAGTTTAGAATAAATCTAACTTTAAAATTATAAACACAAACTAAAAATAAGGCTCAAGAAGGTTAATTATGTTTTCATTGTCATTGTTGTTTTCATCTGAATGAGACTAAAACTCCTGAAATTTTATTATCAGTTTTGTTTAATATTAATGTAAAAATATTTTTTTTTCTATTTTTGATTTTTCTCTTATTTTTTTATGTCCAAATAATAATTTTATTTAGAAGCTTGAACTATAGAATAGGATTAATTAGCATAATTTTACTATTTTAATTAAGATTACCTTTTTTTTTTGGAGTTTTTTTTTAAATATATTTTTGATTATTTATAAGTTTTATTAATAAAAGTAGTCAAAATATTAAATGTAAATAAGTTAATTAATCATAATTTGTTATATATTTTTATATCAAATAATTTAATTTAATATAATTTAAATTTTATTCTTAAAAGTATACTATATATAATGTATTTTTATAAAATATTTATTATAAGTAAATAGCTAAAAATAAATAAGAAATTACGTCTATCATTTTTTTTACATACAACCATATTTATTCAATTAAATAATTTAAAAGAATAAAAATATAAATAAATTTATAATTTATAATTTAAAAATATATAATTACAATTTATGTAAATAATTTTTATACTTATTATCGTAGTTTTATAAATTTTACAATTTCGCAACTTAAATTAATTATGAAAATTCAAAAAAGCAAAATTGTATAAATTCAAAAAATCATAACTTTAGTATGATTTTAACTATATATATAAACAAGTAATTTTAATTCTTAAAAAAAGATTGTTTTATAAGAACTAACATAATTTCTTTATCTAGTTAATATAATATATAGTTATACCGTATTTCCCGCACATTATAAGCATTAAAGAGTTAATAACTATATAATTACTATTATTATGAAGTTAAAATTTAATATCAATTTTTTTTTAATTAAAAATATATATGTATATTAATAATTTATAAACTTGAAAATATTTAATGAATTAAAAAAAATTATAATAAAATTATTATATATATTATTATATATTTATGTTAATATTTTTTTATTTTTATTATAATTCTTTATGAATTCCGAGAATTAGACAATAAATAATATGATTCCAAATCATTCAGGCTTCTTCAAAGAGGCTTTTTTTTTTAGCTTTAATAGTGATGACATGTACCAAGCTTTTAGGATATCACCAAGTAGATGAGAATTGTCTAGAAAACTTTGCTTATTTAGCCTTAATAATAATAGTACCAAATATAATTTGTGGTAATTTCAGTTTTTTTCGATATAAAGTGAGTGCCTTAACTAATATCCTTTATGGAAGATGAAGAATCTGTCTTTAGTTTTAAAAGCAAAAATAATTTTTTTTGAAACTGAAGTAGACATTTTGAGTATAACAAACAACTTTTTTTTATAGGAAAGAATTTGGTTTAAGCAGATCCCAATTTTTAATATATAAATACAGTATTATATCTCATTGACTATTATTAATTTTCTATGTAACAATAAAGTGGTTATTCAATATTCAGTTAAAATTTACATAGAGCCGATTTTAAGATTCTTTTCTTTTTAGGGGATAACAAGACAGAAGTTTTTTATATGAACCTTTGTTTTTCAAATGTTCAATAAATTTTTGAAGACAATTAAACACCTAAATGTTTTGACCAAACCCTCCAATCATTTAACAATTCTCCAAGAGTTTCTGAATTTTCTGGACTTGTCGCTGAATTATTTTCGGCAAAAACCATGCTAACTGGCCTGAAATTAGGCTTGGAATCAATTATTGACCACATTTTTTGTGAACTTATCTCTTCATTATTTGAAATTAAAGCTTTAGCACTAATCTCTTTGGATTTTTTTATCGATATTTTTCGTTTTTCTTTCCTACTATCATTAAAATGAATTTTTTTATCAACTTGGCTAAATCTCACCTCATATAGCTTGATTACAATGAATCGCTGGAATTGGATATAGCGAGTCAAATTATCTAAATGTGTATCAAATTGATTTGGTTTCCATCCTGCCACTCCAGCAAAATCACACTGGCTTAAAAATGAGCGAATATATGCTTCCAAAATTTCGGGTAATTGTTGTTCAACAAGAACTTGTTGAAGGCGAAATAGAGATTGCAGAAGTGGTTCCAAAGGGTGCACTGTTGGCTGAAAGGTCATATTTTGTAGATGTGATCGGGACTTTGGATGGAATTCGGAAGACGAAGTTTTGGTAGTCTTAATATTTATTAATTGCATATTAAGTGAATGACAAAAAATCAGGACAGTTAAAATTGAAATTTTGCTTCAAATGACATTGTTTGATGTAATTTAATGAGGTATTTATGTATTATTCATTAGCCTCTTCAACCTCATAAAACTTGAATTTAATTAACTGTTTGAAATCAAATCTCTATTATTACTAAAAAGAACAAAATAATATTCTATAACGATCTTAATTGCTTTTATTATGATATCACTTGGCAATTTTATTGTCGTGCCTGACAAAGAAAACATCCAAAAGTTTATTCATGATAAAACTTCTGAAATTGTAAAGTTTCAAATAGCTACTCGTTTCAAATTGATCGCATTAAAATAGATACATATATTAACAAATAATAAATTATTTCGGATAATTCTGAATTATCTTCCAAAATGTGACTTATATCAATGATTCATGCAAAACAATTATAGCGGAAATTCTATTAGCGATATCTTAAAATTAGTACGACTATTATGAAATTTTCTGGATAAGCGAGATTGCTACATTTGACACCCCAACCACCAAATGAATAATATTATCTTATTAAACTTCTAATTAATTATGATTATGACCAAATTTATTTGGATTTTATTTATGAAATAAAAATAGCTTTTGATAGAATCAAAAATTTCTTCATCGGTCACAACCCTTTGTCTTTCTATTTAAAAAGGGTCCCACAAGAAAGGAGAATTAGGAGTTTTAAAATTAAAAAATAAAATAAATAGAAAATCGGTAAGGTGATCTTATTGCTTACTAATTTTCTTTAGATAGCCAGGAATTAAAAAACGTGCAACAAAACGGTTAGCTTGCCTATGCCTTTTCAAAAATCCTATTTTTAGCTTTTAATAGAGATGAAATTCTCAAAATATATATTACAAAGAAAAGTCAATAAATTTTTTATCTATTAAAAATATTCTTGGCTAATTCTTCTATAAAACCTTAAGCCAAAATGAACTAGAATTCTAACCAAATTTTGAAGCTTAAAGCTACAATTTAGTTCCAATTAATAGTTATTAAAGTTTCGAAAAAATGGATGAAATATTAAACATAATAAATTCAAGGGAAAAAATTTAATATTACAAGTTCTAGATTAATTGTTAAAATGTGTCAAGTTCCCAAGGTTGATGAAATAATATTTTTTTTTATTTGAAAACTATTAATAAAAAGATAACATTAATGTATCCAAATAAAAATTGAAATATTTTATCACAAAGTAAATTAAAAGAATTAGAATTAAAAAACAAGATCAAAAATAGACAAGATTAATAATAGTAATTGATTTTGATAAAACTAAAAGTTTTTGTTTTAAAATAATTGCATATAAATATAATTGTTGGTAAATTATCATCTAATATAAAATTATATTAGAATGTCGTAAATTGATACTTTTAAATTTTTAAATTAAGAGAACTTAATAATACATTAATAAGTTTGAAATTTTTACTTTTTTTAAATTTGATTAACAGAATAATTTTTTTTTTTGAAATTGTGATTAACAGAAAAATTATTTTGTTCAACTTAAAAAGTCAAAAATAATAAGAGTATTATTAATTTTTTTGTTGCTTCAAATCAGTGGAAGAACTTTTAAATACTAAAATAAGACTAATAAATAATTCCAAGAATAAATTTTTTTTTAATATTGCACCTCATATACTAAACCATTTTTAAAACACAATAATTCACAATATAATAAATTTAGGTTTAATTTACGTTTAACAACAATTGGATCATAAGTATTAAAAAAAATTTCAATGTTTTATTAAGATAATTGAATAAATTTATGTATTAAGTATTTGAATACATAAATTTGAATAAAATTATTTAAACTATAATCAATTTTTGTTAAAATGCATATTTTGGATTTCAACCAATTTTTTTCATATAAAATTACAAACTTATCACTGGTGGTTTTCCCATTTAAAAATTTTTATATTGAAAAGTAAAATTATAAAGTAATTTTTTTTTAAACAAGAGAAATTTCCAAAATTGATCTTTAAAAACCAGCAGTAGCTTTCGTTTGATACATGCACATTACAAAAGACTTCCATGTAATTGGATAAAAATTTAGATAAGTACAAAAAACTTTGTATTTTTTTCTAATTTTTAAATATGTGGCGTTTTTTTGGACACTCTAAATATTCAAACTGAGAAAATTAAAAAATTATTTATGGAAAATATTACCTCTTATTTTAACCTTGGTGATTTGAAAAGTTCACTAATCAAGTTTCCGAGCACCCCCAAAGCCTATTCCACTTCTTAAAGCATATTTAAGCAAATAATGAGCCTGAATGAAGTTAAGATCAAATACTTATTGTATTCAAACAAAATTTTGGCTCAAAGCTTCATTTTTTTCTGACTATGTCTCACTTAATAAAAAAATTTATCTGTTGAGAAATTTATTCGACCTGTAAATTAATAATTTGCTTACACATTTAAAATACAAAGCATTGGAAAGGAATGACTATGAACTGAGATTTTTTAGGTTTGAGAGTCATGGCTCTTTGCCTTTGGTTTTTAAGGCAATTTGCGGTTGGTAACATTTTCTACTTTGCATTATGCAAGTAAAAAAACTTTAAATCACACAAAGCAATTTTTTTAAAATAAGTTTCGTTAAATTCTGGTCATCTTGTAGAATTTTTTAATCTGACTATTTTTTTTTCTATCAATTTATGAAATTTAATTGGATTATTTCGATTTTATATTATAAATTTGGAATAATTTACACAATAAAGAGCTAATTTGTTCAGAATCCAAAAATTGTATGGACTTTATCCCATGATTTCACAACCAATTGGCACACCTTTAGGTTTGCTGTAACGGTCTTCTAGACTTAACTGGTGGTAGATCAGAAAGGTTCAAGTTAGTCATTGGTGGAACGAACTGGCTTGACGTATTCAATGGTCGATTTGAAGACCCTGGTGTTGTAAACAATCGTCGATTTGAAGAATTTGCCGGAGTTGTGGGATTCATGCTTATTATTTGTTCTCGATTGTTGTTTAGCCTTCGGCGACGTATAAATAACCAAACGAGAGCCATGATAAGCAAAAGTCCACCAATACTGCCAAATGTTCCACCAAGGATAGCACCGAGTTTACGTTTTCGACCTCGATGTCTGGGTCGTTCCCTCAGATCATCAACCCATTCATATTTATTGTTTTCAATGTCGAGAATAGAGATGACTTTGTCAGTTATTGGGAAATTATTATTAGCCTGGGAAGCACCTGTAAATTAATAAAACTGTTAGTTTCTAAAGTTTAATTAATTTTCACGAAAGGGAGCATTTAATAATACCAAAAGCAATAATCATGTAATGATCATAGATTGTCGCAGAATGACCGAATGGTATTGGAGTGAATTCTTTGGAGTTGGTTACATCTGGAATCGACCATTCCCAATCATCGGTATTTAAGACAACAAGAGCATTGAGATTCTGCAATGCTGAATCTGAGTATCCCCCGTAAACAATTATTTCTCTATTGTTAGGCGCTAAATATGGAAACCACAAGAGATTAGAAGTCCAATGAAAAAGATTTGCCAAAAACTTTTCGAAAAAATTTTAATTTACCAAGGACAGCAGAATGAAAACCGCGATGAACAATGGGACGATTTTCTTCAAACGTGGCATTTCTTTGCTTCCATAGATTGGTTTTTGTATCAAATATCCAAATCTTTCAAAACGAAATCATGAGATTCATCAATAAACTGAAAGTGGATAAGTTTAATCTAATTTCATATAAATACAACATTTTACTCAACCTTGTCCATTTCAATCCAAGTATCAGCATAAGTGCGTCCACCGAGAAAAATAATCTTACCATCAGGCATTAATGTAGCAGATGAGGCAACTCTTGTAGGTAATGTAACTGAGAACTGTTCTTGGGGAGGAACCATTGAAAGACTTTGATTGTAAAGGTTAATGATATACATCCTATTATCCGAAACTGGATTTGATGGTGGAAACTTTGTCAAACTTGCGCCACCATATATGTAAATTGTTCCATGGTCAATAAACACAACAGAAGAATCTTGACGAGAATCCGGCGATACACCAGTGTTTGGATTGATATTTACAGTTTCGGCTAATAAAGGGGAAGAATTCAGTTGTAATTTTGTGAGATTTTTCTAAACAAAAGAGATAAATAAAGCCAGAATATTTAGGTCTTGATTAAATATTGAGAAGTCAACGTTGCTTAGATTTCAAAAATGCTTCACAAACCGTTGCCACATCGCCAATTACATAAATTATCGGTGAATTGTCCTTTAGATGCGTTAAAATGGCCGTACCCCACGAAACGCCTGAAAAGTTCTCAATTGGTTTATTAAATAAAAAGTTGGACTGATTGTACACAGAAAAGTTGCTATAAAGTTCAATAGTGGCAATACTATTTAAAGAACTTCTGCCATCTGTTCCCCCAATAATGTAAATTGTATTATTGAGGAGAACGGCAGAATGACCATAGCGACCAGGTAATTCATCAGCTAAGAGGTTCCGCAAAAAAATTAAATAACTGCAAACTATCCAAAGAAAAAATGGTGAGAATGAAAAATTCATTTTTTCAAAGACTGTTTAACTGCTTACACGCGTGACGACATTCTCGCAATAACTCGGTCATTTTATATTCATACGCTGATAGATGATTCGATCCAGGTCATTTTATTAAAACAAATAATTTTTTGCTATTTTTACATTAAATATTGGTATCGATAAGTGTATCATGTGTAACAAACCGAGTCTCCAAGTAACCGAAAGAAATGAAGATAAAACATTACATAGTCAATGAATTCTCGAATCCAGGACTGATCTGAAACTCCAACGGTAAATAACAATGAAATTACTTCAAAATATACCCCTAACTAATGAATACCAGGCAAATAGCCATTATCAAAACCCTTTAAAATTCACTCAACTCGAAACAAGGATAACTGGTTAATATTTGGTGATATAGTAATTTCCAGAGAGTTATTAAAACGATAGCATTGTTTGACGAATCCTAAACTATTAAAGAAACAAATTAATTAGGGCATAAACTTCTAAAGTAGCTCTGATGAGCGAAAGCTCGAATATTAATTTTTAAGTAGCCCAAATATTAAAATCTTATCAATGAAATTTTAATGTTTTTCTTTGTTATTTTTTTTTAGACAAAGGTTTGCATTAAACAAAAAATACATGATAAAGAAAGGATTTGCCTAAACTTTTTGTTACTACATTGAGAAGCAATCAGTATTTCGGATAATTAGATTTTAATATTACTTCCCTCCAGTTGCAACATAAATGGTAAAAGAAAATTCACTATGTTAAAGTAGATGGAATGTTTCTTTTGACACGAATTGTCTATATGTGTGGCTGATGTTCCGAACCATTTCTCACATTTTCCTAGATTATATAGCATCTACAAAAAAGTTTGCAATCTCTATTTTATTATCCAATAAAATAATTGTACTAAACCTTCAAAAACTTCCATACCGTTCTGTCTTTATGAAAGAAAATGCTTGCCCATTTAATGAATAGAGAATTATAAATTAAGGTTAAGTATATTAAAATTCAAATTTTCATTGTCTCACTTCAAAGAGAGAAATAGAACATCAAACAATAAGGCGTTGAACTGCTATGGCTTGCAGATTCAACATTAGCTAAAAATATAGGATTAGCTGTTCTGCCTCACTGAATGAAAAAAGGGCATTCAAAGAACATGGTAATTTTGATAAACAAAACTTGCACGTTAGGAAAACATCTATACGAGATCAAGGATTTTGCTAAACCTCAATTGTATCATTTACCAACTTCTTATAAGCTTTTATTTTGGGATTATCAAAGTTTATGGTATTTAAAAAAGAGAGACAATATAATAATTTTTAGACAGTATAAAAGCCTAAATCATCCACGAGCTTTAATTCTATTCTTGGCGGATATCTCACTATAGAAATAAAGTCTTTTATTTTGAAAAAAAAGATGCTCCTTGTTTTCTCCTAAATGCAATATGTGTTTTTAGATTATATGAACGCTTTATTTTTAAAACAGACATGAATTGTTTTTAATCTTAAAATTGTGATTTCTCAAAATATTTATTCCACAAATTATATTTAAAATGAATCAAAATTAAAAGATCACAGAGGCTCAACAGGCTATTCTTTCTTATGTTTAGAAAAATTGAAACCCAATTTGAGTTACCGTACTAATTTGGAGAAGGTTTTTTTTGTTTCGCGCAGAAAATTGGCGAAATTTTTTGTGGAGAATATCCCTTTTCGAGAGAGCATCGTGAATGAAGCATTTTAGGAAACGGTTAGAGAAGTATCACAAAAACTTAAAATAAAGATGTTGGAGTAATTTTAGTGGAAAAGATAAGCATCAATGGCAAAACCAATAATAAGAAAAGACCGACACTTATTGATAAAGCTATTTTATGCTATGGAGCATCGAGAATTATTGTTTCATTGAAACTGTCAAACATTTTAAACAATTCTTTGATCTTTAGAATAAATTTACAAAGTATTTTTTACAAAAGATTCTGCATTTATATTTGGAATAAATCAAACTTTTTCTTTAGCAAAACTTTGTTTTGGTTTTTTGCATAGAGCAAATTGTCCATGTTTTTTATGCCAATGTTTGAGAGTATTTTGAAACCAATGTTTATTACCAATTGTTATCAAGATATTTTGGGGCTCATAACAAATATTTTTGTTCATGAACATTGGTAAAGATAAAAGTTATCTTTAAAAAAACCTTTAAAATATTCTATGTTATTTAAATCCTATACAATAATTTAATTTTTGGTTTTTGGTTTTTATAAGAAGAGAAAATTTCTACAAAACCTTATTCAAAAACCTAATATGCATTTAAAGTAATTTTTTAAGCTTTTTATATTTTTATAAATTGTGCAAATAAATATTTTTGCTACTTTATTTTTAATCCCTTAACAGTTCATCCACTTTTGTTTACTATTCTATTTTCTACTTAAAAGCTAATATTTTGTGTCAAGTTTCTCACAAAGTGTTGACAATATAATGCATGAAATAAAATTTAAATAAAAAAGAAAAAACCCTCATTTTGTTTTCGTTTTTTCACTTAACAGATTTATTAGAAATACTGAAAAACTTTTTCCAATGTTTTTCACCTCTAATAAAAAAGAAAGTTATTACCAATCTTTCTTTTTAAATTTAATTCAATTCTAGCAATTTAGTTTTGACGAAAAACAATTTTTTTGAATTGAGTTCTATTAAAAAAAAGTCAAATTCAAATTCAAATCAGATATTGGAATTTATGAATTGACTTTTATTATTGATTCAGTTCAATATATATTACTTTACAAAATAATTCATATTGGAGATATGTGATAAGCATTTTCTTGATCAGGATCGTAAACTTATTAATGTAGATTTAGTCCGGCACCAGTTAAACCTAACCATCCTTATGATTGGGTTAATTGTCTTAGTCGTGGCAATGAATCACGGGTAGCGAGCAAGACATGAGGGTTTAAAAATATCAGTTATCTTATCACAAAACATTGGGAAATCATGAAATCAAATCTTAAGTCATAAATCGCGATTTAATAAATCAAAATATCCTTTTGCAATATGAAAACTTGATTATATTTGTGACGGATCATTTTTTGCAAAAGATCAGTTAACTTTTGTAATGATGCATGAATGCGGTATTGCCTCCTTCCAAGCTTAGCAAAGTTCTCGACCAGAATAAAAGGGGCATTATATCCTCTTTTTTGTTTTCCCAAACACTTTTCCCTCTGCAAAGTAACCTTTTCTAAACATATGAGAACAAATTCTAATGAATCCAGCAACACTTCCCTCTCAGCAACCAAAAATTTCCTTTGTTTCTTCCACTCCAGCTTATTTGGCTTCTTTATATAAACATTATGCAACTTATTATAGCCTCCTATCCTCTCATATATATGAAAAAATTGGTGGCGACGATCCAATCACAATTTTAATGCCTACAAACACTCCAAAAGTTTGGAACAACCGATTGGAAACAATGAATCACGCTAAAATAGTAAAATGTTATTGTGGTGGTCTGGCACCTCTAAGACAAAATCGCAATTCTCAACATGCCGGGTTTCGTGAATGGTTTTACGGCTGTTGCAACTTTGGAACCAGCCCAACCGTCTGTTCTTTTTATAAGGTGTTGTCTGAAGTGATGTTGGAATCAGTCCCTGGCGAGGTTACCACAAAAGGTCCAAGAAATTCAATGCCTGGTTTTTCTGACAAGGATAATATAATTATTGAGTACGGTTCTGCCGCAAAAGATAAAAATTCTGAATCTGAAGCGTCAAATGTCTACAAGAATGAGAACAACTGTGGAAGCAAAATTTCTCCAACTACTACCTCAACGGCGAATATTCAATCGAGTCCCTCGTCAAGCAATCGAAATGTTCAAGGATCATTCGAAGAAATTCTTATCGACGAGCTGGTAAAGCTTTGTGAAGAAACAAGTGATCTAACCAAAAGAATAACTCAGATGGAAACTGAAAAGGAGGCAGCAAAAAAAGAAAACTCATCTCTGAAAGAAATTATTATTGCAATGCAAGACAAAATTAATCAATTTGAAAGCAAAGATTTCGTGATTCAATTGGAGAACAACTTAAGTCAAAGAGTCCGGGATATAGAGGTAAAATTGTTGGAGCTTGCAAAAAATTTCGATCATCTGAAAGAGAAATGTAAAGACTAGCAATTGGATATAGATGAGCTTAAAATAAGTATGACTGATCGAAAGACAAACTTCTTTAGATGCTAAACATGGAAAGAATTCTTTAATATTTCGTATTCAACATTCAAAAACTGGTTGAAGTAATAATTGTACAAAGTGATTCCCATTTGATTCCAAAAAAACTTGAAGAGATGAAGATTTAATTATTAAATATCATTAGTACTCAAAGCCTGTGTCAATTATTTTTGTTTTGTCCAAATTCTTCATAATCCTATTGTAAGTTTGAAAATCGAAACTGATAAAAATATCATGAAATAAATATTTATTTAATATTTTACTTATAACTTATTTAATCAAAATTTATTTTTATCATTTATTTGTTTCAAAATATCCTTTCGAAAAAAATATTTATATCATATCTAATCAATGGTATAAAATTAATTTGAATTAAAATTCAAATACAGTTTAGGAAATTTTATTTTATATCAAATTTTAAGTATTATATGTTGTTTTTGGCCAAAAAATATTCAGCCTGATTACAATAATTTTAAAAAACAATGCTTTCACATTTGCAGTTGTGAAATCTAGACTTAAAATATAAATTTGAGAATTAAAATCAATTTCGATAATTTACTTTTACTCTCTTTTAGAAATAAATGATTACAAATATTATATCAATAATCTATTATAAGCCAATGAATTAAGAATTGAAAAATTTTAGATTTTAACATTTAAAATTACATAATTTCTAAAACAAGAAATGGAAAATTAATTTTTTGAAGTGATTGTATTAAAAAATTATACAATTAAAAATTCGAGTTACCTGTGCTCAAACCACGTTAAACTTAACATATTTATCAATAAATAATTATTAATAAAAAACATGAAATCTTGTTTTAACCTTTATTGGTTAAACTCTCAAGAATGACATTTAATTAAATCGCAAAATCCTATATCCTGTAGTGTTTCAGAAAAATATTTATTTAATGCACAATTTAGTAATAGCGGAAAAAAATTGACCATTTGATTCAAAGCTGCAAAAAATGATAAATATTCAAATTTTTTATCTGAAAAAAGAAATGTCTTTGGTATTTTTAGCCCGATTCTAGTTGTCTAGAATTCTAAGAAAAAAATTTAAATTTTTTTTTGGAGAATCTTGCCGCAATTGAATTTTTTTTTTAAAGGAATGCATTTAATAAAGAGTATGCTTAATGACATTTTGGCACATTCCGATGGTAGATAGGAGGCATGTAAAGGTCGAAAATGTGCCCCTATTTCCCTATAAGATTTAACAAATTAGGGAAAATAGTTGAAAAAAAAATTCATTTGTTAAATGAACCATTAAAGAGAGACTCTCAATGATTCATACAGTTACCCATAACAGAATAGTCGATGATCACCCGCCAGGTTAAGATTGTCGTTTTGTTTAATTTATATACATGTATAAATAAGAAAACTCATACATGTCCATGTATTTAAAATTGACACATAGCACAATAGGGGCAAGTCTTGTTTCATTTTTTTAATATGCAAGATTTTAATCCCCCAGATATCTCATTCAATATTAGAACTATTTATAAACATGATAGGATAGCAGATGCTCAATAAAAATCTTTCAATAGGGAAAGTTATTTCTCCAAACCAGAAGTAGTATATTTTTTGACAGAAAATTTGAGTCCTGAGGTCAATTACATATGTGTTAACGCAGAGTACGCTTCTAAGTACAAATACAATCTTGAATTCCAATATCTTTGATGATTACCTCAAGATAGGAACCATGATGCTCTCGAATGGTATAATATAAAGTTTTTGCTCACAGATTAGTTTTTCTTGAACCAATGTCAAACCTAACGTCTAATCATGTAAACTAAGCTTTAATCTCTTTAAATTCTAAAGTTACAAATTATTTGATTTTGAAGATTAATTATTAAGAAAGTCTATTCAAAATGTATTTCTTAACTTCTATTGATATCTTTTAAAAAAATTTAAGTTTTTTTTTTATAATTTAACTCTAACCCCCTTTACACACGGGGTTCCATTGTTCAAAATATGTAAGTAATGTATACCTGGTACAATTACATTTGAATTTGGTGGTAGTTCGACGCTCACTGTATATTTGTCTCCGTCTTTGCTGGCATTTATGATTTTAATCTTCACATATCGCTGTGACATGCTTTGTGAATGTGTAACAAAACCGTAATGTATTATGGCAGCAGTAAACTTGGGATTCGGTGAATTTGTTGGCAGTGAGACTATGACATCAATCGTTTTACCGTATCCTAAGCTAATTGGTTGGGATTCAAAACTTTGACCGTCAATGGATAAAATTGTGGGACGTGGGAGACCATTCATTAGATAAGGTGGAGTGAAGCGTTCTATCCGTAACCTAGTAAAAAAAAGGGAGAAAGGTGTAAGGCAATTGATTTACATAGAATAGATGATGAATAATTTAAAACCACTTACTCTGTGGGATATGGGGAGGTGTTAGGGCTATATTTTTCATTTGGATTGCTCCCTGACACAAATACAGTGCCATCAGGAACTAAGCTAGCCACGGAATGATACATCCTTGGTATGGTAGAAGGAGCAAGCGTTGACCACCGACTACCCTTTGGAGCATCAGGATCGTAAAGCACCGGAGAAAGGACGGGATCTGTAGCAACTGGAGTGATGTTTCTAGCTAATTTTCAAAGAGATGAATACAATCAAACCCGATTGAGTAATGGGACTAATCACATTAAAACTGCAACCAGTTATACATACGATAACCAGCATATCCAGTCGCAGCACCATTTACGAATAATACTTTGCCATCCACTAAAATAACTCCATCTGCCATAATGCGGCCTTGACCACCAAAGTCTTCCATTTCCCATCTAGGGGAAGGATCAGTTATTCGTAATTTACCACATGTATTACTAGCCTGCGACCGTATATCAAGCTTTTCTGTGCCACCACAAAGAAAGAAATCTGCGGAATAACCATTTTCATACGTTAATGGAAGTAGCAGACCAGTGCCAGTGAGCGGATAAGTTCTTGGTGGTCCTGGGATGTCATCAAATGTTTTTGTTTGAGTTTGTGACTTGTAATCCCAAAGAATAGACTTGGTATTGGCGAAAACGTGAATCAAATTTTGCCCTTCAGGTCCGGGTACTACATTAAGATTTGGGTAAAGATTGTACGGCAATCTGCATAGTTTTTTTTTTAGATTTATGACAAATCAATTTAGAGTAAATTAAGTAAACTGAATGAGTTTTAAATGCCGCATATGGGAAAGTAAAAATTTTGTATCGCTTACGTCAGATCCTCTAAGAAAGGGAATCGGCCAGATGGTGAACTCTTTGGATAATATTCAAAGGTAGGATTATTGATAGCAGGGGTGTTAGTTCTAGCCGCTTCTGTTGATCCTCCAAGAATAAAAACCCGACCATCAGGTAGTGATAACATCGTTGGGTACCACCTATATGAATCAAGTCCATTGACGTTTTCTTGCCAATCACAGGTATTATCCGTACATGGATTAAAAAGACGGAGTGCTTGAAATCCAACGTCGGATTGCGCTTTTCCACCCTTTAAAGTGAAAGAGATTATTATTATTATTATGTGAAAAGAAACAGTTTGCGAATGATTGGCATTGTAAATTTGTTAAATCTTACAGTTTTTTCACCCCCACCACTTTCAACTAGTTGCCCATTGCCAAGGAAAGAACCACCAGAACAAAAACTATTTGTGTTAAGCGTCAAAGGGCGTATGAGCTTTGTGTCAAGGTCATATTCAACTGAGTAAGCAAATTGGCCATTTGATTTCGCTTCATCACTTAATTCGGCTGAAATTTTAAAGGGAAATGTATAATTAGTTTGGCCATTTTCTAAAAGTCCGAAAAGATCAACATAATTCACCTTTATCAATTATGAGCATTTTGGTAGCGGCTGTCAAAACAATGTGCATGGCTGCGACTTTAGAGCTAGGGGATACATGTGTATATGAATTGATATTAATTTTTCCAAATTTTGAGATTTCTTGTAAAACTTTCTGAATCATTAATCAATGATGTAGAATCTAGTTTTGAGCTTTTAAATACCTTCCAACAATTTCCCATTGACCCTGTGCATTTACACTTTGACTCGAAAGCAATGAGTGTATTGAAAGAAAAAGAAATATTGGGAGACGTAAGAATGTGAGGGAAGGAGTTGGGTTTTTCATTTTGACTTTTTGTGAAATTTTTTGCAAAGTGAACAGGTCATAGATGCATATATATAAAGAAACCCGAGATTTTTTTTCCAAATGAAGATCATGACAAACAATCCTGACTGACTCTAGAATACTGGCTGAGATGCTTCTTTTGCTATGTTTGAGTAGATTATAGAATATTGGAAAATAGGTTTGGAAAAGAATAAAATTTCAATTTTCCAAAAGTGCGCAAATGAAATGATCCCAAATTTATTACCAAATATAATTGTGATCAACGTTTTGCTTAAAACTTTCAGTTCTTTAAAGAATTATAATAAAACATTTGCTCTTTGTAGTACATGTGCAGATTAATTTAAAAAGGGATTATATCAGATACATTCATGATATTAGTACGAAAAACCAAAATTTGATCGTATGCATTATCATGAATTCATGAGAATTCCATGGTTTTTTCAAGAAATATATGAATTGCTTTAAAAAACTTTGAAGATTAATACCTTTTGTTATACTTTTACGATCATAAACCATTTCAAGTTTCATTACGATATCCAAAATTAAAAAAAAGATAGTCATTTATTCGTTCGTTCATTAAATAAAGGGTTTGTTTATTCTAGAATGGCATTCAAACGTGAAGAAATCCTGGAGAGATTTCATTTTTAAAAAGTCAGTCAATGAAGATCTAAAGCAAATATATTTATCAAATATGGGATTCTAAAAGATATTTTTATTAGCTAGATTTGTCCATCTTCTAAGCGTCAGTTTGGTTTTAATAAAATCATTTTTTAAACTGAGGCTGCATAAATATAAATAAAAAAAACCTTCAAGTGCATGCGAGGTAGACAATCGAAATATTTTTTTTCCAATCATTTAAATTTTCTTGGGCAAAAACATTTGAAACGTCTCAATATTGAGATTATACTTTTCTTAAAAAGATACTTTGGGAAATGAATATTTGTGATCGAAAAATGACATTTTCAAATATAAATATTTGTTAAACAAAAAAATTGAAACAAAATCTCGGTGTTAAAACTTGAAAAAGAAAATAACAAAAGATAACGCTTTTCTGGACAAACATGAAAACTATTAGCCTAATTTTTTTATCATCTGATAATTAAAAAGGGTTAGAATAAAAATCTTTTTATGCCCCTTGTTATTCCCGAAAATTAAAGTCAAAAATGGGCATATAGATCGCATCATAGTTGATATCATTTGCCTCCAAAAACTATTCCCCATTTTTTCATAGTAATATGAGCAAAACAAATAAAAAAGCAAACTAAAAATAATTTCTTAATTTATGAAAATCAAGGGGCTTTTATTGTACCCAAACCATATGCTTTGATTTCCTTTGTAAGATTAGCTGCTAAAATCTTGAAAATTTATTTCCTTGAAAGAGATAGGTGAAATTCTAAAAGTAAAACTTTTAATAATAATAATAATAATAATAATATTTCTCTTTTCCAAAAAATTTAATTATTAGTGAGCTATTATAAACCTTTGGCTCATTGGAATTCTACTTTAGATTTTGAAACGGATATTGATTATAGAAATAGTAAAAGATTTAGGATAATGATGAAAATTATATTTTCTATAGTAATTTCATGGTCATCATGAGTCGATTGACTTTTAAGATATTAGTTTAGTTGTATTTCCGAAAAGAATGGTAAAACTTTACTAAACAAGAAACAATTTTACAGGTAGATGGAGAAAACTTCTCTGATATCTTTATCCATTGAGAAAGCCAAGACATTTGACGATGCTGGCTAACTTCAGAATTTTACCCACAATCCTCTGATATACTAAATTTTAATTTTTCAATTGTTCTTATAGTGTCAATAACCACTTTTATCTCTTTTCTAATTTGTTTGTTCTCATTTTTTTCTTTTGGTTTAATTTCATTTATATTTTTTCATTCGAAACACAAATTCTTTTGCACGTTTTAATAAGGAAGGAAATTGTTGTGATTTTTCTGCTGCTAGACATGTGAAAGGATTTGGCACAATCATTAAACTATACGAACTTTCATTGATTTGTGAGTTGAAAACCATCATTGCCTGAGGTTTAAGGAAAATTGAGGTATTGTTGAGTAATTGTAATGGAGGAAGTTTTGAACAGATTTTTCTAGAGCCGTGATGATTTTTTATTGAATTTTTTTGAATTTTTTTTGTAAATGCCATTTTACCATCGATAATATTAAGATGATTAGAAAAATAATTGTCAAGAAAAGAGGAATTGTGAGAAGGAATGTTTTTTTTTTAGAACATGAGTCATTTTAATTTTGATTCAAGATCTTGATATTAAATTTTTCTTTGGGTATCAATTTGCTTACTATTTGTGATGTTCATTTTCAATTTCTTTCAACTCGTTTTTAATCTTAAAATTTAAGTAACAATAATATTTTCATTTTTCGTATCATTTCTGCCTCTTTATACAATTTGTAAAAAATTTGATATTATTTCGTGCGTGCTTAATATTAAACAGCTAAAAATTATCCAGATTGTTAGGTATCATATCATTCTCTAAAGATAAGAATTTACAAGTATTTTTTCATCTAAAAATTATGTCAATTTTTGTCATTGAAACGAAAGATTTAACAAGGTCCAAAACACACAATTTTGCTAATTTGTTTTCACTTTATTATATTTCAGGATTTCTCTCACATCAAAAAATATATATAGAAAAGGAAATACTATAAATTAATTAGCAGTGGTTTTTATCCAGAAAGTTTGACAATTTAAGACATATTCAGTTAGAATGCTTTTTTTTTCTAGCTCAAACTAATAATTGCAATTTCATCACTATTCAACCTGTACTCTATATAAGAATAAATTCATCTAGAAAAAATCTCAATGAGCGATATTCTATGCATAATCAACGTCCTCCGTCTGTAAACATTTTTTTTTCTCTCATTGGCGTGAAATTACAATGACTAAAGTATCGAGTTATGCCGTTAAAGTCTGATTCAACGACTTTTAACTTCTTTCCCAATATTTTATCTCTTTAAAAACAGCCTTTCTTAAATTTTTTCAAACCCATCTTCTCATTAAAAAGAAAAATTAGGTTAATATTAAAATTATTAAAATTCCAGAATATTTTATGTTTAAATTATCAAAATAATCAATTTTAAAAATTCATAATATTAAATGAATTGATTTTGAAATTATATGGATGAACATCATAGAAAATTGAATTGATGATTATTTGATTACTTTTCTTAAAATTTTCATATGGTATTTAATCTACTTTCTAATGCATACATTTTAAATGCTTAATATTATCATATATTTATCTTCCAAATCCAATCATTTTTTAGTGCGTTAATGACAAAGGGTTTTAAATTAAACTTCAATCTGTTTGACTGCTTGGCCGCTTTATAAACGAAAAAAAAAGGTTAAGTATTTATACTATTTTGTCTTATGATAAGTTATTTCAAGATTTTCCATTTTTTGAATTTTAAAAATTGTGAGACAAGACAAAATTTCTTAGATTTTATTTTTTTGATATTTGGAAACAATTTTAATGAATTAAAATCAATAAAATAATTAAATGATTTAATCTTGATAATTTGGTAATAATTCAATAACCTTTGAAAAAGCAATTTCAGTCTTGATATTTAAAATTATATCTTAATCATTTGATTTTTTCCGTAATTTATTTACAAAATCAAAGAGTTTAATATATTGTAACAAAATTTATTATTACGAAATTCAACCTTAATTCTGGGACAAAAAATTATTGTGTAATCGCTGATATCTCTGAAAATTTCGTACTTCACTCGTTAGAAACTTTCTGAAAGCGTTTAAATACTATTATTCTAATAAAAGTTTCGATGACAATTAGACGTTTATGAAAAATTAAATCAAAATTCTTCATGATTTTACATTGACACTTATTATTAAGTTACAATATTAAACTACATACTAAAATTACAACAAATTTTTTTTGGTATATATATATATATATTATATTCTTGAAATTACAAAGCATGAACAACTGAAGCTGAAATATGTCCCGAACTGGTGACTCTCATTGGCGGGACTGATAGAAATTTTGGTCGTGGTGGTGGTAACTGTCCCGACAAAGAAACACCCCGATTACCACGTACAATATATGAATCCAAATTTGGGAATTCTGGAGTATTCAAACTAGACGTTGTTGTTGATAAATCGCTTTCAATTGAATCAAGGGTTTGTATACTTGGCTTTGGAGAAGTTGAGTTTCGATTTAGCATACTTGCTGATAAAGCTGGAACAACCAATGATTTTTCAGGTGGTGATAAAAAGACAGGAGTATTTCTTTGTCTTCTTATATCATTTTTCTTTATTCGTCGCCAACAAAACCAGAATAACAGACCACCAAAGATAAATACGCTTAAACCAATTAAGAGTCCGACTATTTTTCCGATCGATGATTTTGAGGTAGAAGCATCTATGTTTAAGTGGTCAGGGATTGAATTGTTTTCTGTTTTAGAGCTTGTGCCAGGGGTGAGTTTATCTCTTGGAATATATGCTGTTAACCAGTTGAAAGAATTGTTAGATGTGTCCAGAATGCTAAGGTAATTCTTTTCGATTGGTTTGCCTGTGGTTATATTGTTTCCTAGTGGCACATAACCTACAAATAATTAAAGGGATTTATATTTGAATCAGCAGGAAAGTAAATATGCCAAAACTTTCGCTGCGTATCCAAACTTACCAAAAGCTACAATCATATAATCACGGTAAAAGATGGCAGAATGTGAGAATGGAATACTGTTCTGATTGTCATTTTTTGGTATTTTCCAAATCCAATTTCGCGTATCTAAAATGGCAAGTGCATTTGCACCTGTAATCGATAGATCTGAGAAACCACCATATATAATTATCTTGCTATTATTGACTTTTATAAAAAAAAAAAAGTTTCATATTTCAATAAAAAATTAGTTTAAAATCCCATAATAAAAGACAATTCTCAATCTCCTTCTTTGCTAACTACTTGCCTAAGATGGCTGAATGAAGTTTCCTTGGAGTAATAGTGTCACCTTTCGGATTCACAGACTGTCAGCGAAAAGAAGAATAAGTCAACTAAAAATTTTGCATCATTTAAGAATCTTGATAACTATCTAAATTTTAACTTACATTTATATTCCACTCGTCTTTCTTCGTGTCATATGTCCAAATCTATAAGTTTATCGAAAGTCTTTAGTCTAAATTCAAGTCAAGCAATAACCTTTCCGCAAAGACTTACTTTACTCATATCCGCATAATTCCCATTATTACTTTTTCCACCAATATATACAATCCGCCCATCATCTAAAAAGGTAGCCGTAAACTCATATCCTGGCAATGGGGTCTCACTATTTCCCTTAACTTTTGGTTGTCTCATCGACCAACTGTTGGTGACTGTATCAAATACATAGACCGCCGATTCATTTACAAAACGTGAAGTTTTATTGTTTAAAATTGAAATTGAAGAATTTTCGATCAAATTCAAATTGGTTTCATTCAAATTTTGATAATAAGTATACGAAGAATCATTGATCACTCTTGAGCTGATGAATGCATAAATCTTGCCCGATTGGTCAATAGTAAATGGAAATGTTTTATTTCTCGTTGCAAATTCTAGTTCAGAATTAAAACCTTTTTTCGTCCATGAATCTGTAGATTTCAGGTCGATTGAGTATATTGAACGACTCGCACGTATGGTCTCAGTACCGTTGGTTTTGATGTCGCTCACTTTCTGTTAAATACTTTTAACATTATAGCCAAAAAGATTTTCGAGATAAATCAAATTCAAATAACTATTTTTCCTTACCTCAATACCACCGCAAACCAGAATTTTTGTATCATGAACCACAAAGGCACTTGCTCGTGCTACCTTTGGAATTGATTTTTTATTATGTATCAATTCAAACGAATTTGAATTTGTATTAAAACGTTTGGACAAATCTAAGCTAAAGAAATCGTCAAAAATATGATCGGAAGTAGAATCTATTCCACCCAGAAAATAAATTTTTTGATTGACTAGTACTGCTGTATGTCCATATCGCCCTGGTGGAGAATATGAGGAAAGCGTTGGTAAAGTTAAACATGAATTAAATAGTATAATATCAAAAGTAAGAGATCGAAATAATGCTAAAACTATGAAAGAGTAAAATTTATCGTTTTTTATTTTAAATACTTTAGAAAACATTTTAAATAGAAAGCTAAGTCAGTTAATCGAAGGGAAAAAAACAAAAGAAAGATGAGATTTGGAAGGAAGTTTTGTCCAGACAATTGAATTCACTTTTCGCTGGAAGTCTTTTAACAATATGAAGTTTGAACATCGTCTCTACGATTTTCGCAAATGAAGATTTGTATCATTGGTATATTAATCCTATCACTTTCAAGTCTCTATATGATTTTAAAATGAACGAGATTAATTAAATGTTTCATGTTTATTTATGTTTAGCAAATCAAATTTTTTTTTCAAAGATAAAGGGAATGCAGCCAAAGAGTCAATTAATCAGGAGAAAATCCGAAAGGAATAAATTGCAAAAGTTCAGAGTAGGTTTCAGTTGGAGAATAAAAGTTTCATCCGAGTTCGCAAGATTTACTTTATGTTACACAAAAAATTAATACTTTCAACAGACGGACTAATCCGTTTAATTCCAGATGGATGAATCAAAAATTTGATATGACTATATTGGGGAGAATATTTTTGAGGCTCAGATAAAATAATTGAAAGTAAACTCACCTAATAGGAGTCATACTCCATTTGGCATTAAAAAATTTTCTTTAAAAACGAATATAAAATCATATGTTCCATTTGATAATACGACATAGCATTGATGACTAAAACATTAGAAGTGAATTTTATTATTTTCCCGAAAATATTTGTGCGTAGCTAAACAACAAGGTTAATCCGAAGCCCTGTAAAAGATTTCCAAAGTTTGGAAATCAACGATGTTCCATTTGACTTTAAATCAATTGTAACTAAACTTTATTTGTTTTAAAATAAAAAAATATTTTTTGGAAATAGTGACTTTTGGCTAAAGGTTTTCGGCTGGCTAAATTATTCCAATATGATGAACTTGATTCTCTTATTTCTCTCTTTGAGTGTTTTTTTTCGAATAGCTCATGGAGAAACTCCAATTTTGAAAGGGGAAATTGTTGGCTTTACAGATTTAAAAAGACCTTATTCCCTTTTCCCAAAGATATTGAAATCAGTAGAAATAGTTGCGGAAGGGTTTGGTAAAAAACCTAAAAACTCTCAACCAAAATCAATTATCACAAATCCAGCGACTTTAAGTCTCTTGGCTCGAATGGCCAAATTCGCTGAGAAACCATATCTTTCTCCCAGAGGAAATCGGCTGGGTTTAGAAGTGCCCGATGTAGTAGGTGAGTTGATAAACAGAAGCAATCAAATACTTAGTAAGATAGTCAAGGAAGACTGATTTTTAAAATTTTTCTTTAATAGCTGACTTTGAAGAACTTGCTCTATATAAAGAATTCATAATTTTTGTGGGAAGTAGAAAAAGGATGGGACCACAAGAATGGGCTTCAAGAATACCTTCTTTACAAAAATACAAGAAAATTGGGAAGGCCTTAGTTGACGGTGAATGGCTGCGAAATTCCGTTGACATTGCGTTAAAGGCTCAAAGATTTATAATTGATTTCCTTAAAAATACAAATGCATTTGTTGGACTCAAGATTTATTTTACCGGACATGGACTTGGAGGAGGTATAATTATTGGTATTTTTTGGTTATATATAAAAGTTTGTCATATCAAACCTAAATTTTTTATCTTAAAAAGTTTACGCTTTGCTTGCTGCTGTCCAGTTGAAAGAAACTTTCTCGGAAGTTTTTCGCGGTGATCCTAATATAAGTATAGAATGGATTGTGGTAACTTTTGGGGAACCGAGAATTGGAAACGCATACTTTGCCAAATATGTTAATAGCCTGCTCACATTATATCGTGTAACCAACAAAAATGACCATTTTCCTCATCAACCAAAGATACATCCAATTGAACCTGAATATATGCATCATGAATTAGAGTATTGGATATCAGATGATTGTGATTGTGCAGAAATTAATGGTGAGCCAAAAATCTATAAATGCCCTGGATATAATATTAAAGCTTCGCTTCGATATGGTGAAAATCCGGTACGTTCTCAACTTTTAATTTATCCAAAATTTATTATCTTTTACTTATGAATGGGTTTGTTTCATTTCCAAAGGAATGTAGCTTGTCAACAGATGGATCAAGCACTACAGCTCACTTTGGCCCATATTTTGGCACAACATTTCCAGTTCTCTAAATCTGTCAGTTTCTTTTGTAAACTATTTTTTCTTGTGTTTTATTAGTTATATTCTCTTTTCGCATTCTACTCTATTCAAACTTATTGAATAGAACTTTGAAATTTTCATGTTTGAATTTTAAAAATAAATTTTATGAGATTACTTTTATTTTTGATGAACTTTATCAAATCTTTAAAATTTCAGCAAACTATTTCAATCTAAATAAGTTGACGAAATATTAAAATAAAAATTATAAAAATATCTTTTTAAATTAATTAATTAATTAATTTTTCTTTATTATTGCAAAAAGATATTTCTTAACTAGTTTATTTAAATTGTAAACATCAAAATGAGTTGAAAATAAATTGGTTTTCGATGGGCTACCAATTTAAAAAGCTCTCGTCGAAACTTTTCAACGATTGTCTTTTCTGAATAAGCTGCAAATTTAGAACTATTCCTAGGCAGAATATTGCCAAATCTTCGGGAATGATCTCTTTTCAGAATTACTATTTCTTGTAACTTTTTTTTCAACAAGTTTAAAATATTTGTCTGATACCAGATATAAATGGGAAATCTTGAATTTTTACTGTTTCAATTATCCTCATCAAATGTGTCAACACACATGTACAAAATTACTCATTATAGTGGTAATAATGAGAATCAGTTTTTAGGAATTCAGCTGCCTGTTTCACGAAAATCAGCCTTTATATTTATCAAGTTTTTCATCATCAAATATACAGAACGAATTGAAAGGCTATCGTTTTGATATCCATGAGGATTTTTTATTATACACTTATTTATTATGAACTTTATTTCTGGCAGATCTAAAAACAGGCAATCAAATCTAAAACTATAGGTTGCAGATCATACTAAACATCCCTCATCAATTATAAAACTTTAAGCTGAGCGACGCGATGGTATCTATCAAAATTCGTTAACTATGGAGACATTTATAGAGTTCCTACCTATTGGCAGAGAGATAGTGTTCAAATTTTTGACTGGTTTTGCTGCCTTTATTTTTTCAAGTCTAATTTACAATGTAAAATGAATTTCATCCAATATTGGGATTATGTTGGCGCGTCACATTATGTTTACACCTCTTTTTGAAAAACAGAAACTACGTATTGGTGATAAACGCAAAATACCTGGGCCTAGTTTGTTTAGTTTCCATGGATTATACATGTTATACATTGCAGTTCGAGGAATAAGGTTGGTATCGAACTATTAACAGATTGAAAAATCCTTGTACATTAACTCAATAGTTTTGCCTTTGTCAAAATAGCTGGAGCTATTGGCAGTTCAATTTATTTCCGAAATATGGATCTATAGTGCGAACAAGTAAGTTAATACATTTCAAATAAAATTTTTAATTATAAGGCGTTTATAAATGTGATTTTCAGTCTATGCTTCTTTCGTATCTAGGTTTTCAAAAGGTCATGATAGCCGATCGAGATGCCATTAAACAGGTTAATAACGAATAAATTTTGATATTTTAAAAATATTATTTTAATATATAACGTTTTTTATTATATCTTCTGAATAGATTTTCACAATAAATGTAATCTTCTTAAAAGTACGTGTTTGATGGATATCCTTATGTGCTACTAATTTTTTATTCCATCCTTTTTAGAGATATTTTCTTTTATACACCCCTTTAATCAAAAATTTATCAAGTCTTGAACCATTGATGCAAAAGTCTATGGGTCAAATTATTCAAAAAATTGACCAAGAATTAAAGGGCGGGGACTTAAAAAAGGGTTTGATTATAAACTTTTCTGACCTTATTCAAAGATGCACATTGGTAATATTATTTAAGAATAAAAATATTAAGCTTAATTTGAAAACGGGATATTTGATACATTAAACATATTTTTTTTTTGCAATTTAGGAGATAGTTGGTGAAGCTGCTTTTAGTATCAGTTTTGATTTGATTCAAATAGAAGCACATCCATTCTTCAAGAAAGTAAGAGAGGCTTTGAAAAGAAAATTCTTTGTGAGTATCATTTCATTAAAATACTTTTTAGCTTCATTATCCTAACGTGATTTAACTAATCTTGAATTTTCAAAAGATTTCTCAATTTCCATTCTTAAAGTTGGTCTGGAATGAGGACCCATATTTTAGCAACGTACTTGAAATATTTTACTTATACGCATTGATAAATATTATTAATAATACTTGTTTATTAATTAAAAACTAATTTTTTATTTCAAAGTTCTTTTTTCGCTTGATAAAAAACCGTCGACAAAGCATTTCTGCTCCAAAAAATGACCTTCTACAAATGTTACTTGACGTATCCAGCCAAGTTAAACATGGCCTAACGGATGATAAGATTAAAGAACAATTGATGGAATTTTTGTAAGTTAAAAATATTTTCTCTAAAACCATTATGCTATACGTTTTTCTCATCCTTATGAATTCATTCTTAGGATTTCAGAAAGTGACTTGATTGCTTTCAACGTTTTGATGACCTTAATTTTACTCGTTCAACATCCCAAAAAATTGAGAAAACTTTATCTCGAAATCGATACTTCTTTGTCTTCCGCCTATAACGATGAATTGCCAAGACATGATAATCTTAAAAATTTACGATATTTGAATGCGGTTATTAAAGAATCAATGAGGCTATGGCCTTCCCCCCTAAGTAAAAAATATATTGTGATATTCTAAATAAGTAAAAAATAGTAAAGTTAAGAAAATTTATTATTTACTCTTTAGCTGAAGTTTTCAAGACAAAAGCAAAAGATGATATTGTTCTGGGTGGACATCTCATACCAAAAGGGGTAATTGGTTTCAAATTCTTATTTTTTTTTTTTAATTAAAGATAGTTTTAATTTTATATTGGCCAAACAGATGGAAGTGGTGGCCCAAGTTCACAGTATTCATCGTTCCACCCAATATTGGGGCCAGGATGCTGAAGAATTTGTACCTGAGCGATGGATGAATCCAACAAATCCTGTTCCTCGAGATGCCTTTTATCCATGTGGAGCTGGTAGGTATCAAATTAAATTAATCTTAAAGTATAATTAAAATGCGTTACATTTTTGTGCGGTCACCATTAATTTTTTCATTTTTAAAGGGACCATCAGTTCCATTGACAACAGGTAATAACTATTTTTATTTCCTTTAATGCAAAATTTATGACTCATTGAAGCAAAGTTGATTATAGTAAAAATATTTTTTAGCCTTGCTCTTCAAGAAATTCGTCTTTTCCTAGCAACAATCTTGCATCGCTATAAACTACAGAGTATTCCTGATCAAAATCTCGAAATCATCGAATTTATCACACCATCCTGGAGGACCAAATGTTACAATATTCTCGTCTTTCCTCGAAATTGATTAGAAAATTAATAAATTAATACTTCAAGAATTATCTTTAAAAACTCCAGGCGAGTTTATTTTGATGGATTAGATTCTTTTTCATTGTTGAGGTCGTTCGATAGGAAAATTACTAGTGAAGAAAAAACTGTCGATCATTACGCAGTACCCATTCCCTATTATTGTTTCCTCATTTATAGTTACATAATTTATTCATCATGAAAGCCGTTTAGATTTTGAATAACATCCGGCGTAATTAAATTAAATTCTTAAAGGTATTAGATCAAAGCTTTGAATTTCATTTTTACAAAAGACTTGAGAAAACATAAATACAGTGATGCATTGTGAAAATTTATTGGTCTTATCATACATCTTAGACACTGCTATTAAACAAAAATAATATTTAGGAAACAAGCTTGATTTGGAAAAACCTATATTGTAAGAATAGCATTATTTATAAATAAAAGCAAATAGTTGAAATTTTCTTAAAAATTTTTACAATGATATTTCACTCTAATAATTCTGCAAATCTAATGAAATAGATGATTCATAGTTCAATATTAGTAAAAATTTTTGAAATACATTACTTGTTAAAAATTTTCTTTTGATTGCTACATAAAGATATAAAGGGTATTTTGCAAACTAAATTAATAAACAGGCTAGATAAAGGAACTGAACTATTTGATTTAAATTTGAATTTTAAAAAATAAGAGAGTTTCTACGGGTGACAATGAGACTAATAGCCATTTAGAAATGAATATTTCCAATAAAAGAGGTTCGGAAAACCCAGTTTCAAGGACATACTCAATTTAATATCAAGAACCAATTAAAAAGTTCAGTTTTTCTTATCGCTTTTCTTTTGGGACTAAATTACATCTTGTTGAAAAAGCCCTGGAGGCTCCAATACATTCCTAAAGAAGTTGAAATAATAAAAAACCAACATTCTAATGCCCTTTCAATTTTCACTGATCATATAACTAATTCGACAATCGCTGTGAAGCAACTAAAAAATGCTGTTATACAATAAAAACTATATTTACCAATCCCAAATTTTAAAAGCCAGATAATTTTTTTTCCAAAACCAAATATCTCACTACCTGTTAATTTATCTAGTCTCAATACGAATTTTGACACCAAAAGGAAATTTTTTTCAAAAAGAACTTCCCAAGGGAGAAAAACTCTCATACGTCAATCCGATCCTCTAAAATATTATATACGATTTGCCATGCTTTCTTATTGTTTCGATGAGGAAACAGCTATTGGGCCAGGAATTTATGGTATTTTGGATTATTGAAATTGAAAGGTATAGCTTTTCAATTTTTTAATGGGCTAACATCAATTTTGCTTTCCTTTAGCAGAATTTTTTACGCAAGGAAGCCAAGGTATTATTGCTGTAAGAGGTGAGCCAATAGGAGATCAGAGATTTTGGGAAGCCAAGCAGAAAGCGCTGGTCCCCTATCCTAAGGTCGATGGTGCCAAAATCGACATTGAGTTCAATAGACGTTTCCAAAATATTCAGGTTAATTTCCAAAAGTGCATTGATAAGGCTCTTGAAAAGAAAGTTATAACACATATCACGGGAGTTGGACATGGCTCGGGTGGGGGTGAGCTTAAATAATTTTTTTTTAAAAGTAAGTCATCCATAAAAGTTCCTTATTTAATATTAAGTATTTCTAATATAAATATTTTAGTGTATGCTTTACTTGGATTGCTGGATTTAATATCACGGAAATTTGGACAAAAATTAAGCATTATTACTTTAGGACAACCTCATATTGGCAATCTTCAGTTTGCAAATTATGTGAATTCTTTTTCCAATACCACTCTTAGAATTTTTCGGGTCACTAACATGGATGATTATGTTCCAAGGTTGCCGCCTAATGTTTTCCAAAGATTTTATGCTCACACGATTAATGAAATTTGGATAGAGCTAGATGATTGTTTGTGTGCCACTGGAAATTTATTTCTTTGTAACGGACCACTATTAGGCCCGGAAAAATTTATCGGAGAGAGTTTGGTAAACTTTTTAAAAAGACTATTTTACATTATAAGCATTTTACAGCACCATTTAATCAAAAATCTTTATTCGCGGTTTCTTTAAAGGAGTGCAATAACCAATATAAAACTGAAAATTATGCCGCGCATAATGGCCCTTATTTAGGAATGATGATGGAATGCCCACCTGAAGGGCCTCCATGGTAAAATTGATTTATTATTTTCGTCGGATATATATTTTCTTTACTCTTGTGACTTTAAGATATTATAAATCTTAAAAACTAAAGTCAATAAGCTTCATTTAAATAGTCTGAAATTGTAATTATACTTTAAAATTAGTTTTTTTTTAGATAGCTTCCGGAGCCTTAATTATTTCTATCGGACAATTAAGTTTATGTCTGAAGCCCAGAATCTCACTATCAATTGTCTGGTATTTAAAAATACATGTATCTTTTTTAGTCAGCAAAGAACATTCCGATTCCGATTAGGAAAAACGAATTTCATTAGTAATTTTTCCTGGAGCAAAATATTTTGGAAAGAGTGATTTAAAAACACAGTCTTTAGAACCATGTTTTTGGAAACTGCAAATATTTGAAAACAAAATCTCGAAATTTTCACCGAATCATTCAAATTTTTAGTGGCTTAATAAGCATCAATAGATTGACAGATAATAATAGATTTTTTGATTTTTGACATGATGTTTATAAAATCAAGGGTATAGCTGAAATACTCAGAAATGAATACGACTGAGGAATTCAATAATCAAATGAATTTTATTTTTCTCATTTTACTTATTATTTCTAGCTTTACTGCTTTTCATGGTGTAAATTCTCGTTTTAGGCCTACAAAGACGACAATGAATTTCGAAAATAGCCAGTTAATCCAACAAGAAATTTCTTATCAAAATAAAACATATCATTCTATTTTAGCTCGTAGGAAAATAGAATGGGTTTCTCACTTTGATATATTCAGATCCAAATTAGCAGATAAAATGTGCGCCATTTCTATACTTTAATCCCATCTTAATTGCCTCAAACATGCTTTGTAAATTTAATTCGAATTCTCTTCTTTATCTAGAAATTTCCAAACCTTTAATGCTAGTTTAGACTTGAAATTTCATCGCAAAAAGTCAAAAAGAAATTTGAAATTCCCAATTTTGGCCACCAATCCAGAAAGTCATTTTAAGAGAAAAATAACACTAGATGACCCTCAAAAGCGGTTGCAAAAATTTCGGAAATATGCTTACTATGCTAATAAGGCCTATTGTATAAAAAACAAAGGTGGCATGGTTGGACCAGGAATATACGGTAAAAACAACATAAAGTTATAACCGTCTTTTTTATTTAATTAAGCAAAGCTCTTATCTGTCTCAATTATTAGCTCGGGCAGAGATCTCGGGAAACAGAGAATTAATTATATATTTGAGAGGATATGATTACAATTATGATGAGGAAGAGCTAGTAAATTTTAATATGTGGCGGCCTTACTCAAATATACCTCAAGCCCAAGTAGTCGCAGAGCTCTATCAAGATTTTTTAAGGGCTAAGAAGACTTTGATGGAAATGATTTCTTCATTATTGAGGCCTCAATTTCATGTCCGTTTAGCAGGATTTGGCGTAGGAGGGGGTATGTACAAAATGTTTAGCTATCATTTGTTTTTTCATAAAATGGATCAAATTCTGATGTTTTCTCGAGATTTTATAGTACATGCCGTTTTTACAGCTTTGGAGCTAAAGATGACCGAATATTACCTTGATATTGAAATTTATACCTTCGGACAATTACGCATGGGAAATCTGTTTTTTACACACTTTGTCATGACTCTTTTTCCCAATAAAATTTACCGTATTACACATTCCCATGACCGGGTTCCACAATTGCCAGAAAGAAAAAACTTGGAAGGCCATTGGCATTTTGACCGAGAATATTGGATAACATACAGTGACAATTGTGAATGCGTTGACACGAGTCAAATGTTTGTGGTATATGAATGCATTGGTCCTCTCGTGGATGGCTATATCCATGAAAATCCCGTAAGACTTATTTTTTATACTCTGTTTTAATTTTACTAAATAAACTTCACAGATCTTTTTTCATTAGCATTGTAATGCTGGAGCACAAATTACCAATTTTTCTATCGATTTATCACACTCAGGCCCATATTTTGGTCAAAATATGGGAATGTGCCCACCTTCACTTGAGGACGATTTTGATGACATATAGTGTGACACCTAATTTTGTTGAATATCAAAATTTTCACTGATCAATGTTTTGTTTAGTAAAGACATTGCAGAAATTTTAAATGTCATTAATATTTTCCTTGGCAATCTTCATTGCTGTAATGGGTGAAGTTTGGGATAATTTTTCAAATCAAAAGCAAGGGAAAATGTCAGACGGTCAATTTTTCTCTTAATAATTTGAAAATAGATAATTTCTTGTACGCAAGACAAATCAAAGACCAATCTTTAAATAGTTTGAAGGGAATAAAAAACTTTAAAATATATATTCTTGGCAAATAAACAAGGCTAAAATCTATAAAGAGAAATAAGATTTAATTTTTAATCGGTGTAAAAGCTTTCACATTTCCCGAATATTGTTCCAAAATATGGGCCATAATGAGCATCTACTCCCAATCCATTTGTTGACAAATTACATCCCTAATGCAGAGAAAAAAGAATCAAAAAATGTTTTTCCAGAGATATGATCCAAACTTCAAACTTTGCTACTCACCAGATTCTCACCAAATTTTTCCGGGTTATTTTTTTTATAACCAGGACATTTATACAACTCAAATTCTGAACCATTATCTATGCAATCACAATTTTTATCCAATATCCAATATTCTGTTTCATGATGTATGTATTTCTCACCAGAAGTGGATACCTTTGGTTTGTGAGGAACATGATCATTGGCATGCGTCACACGATATATTTTCAATTTTGGAACTATGTTTATAAATTTTGTATAGGCGATATTTGCAAAGCGTGGCTGGCCAAAAGTAACCACGATTAACTGGATTTCAAGTTCCCTGAATTGTAAATTTTCATGGCCAATTATTTTCGATAAGAAAAGCATGGCCATTTGTACGGCATAAACTTGAAATCAAAGAATGAAATTTTTAAGTATTCAACGATTTTTGATCCTTTTATCTATTTGGATAAAACATACCTCCACCAACACCATGTCCAATAAAAACCAAATTTAGACTTTTTTGATTTGGTTCTTTCATGGTGATAATCTTATTGTACAATCGATTCATAACACTTTCTGTGATAGGTACCCATCCACCCTCAATTTTAGCTCTTTCATCAAGTGAATACATTTTATATCTTCTTGTGTCCCATTCCTCTTTTGAGTATTCCGGGCCTATTCATAATAATATAATGAAGTGAGACATTTAATTTCAATTATAATAGAAAAGTTTTTTTTTGCTTTTTCTATTGAAGACAAACCTCGTAAAAAGATAATAAAATTTTGAGTCTCATGATCTTTGACAACATCAGCTAGAATATTATTAAATATATTTGATTTTAATGATAAAATGACCCATTTTCCAAGATAATGTTTAAATTTCAATTCCATACCAATTAAGCCTGCACTTCCATTCCCAATTTCATTTGTGTCAAAGCAATAAGGAATATTGGCCAAATGAGCCATTCGTTTTAAAAATTTCAATTCTTTTACATCTTCAACCAAGATTTTTTTTGGTGAATTTTTACCACCTTTTCCAAATCCTCCTAAATTACGAACCTCCAATTGATAATTGGTTTCATTTTTAACAACTTTTTTTTCTTTTATTTTCGACAAAATTTTACTATACAACTTTGAACTCTCCATTTTATATTTTCGTGGTTTAAGAGTTGTCATTGAGATAATAGAAATGATAATTATCATGATCAGAATAATGATGGATACAAAGAAAGAAGTGTATTTAAAAGAAAAAGATGGCATTTTTTTAACGAGTTCTGATAACCTTGAAAAATCAATTTAATTGACATAATTTTTAAATCATTGTTTGTGAGATTTTATAACCTGTATAATTTATTCCCTAATTAAATATTTTAACAGATGTTCGGTATCGATGCTTTTTAAAATTAATACATGTAAAATTGAAAATCTTATTTAGTTTCGGCCCCAAACTTTTGGAAATTATGAAAATGTGAATTTCGTTAAATTACATATATAGGAAGGTTATGAATCTAATCCTGGTAAGTAGGTTTGACCTATCTTGTTTGTTTTCAGCAATGATCCTAACAAAACATTATAGATATACTATCAATTTTTGAGAATTAGGATCGATAGTTAAAGGAATAACTGCCACCTGTGAAAATCAAAGAACATAAATTAAACTTTACTGTTTCGAGTACCTGGATGAAATTTAGGGTTCACAAGAAACTGAATCCTTATAATTTTTAAGTTTCTGTGATGTTCAGTGATGAGGGATAAAACTTTTAAGTTAACTTTTCACTAAATAAAATGAAAAAAAAATTTCGAAAACATTCTGGAGATTACTGAAATGTACAATTAAAAAATCATTGCGATTCTATTTTAAATATCGGAGGATTTCTCCGTTCAGGACAGTCACCCATGAATTGTTTAAAGAATGGTCCCCAATGTGAAGATATACCATTTCCTCTAATCCAGGTTGCATAAAGAGCATTACAATCCTATTCAGAATTTAAATTCGCAATTAACTCATCAATTCAAAAATAAAAGCAATAAAATGGAAATTTCTTATTTACTCTCGGCTCTCGGTATTTTGATTCATTGTAGTCCAAGTGTTTTGCCATCCCATAATTACACTCAAACACGGTTGGGTCAACATTTTTGTAAGGGTCTACACATTCGCATTTAAGATTGTACCAGATAAAATATTCTGTTCCGTAATGAGCAAACTTTGTTTCTAATATTCGTCTTGGAATTTGTGATATCCAATCGTAAAAAAGGGTAATGCGAAAAATTTGTATGGGAAAGAGTCTGTTCACGTGAAAGACAAATTGATCATTTCCAACACGCGGTTGGCCATAAGAATAAATTTTGATATCAAGTTTTGGGTAGAGCTTTCGTTGTTCTAATGCCACAAATATAGCATATGCTAGAAGAAATGGCAAAGAAAAAATTACGACTATCCCAAAGATATAACTTTATGAGAATGGAAAAGGTAAAGTTCAATGAGAGTAATTTGGACCAACTTACCACCCCCTAGACCATGCCCCACAACTCGAAGGTTATTACATTTACTATTCTTTAAAAGCACTGAAATAAGAGCGAAAACTTGTCCTCTCACTTTTCTGAAAGAATTATAGAATGACTCAATAACCATTGATCCTTTCACCTTTTCCGGGTAGTGAATGGTAGAAAATCTCTGTTCTTTCATAAGAGTAAACAAGTATTCATCGCCTAAATTTCATTTTAAAGTTCCAAAAAATATTTCTGTTTAGTTTTTATCTTTTACCAATTTCAAGGATTAAAAAACTAAATGAATTAGTTGTTTTTAACATGTCATCTAACCTCGTAAATAAACTATTACTTCATTTTCAATTAATTGAGCATTTCCTGTCAAATTGTATTAGATTAATTTCAAATTAGGGAGGAGTAATGAAAGTGATTTTTCTGAAAAATGGACAAAAATTACCATAGGTTCCCTTAAAATTTTCGGCATTGCCGCTAGTATTACAATAAGCATGATTAGCGTAAACAGCATATTTCGCAAATTGGTTGAGTAGAATTGGATCTTGAACCAATTTTTTCTCGAGTTTTTTTTCAGTCGTTGGCCAAGAATTTATTGATATATGCCATAGATTGTTTCTTTTTGACATTGTTTTTTTATTCAAATTTGGTTTCAAATAGGTTTTCGGTGCTTGCTCATTGGAGCTAATTTGAAAAAATTGTGTTTTATTAAAGAAACTAAAAATTTCTGGACCCACTCTTTCCTTTGATGGAATTTGCTCGAGGGCATAATTTCTTAGAGGGATGAACAAATGCAATAGAATTACTCTAAGAATTAAAATTACCAAGAGCTTTTCTGATTCATAATTGTTTAATAACAACATTTTTTTTCCCAGAATATCAAATACAACCATCTGAATAGGCAAGGTCTTATATTCAACGGTTTCTATGGATAAATTTTTTCGCTTCCAATATTTGTTTTGCTCATTTGTTTTGCCTAAAGTACTCTGATGAGATTGATGCGATATGAAAAATTGATATTTTATTTGAACATGTTATTTTTTGGTTTACAGTGAATTTGATCACATTTACATAAACTTTGGGGCAAATTTAAAAAAAATATTTGAAATCAAACCTAATTTTCACTAAATTTGGCAATGGTAGAAATTTTTGATTCTGGTAACCTGTTAAATAAATTTTTTTTTTTAGCAAAATTGCATAATTTTTTAGAATGACTATTCATTTTTTTTATATCTTTATTTTTTCTTATTGAAAAGTAAATGAAAATTAACAAAAGTATATTAGTTATATTTTAAATAAAACATTCAGTTAAGTAGATATTTTTATAAAATCATGTATAACAAATTAAATAAGATAAAAAGATAATAATTAAAAAAATGAAATTTTACCAAAAAATATTCTAACTTAATACTTAATGTTTAATAATTTAATATTTTAAATAATTGTTCAGATTTTATTACAAGAATCATTTTTATTACTTGAAAAATTGAATAAACATTTATTTCAATTGTTAAAAGATTAAATCAAAAGCCAATCTTATTAAAAAAATAACTATTAATTACTTTGAAGTTAAATAATACCAAATGTTTTGTGCTTGACTATAATTATATTAGTAAATATTTAAAAAGCAGATTTTTAAACTTGGGATTTACTTTTGATGGTATTATTTTCATGATTAATGTTAAAAAATATAGTGGGGATTCTTGGATTAACTAATTTAAGTTAAGAGGAAGAGTTTTAAAAAACTACATGTAATAACGATCACAGAAGCGAAAAACAAAAATATATATACTCTACAAAGAGAAAATATAACGAATCGATCCTCCTTTAAAGAAAAGATTTACGTCATAATTAATATTTATTATAAATAAAAACTGGTTCGTTTTAATCTTTATGGAAACCATATATATAATTAAGGTTTTGACACACAAACTGAAAACTGAAAACCCCGAAAAAAATGAGCGACTTCAATATTTTCAAACATGGTAATAGCATTTTTTAAGTTGGGATTTTTATTTTAATTAATGATAGTTTACAAAAGATTTTACTTTTTTGGTTAACTTGGCCATTTTAATAAATCAAAATTTACAATATTAAAAAAATTATTTCTGAAATGACCTTCTTTAACTTTGAAAAACATCATAAAGTTTTTGCGAAAATTGAATATCTGAAGTAAAAAGTGATATTTTAATTAACAATATTTAATAAACAAACATAACTTATACTTTTTCACAAATTTGAATAGTTTCTTTTATGAAAAACAAAAAATTCCTAGAAAAGGATCATTATCTCATCTTAAAGTTGCAAAACTAAAGATTTTAAATTTACATTGTTATTTTATATTTTATTTTAAATATGCTACATCTAGAAAATGTAAAAAAAAATTATCTTTAATTTGCTTTTGGTTAAAAAATTAAATTGGAATGCCTTTTTTTTTTTATTTATTTAAGCACAATTTTCGACAATTGGTTTTGTTTCCTCAAGAAAGGTAAATTAATGTTTATATTTATTAACCAAAAACAAATAACCAATAATAGCCTAACATTTTTTTTTGCTTTTTTCTCAAGAATTTGATATTTTGAGCTTTAATATCAAATGTCTTTCATTCTTGTAAAGATCCGACACATTTTTATATAAACTTGCAGAATATTGCAGCTTGTGGGAAAATTTTATTTTTGAGATTGATGTAATACATTAAATACTTCTGGATCCAAAATTTCAGAATTCCTGGATGTTCTTTCTCGAGATCGGGAAAACGTTCAAGACCAAATTTCATAATTTTTTGAGGTTATATATGGCAAATTTTATCCCAAATTTTCTTTCCCTGAAATTTGAACCTTCTTCTTCTTATGATAAAAATAATTTCAAAACCATAAATCACTTAAAGTTGTGCTAAAAATATTTTTACAAGTGTGGTTTTTGGTCACAATCAAATTTTTTTCTATTATAGATTATTCCAAAAAGTTCCATCTGTTTTAGCCGCTTTTCATAAAATGCAAACAAAATTTAGCTGCATCAAAAAAATTTTTAAGACACAAATTGTTCATATTATGGAAATATTAAATGAGACAAATATTTACCCTCGACATGCTTAATCAAAAAGGAAAGAATCCTGACAAGCAAAATTACTATTAATTTAATAGATAAACCATCATGTTGATTTTCAAACAAAGAATCAATAGCAGCATCATGTGTTAAATAAAATCTCAATTTTCACAGAATCTTTTTGACCCAATTAAAATTTTTTTACTACCTAGAAGATTTAAGTATATTTGGGAAAGTTAAATAAATGTACCTGCGTTTTCATATGAAATTATTCTCTGTTAAGGGAATATACAAAAATAAAAAATATATTTTTAATTCAAAATTTCGGGAAAATTTATTTTGAAAATGATATTTGAATACCATAAAAACTCAAATTTTATTCGCTATGAAAGCAATAAATGGAAGAAACATATTGAAGGGTAAATCTATCCTATTGGTGCTAATTTTCGAGGATTTTACTTGTATTAAAAAATCTTGTGAATATTAGAAAAAAATTTATATGGGATTCTTCAAAAAAAGATTTAATCAAAAAAAATGTTTGTTTGTTTATTTATTTATTTGTCTGTTTGTTTGTCTATTTGTTTGTCTGTTTGTTTGCTTGATAAAAGTTTTCAAATTATTGGGCAAAAGCCTCTTTGGAATTTTATTCTATGATGATGGAACGGGTAAAATTTCATCCCGAATATGTACTGCCTAAAATCGAAATATAATTTTATTTGTTACCAAACACCCGATCTGATTATCTAGATTGTTAGAAAAAAGCTCAAGCAAATAGGGGATTTGGTACACAAAAAAACTTTCAAACAGAATGAATTTTCTTGGCCGAACAATCTCATTTGATATAAAGATTTATAAAACGTTTAATAAATGGTATTCAAAAGGAAATCAAATATCTATAAGGTCAACAATTAACTGGTGGATTCTATTTATTTACTATATATATATATATTAAGAAGCGTGTCTTTACAACTTTCAAAGTTTCCAGAAATTTTTAATAAGTTTCATCCCAAAGATTTTGATCCTCTCCTTTTTAAGCTTAAAAGATCCGTGATTTTTAAATAAGTTATGATTAAGAGAGTGGCAAAATAACTTTTTTCCAAAATTGAGGAGGTGTAAGAAGTCACTGCTTCCGGAAAATTTTTGTTTGGTTTCAATCACTATTTAAGAAATTCACTTGTGAAGCAAAAATTAGTTACACTGCAGAATTATTTGGTTTCTATTTTGGTATTGTCTGTCCTTGTTTGTTCATAGAAGATGGAAATTTCTTGAACACTTATTGAAGCAGATAATTCACATACTGCTATTTTGACCAATACGAATATTCTAAAAGAGAGTTTTACAACAATAGAATTCGGCAAAGAGCTAAAATTCTCCGAAAAGAAAATTCAATAATAAATGCCAATAAAAAGGATTTGTTTCAACGAGCACGATCATTTTTCAAAATGTCCTAACATGTTTGATAATTATCCACAATCTAGTTAATGATCAAAACATTTTAAGTGTACAAATAAAATATGTATGACGGGAGTTAACTAAAATTAGTTTGATCGATATTCACTGAATACGAACTATGATGATATTTAATTGAAAGGGCGTTTTAATATTTTCCTGAGGCAAAAGGTTAGCAATTAGTTGGGGCTCCACCGTTACCAACCGCTCTTCCAATAAAAAATTTTTCGACGAAATTTTTTTTTTGCCACCACGACTACTACGGCTACAGATCTTTGCCGCTTTATTAAATGAGCTTGAGAATTTCCGTCGTGGTTTGAGCATAGGACGATTCGAAAAACATTTGCATTTCATGACTTTTTAGCGTAGCGAACAAACTTTTTCCCACCCCGAGAAAAAATTTGTATTCCTCTTGAAATCCTTTTGACCTACTCGTAAAATTAGTTTATTTGTTATTGGTCTTATCGTTGTTGTTGTTGTTGTTGTTGTTGTTGTTGTTGTTGTTGTTTTTGTTTCTTTTCTCATTCTGTGATAAAAACAAAATTTTTTGAAAAAAATTACTTTTTTTTCATACGGTGGTTTTTTTGGTAGAATTATGCAAAGTTTGTCTTTATTGTCTATTGCTTACGTACTTGTAGAATTCTTGAGCTTGGGTTTGGTCATATTTTCGAGTTTACTCCTTTTAAAAAGAAGAACAAAGCCATTTCTTGCTAAATGGACATTATTTCAATATTTCATTTCTGCCTTCCTAGAAAGGATCTTTGCTATTCCTGCGATTCTTTTATATAGCCATGATAATGATTCAAGCTTCCAAAAACTTGAAACTTTTTGTGTGATACAAGCATATCTGGGAAGATTAATATTTTATCCTTCACAAATTACGACTACCGCCATAGCAGTATACTTATGGTATGGAGTAGCACGAAATCAGAACTTTGAGAAGCGAGTGTTTTCTTTGATTACCTGTTTTATATGGGCAATAGCACTTGTTGGAACAATGGTCCATTTGGGTATTGGATGGGGAACCCATCGGTGGGGGGTTGAAATAGAATGGTATGGATGTACTGTTAACAATTCGAATTTGAACAAACTATTGTTAGTAGTTCCAAAATTATCATGTGCTTTGGTTGGATTTATATTTTCACGTAAGTGATTTTATATAAGATTAAATATTAGGTATTCTTTGTTCTTTTTAATTGATAAAATCTTGAAATTTTTTCATTTCAGTCGCATCAATTTATGCTCATTTTAGTATATGGCTTCGCCAAATTGAGCGAACCGTATTAGGATATTGGTAGGTTTTTGTTTTTGCTTAATTAATTTTTATTTCAAAATTAAATTGAATATAATTTTAATCCTTTTCTCAGGTATGGAATATGGTTAACGGGTACCTCATTATGTGTCAGTCTTGTACAAATTTCCAACAGCATTCCGGTAATTTTTGATTTGGTAACTGGTCGTGAACGGTTCTCCTTGGCACCTAATGTACTATTGTTCATGCGTGCGATAATGTAAGTTCGATTCAATTGCTCATTGTTTATAGATTATAGGTTACAAGTTATAATATCTTAATTCATATCTGGATTTTTCATTGAATTGAAATAGTATTCCAATGCTTTATACGATATATATTATGTTACAATCTGGAATATTTAAATTTCCATGTATTAAACTTGAAAAAGACGAAGAGGACGATGACAATAATCCTGAAGATGTTCTTTCATGGCCTTCTTCTCACACATTGACTGAAAATCGTTTCTCGACTCATGGTGATTCTGGGAAGATTGAACGTGGTAAATTTGAATCCCCCGAATCAATCCTATATCAGTCCTAAAAAAAAAAAACCCCCCACCTACATGTATTTATTAACAAGTTGTAACGGTGTATATATTATTGTAACATGACTAAGAAAGTTTTTTTTGGAATTTTTAGCATATATTTGTAAATAAATTTTAAAAGAATATTCATACCATTTTATGAAATCATCATATTGGTTGAATCTAAAGTGATTTTTGTAATCTTGAGAAAAAATTAAATTCAAAAGATTTTGTCTGAAAAAATATTTGATGTTGTGAGGTTGTATTTTCTCTTTAGTAGCATTTTTGATCTAGGTCATTTCGTAAAAAATCCCTTTTTCAGAGATAGAAATTGGTTTGAAACGTTTAAAAAAACGATTAGACCTAAAATTTAGCATATATGTATAAATTTTTAAATAATACCTTTTGAGAGTTCATTTCAAATCGGTTAATTCAGTTAATTGATCTTGACATTTTTAGTTATAAAACTTTATCTTATCGACCTTTCCTCGTGGATATGAACGTGCTGGCTAAATAAAATATTAATCATGATTTATAAGCAGATTTTTTTTTAAAAAAAAAACAATTAATCATCGAAATTGTTGTAAAAGGTAATTGTCATTTGACTGATTTAAAAAATAATTCCCGCGACTTTTTCAGGGATTCTCAAAAAAAATATCTAAATTGTAAAAAATGAATTTCAAAATACCTAAAAAAAAAAGTTGTTTAAAACCTCTCTGTAAAATTTTTAAAATTTAAATAAAGTTTTACTAAAAAAAAAAAAAAAACTCTTTTCAATATGAATGTCACTAATCTTTTTCGAAAGGTGAAAATTAATTTCACAAAAAAAAGTTGTCAAAATTATCAAATGCTTTATCCTGTCAGATTATTTTTTTTTACCTTTCCAAACTGATTAAGGAAATTTTTCAGGCAAAAAAAAAAAATCTTCTTTAGCTAAACATAAAAATGAAATGATTTAAAAAATTTCACTACTTGATAAATGATTTTCATAAAAATAGAAACAAATACTAACGCGAAAATTTAATCATTTAATCTATCAAAAACTCTGCAAAGAGAATACAATTTTTTTAATCATCTATCATTTCATTAAGTTCAAAAGGATTGTCTTGAGGACAAACACCCATTATGATCCCAAAATAAGGACCATAATGTGAAGAAAATCCTAGTAGCGCTATCTCTGATTGTGCAATTTCATTGCACTCCTAAAAATTAAATTAAGAGTTAAAATATTATTAAAAAAAATATTCCCAGATAGAATATCATCATCGATAAAATCTTTACATAAGGTTCCTCAAATTGTCCTGTAAACCAATTCATCACTTCTCTGCATTCATAAACTTTGGTATTGAATGGCGTGATAGGAACAAAAGGGTTAAGGCATCCACAATGAGTTTCCTCAGAAATCCAATATTCCGTTTCATGATGCCAATATCCCAAGCCATTTGGATTCTTAAATGGCCTCTGAGTTATAAAGTCATCGCTATTTGTTATTCGAAAAACGACGAGTTCCTTATTTACATGATGAGCGAAATTCTTATCTCCCATTCGTGGCGCTCCAAATGTGTAAACGGTTATTCCATTGAGTTGAAACATTTTCTTTAATTGTAATGCTGCTAATATGGCATAGACTAAATGGAAGTTAATGCTTAAAGCTTTCATTATTTGAAGCAATCTCGGATGGATGTATGGATGGAACAACGAGAAAATGTTCATACCACCACCCTCGCCATGACCAGTTGTAACGAGACGATATTCAGAAAGGCTTTTGCTGAGCTTCAATCCCTTAATTTTATTTACCAATGGTTTCCAAGCACGAGCAAAACGGGTATAATATATTTCATCAACCCATGTATCTACTACAAAAGGGTATCTCACACCCGATCCAATTTTTTCCCACCAATCTGAACCAGTCATCATAAAACCTTTAAAAAAAATTATAATTTCTCGGCTTGCCTCGCTTATGACAGTATCAGCTGCAATAAAAATAATATTTTTATTCATCATTTAAAAAAAAAAAAAAAAAAAAAGACACATTTAAAAGATAAAAAAAATATAAAATTTTATCCTAACCGTAAACTCCAAATTCAAGTAAACCAAAGATATCATCAAGACAATAAGCTTCTTGAGCATATCGCGCGAATCTGGAAAATTCTAGTAAAAGTCCTTCTCTATAATTAGGTCCGATCAATCTTTTACTAAGAGGTTCCATCCCATCTACAGCTATATTTGAATTACGAACAAAAAGTAAACCTGTTTTATTTTTTACTGTGAACTTCTGCTTTACCTTCTCCATTTCTATGAATAAATTCTTTAAAGAAGTTGCACTTGAAAATGGAACGAAATAAATAGAATTGTAGTCATCTTGAATTGTTAAATTAAAGATCTTTGAATTTTCAATTAAATCTGAATATAAATTTTTTTTAAGGGTCGAGCTGTTGCGTAAAATAGGCACAAGTAACGATACTGGCAATAATGTTTTAGACGTAGAAATATGCTTGAAAAAGGCTAGAATGAACAAGAGCAAAAAAAACGCGCAAAAGTAAAATCTGTGAAAATTTTGTGTAGTGATATTAAAAATGAGTTTATTAAACTTTTTCTTTTTGGATGAAATTTCCTTTACGTGAACACTTGAAATCTGATAAGGAAACCGATCTGAGCGAAGGAAATACATGAAAGCGAAAAAGTTTTAATTTGACGATTAAAAAATTTTTCTTTTGTTCTGATGTATCTCTAATTACATGTTTGTTACTCCAAAATTTGTCGATGCATCTCGTTCCAGACGATTGGAATTGTTATTGTATTTTGAAAATGTCATCTACTTCAAATCGGTTATAATTAAAAAGATAAATCTTCCTTTTTCCTGAAAGCCGGCAGAACAAATAATTCATATCATCAGAAATATTTGAAATATCGTTCAGTGTTTGAGAAAAATAAATATCGGATCACAACCAAAAAAAACCGAAAATCTAATGGCTTAAGAAGATTCCACTCTTTGAAAAGTGAGAAAATTTCAGCTCCAATCATTTCTTCACAAATTCTCTTGATTTTTCCACTCTTGGAATTTTTGATATGCAGCTGAACATTCGCAATCCTGGTCAAACTAGTGATCTATCGGATCATTTAAATATTTTGATAGATACAGTTCCCATACGCGGTTAGCAAAATAACGTCCGAAATAATGGCGTACACATGAAAGGGGGGACAGCCGGGAGCATAGTTGATTCTGGGGGTACCGTTGTATGGGGATAAAACTTTAAATTTGATCCAATCATTGACCATCTTTACTTGCAAATGTCAATTTTTTTAAAGAACCTTTGTAGCACTTTTTCTATTTTCTCTAGTTCATCTTAATGCCTATGAGTACCAACAAAACGCTCTTTTTCATCAGATTCATATTTTAAGCAGTAATGTCTTTTGGGTACTGAAGAAAATTTTTTAATATCAGGTTTATGATTAGGTTCAATTAACTTTCTATGTGATTTTCGCCACGAGTTTTTGCGAGAAAGTAATTTGTGCTTGAGAGAAAATCTTCAAATATTACTGCGCTTAAGGCTTGACTTTTAACTTTAAAAGTTTCTTGTGCAATCGATAAAATGAGTTGAATTGAATAAATCATAATCAATTCTTTATTTCTATATTTAGCGTATATTAAGTTATTATAAAAATAGAGTCTTTAACCTAACCTTGATCACTGACCTGACCGATGACTCTTTTTATTAAATACATAAAGAGTTTCTTTCAAAGCTATATTTTCATCATATTAAAATTTTTTATATTCTGCTTATTAGAAACATAATAAATGTAGCCAGAAATTAATTTTATAAAAAACTATTTAGGATCCATAGAATTCTACAAACTTTTTCAGCTTAAGCTGTTCTCATACTGGATCTCATATCTAAAAAAAATTAATCTAAGACAAGTGAATACTTTTTTAAAAAATCTATTCTTCTCATTACAGGAAACCCCTTTCATTTAGAATATTAATCGTTAAAGAATGACGATAAAAAGAAATAGACGCAAAATAATTGACTGTGATGAATTTAAATTGCATATCCATTTCCTTGGGAAAATATAGCTGCCAAGTTGTTTGGCATGCAATTACATGGTGGAGGTACATAAAGATCTACACCAAAATAAGGACCAAAATGTGGTTTTAAGCGCAGTTCGTGAAAGGGAATTGAATTTGAACAATTCTATGAAAAGAAAAAAGAATTTAAATAAGAAAATCAAGACTAAATAAAAATGAAATCTTGAATTCAATTAAAATTTCTCACCGGATCTTCACGAGCCTCACATCTCACGGTACCTCCTTTTGTTGGAATGTCCAAGTCTTTAACCCATATTTCTCCCCCAATCTGTTGATATCCCATCCACTGAAAGGGAATATGTGGAATTAGATCATTTGAAAAAATCACACGATAGAGCGTTATTTCTTTTTCGGCATATGAAGCAAATTTATCGTTTCCTAATCTTGGCTGGCCAAAGGTAATGACTTCGGATTTTAATGATGGAAATTTAGAAAAAAGTTTTTGTTTCAGCTCCAGAGCTGTTAAAGTCGCAAATGCTGGAAATTTTTAAAAGTTATTTAAATTTCTTATAGTTAAATTTAACAACAAATTAATCTATTATTAATAAAATCTCTTACCACCACCAAGACTGTGGCCGGTTAATGCTACATTATATGATTGGTAATCTGTTAAAAGTCTTCTCACATGTGGTAATATTTTAGTAAAGGTCAATTTAAAAGCAGCATAGAAGCCTCGGTGAACTTTAGCTCCATTATACAGGGAGTATGGTACAGGCATTACTAGCATATCAGTAATATCATTCTTCAAATACTCAAGTCTTGTGCCACGAAATGAAACAATTATAAGTTTTCTTGAATGTTCTACGGCCACAAATGCTGTGTACAAAGATAAACAAAAAACTTCAAGTTCAATTTGTCTTCAAATTTTTTGGGTACCAATCGAAAAATATACCTTGATTCTCATGATCAGTAATCGCAACGAACTCAACCACAGTTCCTTTATATTTTTCACATGGTTCTCCACAGTTCCAATTATATATTGTTTCTGCGTCATAATAAGCGATTTTAGAATAATATGCAAATTTCTCAATTTTAGCCAATAGTTCAGGAGAGTTAACAATTGACAAGTCTGATATATGTGTTAACTCTCCAAAACGTGGCTCTATTCGTGCCGAAGCAATAGAACAAATCAAAAAGGCGAAAAGAACCATAATTGTTTTGTTTATTATGAATTTAATTGTTCGGTTTAGGAGTAACAGCTGCCCCAAAATAGCCATATTTTATGGGTCGATTCTTTGAAATTTATAGCGCCAGTGAAGATTGTAAACTTGAAAAAGTTGAAAACTGATATTTCGCTTGGCAAAAGGAATCGGTAGATTTAAGGAAGGTGAAATAGTGATGTTTGTTCTTACAACTCTGCATCAGCGATGATGATGATGCCAAATCGCGGATACCCTGGTTTTATATTGTGTTCTTCATTTGTTTTCCCATTTATGATTTAAATATTTGGTCAGAAATTACTCCATGTTTTGGAATAATACATCAAAACAGATTGGCAGAGTATTTCCACGGCAAATTTTTCATTTCATAATTTAAATCAACAAAGCGTTTAGTTAATTGTGTCATGAAAAAAACGAATAGGGATAATCCCTCAAAAAAGACGACCGAAATATCCTATAGCAGACTAGTTAAGGAAAGCAAATTTGTTAGAAGGTTACTCACTCCTTTGGTACCATGTTTATATGGAATTTCAAGTTTCTCGGGAAATCTTGATGTTCTCCAACACGTTTAGTCATTTGTCTAAATAAAAAAAAAGTTATATGGCAGAAATTTTTTAGATTTTCCACCTGACAAAACAAATTCGGATATCTAAATATCATTATATCAAATATTCTTCATGGTCTAAGCTGCGAAAAATATTTTTTCATAAAAACTGGTTCTTAAAAAAGGGGTAATAGTCGAAATTGATGCTCACAAAATTACACAAAATATTTTTTTGGGAAAGGGCTTTTAAAATCCTTAATTTTATTCGTAAAACTTTTGATTTGTAAAGATAACGCTATTGGTAAGTAAAAACTCGCTCCCATTTTTCGTACATTTAATGTCTCCCATTTTGAGGTGATTTCGGGTTTAACTCTGGAAATTTGAGAAGCATGCCCTCAAACATTCCGTCTTTATTGACAAGGAGCGAGACCACTATGTCGATCCTTGGAAATTCGAAATGAAATTTTTCATTAGATTCGAGATTATTTGTTTAAGGGGTTGAATAATTAATTAGCGGAAGGAAAAGAGTAAGCACTTATATTGCCAAGAGTGTTTTTTAGAATCATGTCTAGGAAATTTTCATTGAATGCTTTAGAAAGAAGATTTTTCCACACAATATTATATGATCATAGGAAACTTAGAATCATGTAATATATTTTTGTGATAAAATAGTAACTTTAATTGTGTCAGCTGCCATCTCTTTGGAAATTCGAAGAGGAAATCAATCTCCTTTAGATAATCTTTTCTCCTGGAAATCTAAAAAAGCAAGTAAAAATTTATTATTTCTAATAATTTAGGGGATTTTGAAAATTTCATTACTATTTTTGAAATTAATTTTAAAATATAAACATATTTGCAAAAAAATTCTCAATCTTAATAGGTCTAAAAATAATTTTTTTCAACATAACCAAATACTATATTAAACTACTTCAATAATAAGATAATATGTTTTTAAAACTAATTTTAAATATAGAGAAGCTATGGCAAGATTTATTTAGAGAGCATTTAAACTGAGCTGTCATATTTTGGGACATTCTCCCATGAGATATCCAAAATAAGGACCATTATGAGCAGTTTCACTTCTAGACTCAAAGTTTTGGTTATTGCAATTCTAGGAGATATAGGAAATTGGTTAACTCTTTCAGTTTTTTTAAGATCACAAAAAGAAATCCTGGTCTCTACTTACAGGATTTTCCCGTAACATACCACCAATAATTCCTTTCCCATAGCACATATAAACATTTGGAATGGGATCATTTGTCTCGGGGAAAAAACAATCACACCCCAATTGATTAGATATCCAAAATTCGGTTCCGATGTGAACGTAGCTCCAATACATGAGAGGAGGGTACTGTGGCACAAAATCATCAAAATTTGTGATGCGATAAATCAGAAATCTTGAGAGAACTTGATTTATATATTCGCTCAAAAATTGCGTACTAAAACGTGGCTGCCCGAATGTGATTATTTGAACGATAGATTTTGGGTCCCTTCTTTTCCAGGTAAGCCCAGCCAGAACAGCGTATACTTTGTCAAAAATTTTTAAGTAATCTGCAGATTCTGCAATGAATTCAAAGATTTCTCTTTAAAATGTTTCAATTCTCTTACCACCACCAAAGCCATGTCCAGTGAATCGAACACGATACTGATAATAATAGGTTTCGTTTGCGAAAGATTTCAGAGTTTTTAATATATTATTCTCGGCACTTTTAAAGTTTCTGTAAATTTCTGTCTCAATCAACCATTCGCGAGATTCCGGTGGTTCGTATTCAACTTGGGCATAAGGCCTTAATCGCCATTGTCGCTCTGTATTAATTTTTACTCCACGAAAATAAAACACGATTTCTCGAATATTTGTTGTTCTTTTATTTTCAACTGCGTAGCCTATATTATTTTTGAAATTAGGCTATGGGCACCAATTATGGTGGTATAGGATAGTCCTCAATTCTCACCATAAACATTATTTCCAATCTTTCCAACTCGATCATTAAGACAATACGCTTCCTGTGCATAGAACGCCATATCAGCTAGAAATTGTAAAACCTGCTCATCCTCTACCTTTTCTTGGTAAAATTCATCTTCATTTGAGTCACCGAAAAAGTGCTGTGGACCCATGTTTTCAATATGACCAAGCGTTTTACTAGGATTTAGGAATGAATGGGGTGGTATAAGCTTGACAGCTCTTTTAAAATTTTCTTCCGATCCAAGGTAGTCTATTTTAAATTTCGGTAAATTTCTTGCGCCTTTTTCGATAGGAGATAAATTAGTCTCAAAATTATTATCTGTTAATTCCACATTTGGAGAATTTTCTTTCTGATTATATTCATTTCTTGTTGAATAAATAATTTGTCTCATAGGAGGTTGTAAAATATAAAGCAAACATAATGTTATAAAACCGGTCGTCAATGTGAGCAACAATGAAAAATATCCAAAGCCAAGTTGTGTGGAAGATGAATAAAAAAAAGTCATTTATATTCTTTCATCTAGAAAAAATTTTAGATCTCAATTTTAAAATATACTTTCTAAGATAATCTTGATTGAGGATCAATCCATTTTTATTTTTTTTGATAAATATAAAAATGAAAGTTTTAGAACCATAAAAAAAGACCATTTCAAATTATTCCCACTTATCAATAACATGAATATGAAAAATTCTCATGATCAGATCAAAATTTGAATACCGTTATTAAAGGCTCTTTCTTAGGAAATGGATAAAAACTCAAAACTAGCTTACATTCAAAAGAATAGTTAAAATCAAGAATTTCTAAAATTATTAAAAAAAATGTTTGCATTCAAATTATTTACTAGAATAAAGAAATTGAAACATTTTTCTTCCACCAATTATGGTCTATAAAGGTAATTGATCAATAATTTATTATGAATTAGATATTTTAATATTTGCTTATAACTTAGGAAATGACATAAGATCAAATAAACCTTGTTTGATTTTCTAGGCTTCAACCTTTAGTAAAAGAAGGTTTTTCTAAATATGGATCTTTACTAATAATTTCACATCGCTTTTAGGATCTTAAAATGTCGGTTATATTATTCATTTTCTAAATTGTTATTTTTTAATTACAATGTTTTTATCACTCGAAAGATTACTTTTAAATTGAAGAATTTGAAGAGGAAGAATTGTATTGATTTATTTCTCTATTAATTTGATACAAAACTAAAGAAGCTAAATCTTTTGGATTAGGAGGTTTAAAGAGAGCAAAGCTTTTCAAACAAATTATCTGGTCAACTGCACAAAATCCCAATTATTTTAAAGTAATCCACTATTAAAATTATAAAATCTACATTAATAAATAATGTACAAAAAGACCTATTATGCTTTCTTGTAAAATTTCTATATTTGCTAACGAAAAGACAATCCACGTTTCTTTTTTTAACCTAGCTTAAGAAACTTTTTACTCTCTAACACACTGTATTGCAAAAATATAATAGCTCATGAACTAATAACTATTTTAGATATAAAAATTTACTAAAGTTTAAAATGCATGAAATATATTTTCATTGTTTCGAACCAATTTCTCAATGAAAATTAAACTTTTAAAAAATATTATGTTATTTGTACCGTCAAAACTTGAAGATTTCTAATTCTGAGAATTTCATAGTTAAGACCATATATATTCTATTTCTGCACAATAGAGATGGCTTAAATTGAAAATTTCCACACATTTTTAAGAAAAATCTATTGACTCATTTAAAAATATGCAGTTCAGATTTATCAGATAGCCTTGTTTATTGAATGAAATTTTAGTTTGTAAAATGACACTTGTGAGAGTGAAGATTTATCAAGTCCAAGATGAGAATGTTAGATCACAAAAGCTGCTATATTCCAATTCTTTCATAGATAAAAATACTGTTTAATTAAAAAATTATTTTATGAAGATCTTTTTCTCCCTTTTCTTAAATACAAGTATAATGAACGAGATTATATTGAATCAAATACTTTTGGAAACTTTTTTGTTTAATTAAAGCTACGAAAAGAAATTGAAAATATATATTAACTTTAAATATGTAACTTTTATGAGTTGAAATCCTGGACTTCTAAGGAAGAGGTGTTTTATTCTCTGAATTCTAAAATAAATTTTTCTTGCTCTTTTGATATAAATCAAAAAACTCAAAGCTGCTCTAAAAATTATTCATCAAAAAGTATTGGAGATGAAAAGTTTTTCGGTGAATATTTTTTGTCAAAATTTTCAGAATTTATCGAGATTTAGTTTTAAAGAAAATTTCCTTTACTGTTTAAATTTTAAAATAATACCAAACTTGTAGTGAAAAACCAATTTAATACATCTATTTTTACTACTAAAAACTAATATCAAATTTCATTTTGATAAAAATCTTCATTCTAATAAAACTTAGACCCAATAAAAAAAATAAGTTTTATTTTGCTACAATAAATTATCATTTTGCTACGCTGAAACTTGCGCCTAAATAAAAAACATAATAATTGAAAGAGGGCTTCTTTTTTGTCTTTAAAATTACTTGATTTATTGTATGAATACTTTTGACTTTATAAAAAATTTATTCTGTAGATTATTACACATCTATTTAAAAAAAGCCTATTTGAAATCATCAAAGTCACACAAACTTCTTGAGTCGAATTTATTCATATACAGAAAAGGTAAATGACTAATAAATCAACAAATTTTAGCTGTTAGTGATCGCATTTTCTACTCTTGAAACATCCACACCCTGCATTGTTCATAATGGCAAAATGTGAAGAAATATCTGACTCGTTCGTCCCAATATCCAACGTTCATGAACGTATGAATTTCCCACCCGAAACTCTTCAGCAAATCTTTAAATTTCTGGAGAGTGACACAGTTACATTATTTTCTTGCATCTTGGTTTGTCGAGATTGGGCTAAACAGGCCGTACCGGTGCTATGGGGCAATCCATTCAAATGTCATGAAAATCATCTTCATGAATGTCGGATCATTGATACATTCATATGCTTTCTTGACGAAGATGACAAAAACATTTTGGTTCTATGGGAATTAGAGCTACTAATTGTACCAATACCATTATTTGAATATCCTGCGTTTATTAAACACTTAGAATATCGAGAATTTTACGATGTTGTGAGTAGTTGGTTGGAAATAAGACAGCTTCCACCATATTCCCCAACACAGTGTCTCAGCCTGGCTGAGCTGCTTTGTCAAGTCATGTTTCAGCATACAAGTGGAGGGCTTGAAAGTTTGTCACTGATCGAGGCAGAAGGTACAGATGAAATGGTTCCTTTTGTTCAATTCGCAGGTGTGGCAAAGACTATCTCCTCCTTAAAAAAATTCAAATTGGAGTTATACGAAGATGAATTCACTCATTACACAGATATCGACAAAAGCAATATTAAGGATCTTTTGGATTTGATGCAAAGTGAATGTACGAAAATTAGATCATTGGAAATTGACTTCGGATGGTTTCATGTTGCTAAACATGCAATAAATCTCGTCTCGGTGCAAGAAAACCTGGAATATATTAGTCTATATGGGTTAAAAGAAGAACATCGAGAAGACGTATTTCCTAAACTCGTTCTCCAGGCCCAGAATTTACATTACTTCGCCTGCACAAACTTACAAGTTTCAGCGTTGGATGTCGAAGTATTGGCAAAATTTATTAATCTGAAAACCTTAATCATTTGTGCCCCTAATCACTGCAACAATAGCAATGACATTTCCGACAATTTCTGGGAACCCTTGTTCAAATCCAATATTCGTCTAAAAAAATTCTTTTGTGATTATCCAAATGAAAGGATTGACCTTCCGCAGAGGATCATTGAAATTTCTGCTGAATTTTTGCAATATCTCGCTCTTGATCCTACGAAATCAGGTTGCTTTGAATTGCTAAGTCAACATTGTCCAAATCTACGATCTCTTGCTGTTAGGGTTGAACCCGACAATATAAAAGAATTTATCACCAGTTTGCCATCATTTAAACGCCTTAAACGATTACAATTTCTCACACAAAATGTTTCAGACTTTCGAGAATACAAGAAAATAGCTATCAATCTCCCAAATATGGTCTGGTATTTGGGTATTCGAAACCGTACTCTCTCAGTCGTGTCTTTAGAAAGCCTTCTTCGATACCTTAAGAAGCCGATTCGATATTTTGCTCTTCACGCCGAAGTGACCAATCAACACATTAAGAGTCTTTCACTTTGTGCTAAAGAAAAGCAAATGATAAAAAAGGTTGGAGTCCGTGATCACATTTATGACTGGCTTGGTGAGGAAAAGAGGTTTCCCACGAACAAATATCCTGAACTTGAATTTGTTGAATACTTCGGGCTTTTTGATTCACCTGAAAATCTTGACACTGAATATTAAAAGCTTTAATTTTATTTTGAGAGCATCACCATCGCTTCCTCTCTTTCAATAAATTTTTTTGATTGTAATCATCAAATACCATGTATCAAAACCGTCCTTTTCCTTGCTTTAACTCATTAGTTTCACTCCTCTATTTCATATATTTTCTTTAGTGGGGCCATTGAATTGCTTTTACTAATCTAATTACGTTTCATTCCATTTCAATAAAATTTAAAACCCTCCGATAAATTGAATTGGTTTGAACTTATTCATTGGGAAAATGTCAAATTTCGACGTGGAATATACTATGTGGCATGGTATTTCGTTAGGATTTCTCGCTGATTAATATTAATAAGTCTTAAGATTATTGAGCTTGTAAATACATTAATAATGATCATGCCATAAATCTCCCTGAATATAAAATTTGTCTTACAGAGAAGAAAAAAGTTAAATGACAACTTCAAAAAGACATGTGTTTGTCAACGAGAAAGGAAATTATAATTCTATGATCAGCTTTTATAGTCAATAGCATACTTTCATGATAACTAAAGACCTTTTTAGTGCTATTTGCGTAATCCTGCAAAAATAAATTCGTGACAAAAAAATTCCAGGAAAGTCTCCCTAATCATAATATATATTCTATTTCGAGAATAAAAATGCCTGAAACCTTGAGGTTAAGATATAATACATCCAAAATCAACAATTCAGGAAATTTAACTCAACTGTTTCACAGAACAATATTTAAATGTAATCCTACAAGGTCGGATCCATTTTGCAGATTGCGTGGTATCTCATAAAACGGCAATTTGATTTCAAAGTCACACTGCGGAAGAAAGTCTAGATTGGAGTTTTTTTAATTAGCCTCGTTTTTAACTCAGTTAAATTAACCCTAAGGATATTTCTTAGGAAAGCGCTTATGGTTTGCAGAACATGCCAACACTTCCTCCTTATACTGCCGCAATGACTCCAAAAACTATACTTATAATTTAAAAGTCATGTTTTTGATCGACGTCTTTTTATCTGAAAGACGCTGTTCGATTTTTATCAAATGGCGCGTTACTTGTGTACAAGACGGAGCGGTAAAAAAAAATATATAATTCTAAAAAGAACACATGCTTTGAGAATTTCTAATTTCTAATTCTTCTTAAAATTTCCCTTAATTCAGGCACATTTACCACGTTTTTTGATTCTTTTTCATAGTTAGACTGGATTTCTCAAATTCGAAGGCTTGAGACCAATCCAATGTGATACAAATTCAAGTTTAATATTTTACATATATATTTTTAATTTAATTTTTATTGAAAACTATTAAAATTATTATTATTATTATAATTATAGTTTTTTATTTATTTATGTTTGAGAAAAATTACTTATTTTAAATTTCAAATTCTACAAATTGAAACTAGTAAATTGATTCCAATATTTTCATTTATTTTAAAACCTACTTAAAATATTATTTCATTTTCGAAAAATTTAATTAAAACATGAAAAAAAAAGAAAATCCATAAATTATATTATGGCACATGTTATCAATTGATTTTGTAGCCTATAATTCTGCTGAAAGTATTTTTTCTGATTTTTGGATCTAGTAATTTTTTAGTAAATTGGCATTATCATAATCTAATCCTAAATTCTTCATGAGTTTATAGTTATCAATTAAAAAAAAACTAAGTATATAAATATTAATTATTAGAACTGCTTTTTTATTGATTTTAAGATTTAAGTATTGAGCCAATAAATTATTTTGTTTTTTTAATTACAAGTAAAATTTGAATTATTAAAAATTTAAGTATTTGTATTACTAATTAATCATATTTTTATTAAATATTATTATTATTATTATTAATGTCATATATTTAATTATTGTATTTATAAAAGAAATATTAATAAAGAATACTATTATGTATGTAATTTAATTTTTTATTAACAAATTTATTAATATCTATCTAAATTAAATTATAAATAAAATAAATATCCTTGTTTCAAAATTTGAAAAAGTTCTAATATTTATGAATTGTAAATTTAATGTAGTATTACAAAAAATTTAAATTTATATTGGTTAATAAAATTAATAAATCATTTTTTGACTATAATTTGTGTTAATTATATAGTGCCAGCAAACAAATTTGTTTTTGTTTGATTGTTTTTGATAATAATTTTAACTTTAATTATTGTTATTGTTTGCATAATTACCGTGGTTTTTTGTTTTTATTTTATATATAATTGTTGTTATAATTTTTTTTTAGTTATTAAATTTATTAAAGCTGTTATAATATTACAGTAATAACCTTTGTTTATTTAATTATTTAATTATATTTAGTTACATATATTAATTATTGATGTTATTTATATTAGCCATTCTAATTTTAGAATTAATTATTAATATGATTAATGACTTGATTTTTGACTGAATTATTAATATAATTATATTATTAACAAAAATAATACAATTTATATAATTTTATGTCTTAATTAGTGCTTTAAAATTCAATAAGAAATATAGTTTATACTTTTTAATAATTATTATCATTGTATTAAAAAAATTGATTTTATAATTAATATACTTTTTATAAATGTACAAAGTTTTATTTATATATTTTCTAATAAATAAGTCAATAATCAATTAAATAACCAAGCTAAGAACAAGATCAATAATTACATTAATAATTAATTTTAAAAATAGAATAGTAAATACATATAATTCAATATAATTCAATAATTAATAAAAATAAACAATTGAATTATGATTCTATATTTACATTTTTAACATAATAGTTTTATTGTATTTTTTAATATTTGCATTAGATTTATTAAAAAACGATTAAAATATTAAAATTAGAATTATTTATATTTTTTATTTGTTTTATTGTATTGTTTAATATAAAACAGCAATTAATAAATTATTTTTGAATAATTACTATATTTTTTGTTGTTAATTAGAATTATACTAAATTTGTGTTTACACCTAACTATAAAATAAAAAACTTGAATAAAAATAAATAAATATTTCTGATTTGTGTTAAACAGTGAATTTTTAGTAATTTTTTATTGACAAAGACAAAATTTTCGGATTTATGAACAAATTAAATATAAAGAAATACAGATTAATGCATTAAATAAAATTATTTTAAACACAAACCAAAAATTTTTAAAATATTTACTTGGTTTCACTTGTTTTTAGGCTATTTTCATATTATATTTATACAAATAAATGTGATTGTATATAGGCTTAACTACTTATATATAAAATTCAACTTATGCAAAATCAAAAATATGCACAAACTCATTGCTATTAATATGCCAAAGCAAAAAAATAATTATCCTGAATCGTGATAATTTTTTTTGAAATCAATTCAAGTGATAATATTATAGAAATATAATAGTTACTAAAAAAATGGTTTCACAATTAAATTTAGATCCATTTTTTAATAATTTAGGTGAAATAATGAAAGATAATATTAAAATAATAAAAATAGTAAAAACATGACAAATAATAATTAAATTGTAAAATTCAATTACTAAAGCTGATACAATACCCGATACAATTTAAATTTTGGTTTTTATTTATATATTTAATTTAATTGAAAAATTTAAAATTTGGTAAATTCAGAATTTCTTAAAGGCAAAATACATTGCCAATCCAAAACCAGTTTTACTCGAAACATTGTAATGTAACAAATGACTTTTATACAATTATATTTATTAATATTTAAATTTTTTTAAAATAACTATGAAAAACGATGTTACAAAAAATCTTTGATTTGGAATTATAGAGTTTATGTTATTAACATCAATATCTGGTCTTATCCTAAAGTTTATTAAATTTTATATATATTTTCTAACTTTTCTGTTTTAAATTTATTTGATTTTTTAATTTATTTGATTTTTTAATTTTAAAAGCCTTCTTAATAGAATTATTTTTAGACAATAATTTTCTTAACAAATTTGTTGATATTTAATATTTTTACTTGGCAGAAAATAAAATTTTCAAGTTTGTTAATAATTAAAGTTTAATTCAAAAAAGTTTATAGGTTGAAATTATTATTTTTTTTGATAAAATGTAATAACTAATTGAATCTTATATTGCTAATTTATATCAAAAAAAAACTTTTATCAAATTTCGAATAATATTATTCTAAGCTTTATTTTAATTATGAAAAATTTACTTAACTTTATAAAAAATTACATAAATTATTAATAATTATATTCATATAATTTGAAATTATAATTAACTAGTAATCAAATATTATATTAATTGCAATTTAGTAAATTTATAATTTTCAATAATAATAATAAATGAATATAAATAATTAGATATTAAACAACAAAAAATTAAATAACAAAATAATAATTTAAATAAAATAGCTTTGTTGTGTTTAATTAATAATATTTTAAAAAATTATTTTTTAGTAACAAATTTAAAAATTAGCTAATATTTAATTTTTATATAGATTTTATTATATTTTTTTATACTTAATAATAAGTAATATTATTATAATATGATATTTAAAAGCCATTATTTTTATTAATTACCACATGTATTAGTTATTAATATCAAATAATTAGTCACTTTATTTTTAAAAAGTAATCAATGACTTGATTAATAATCTGATCATTGACTTAACTATTACTTTAATTATTAATTTAATTAATAACTTAATTATTAACTATTTTGAATAACTATATATAAGTAATATATTTCTTAATTTTAAAAGAGCATGTTCAAACATACAAAATATATACAAATCAAAGTAATAAAAATTACTTCTAAAATATTTAATTTTTTTCTATTTGCTTATTTTTCTTTCTTAATTTCTTTTAAGTATTTGAACATTTTTGTAATAAAAATTACTTGTTGGTATTTATTTGTAATTATTAGTTTTAAAATTATTAAATAATATTACTAAAAAGTACAATTAATATCTGATATTGAATTCTAAAAATGTTAATATAAGATATAAAATTATATTAGTGTATTATTTTTTGTTAACAGTACAAACTATTTTTCTAGATTTTAATTTTTTTGTTATTATTTAGAAAAAATAGTAACTAAGATATTTATAAAACTAATATTATATATTGAATCTATACCAATTCAATTTATTTCTTAAAATTGAATTTCTCTTTAATTGTTTTTATTATTATATAATTTTGTTTTACTTTGCTATTTGTTAGCTTGTTATTTCAACCTATAACATAAAAGTAATGTTTTTTGTAAAATTGTAAAATTTTATTTTGTTTCTTATTGTATAAGTAATTATTTATATTTATCACAACAATCAAAAAAATACTTTAAAGCTTATAACAAATCTAAACTTTATTGAACTTAATCTCTTGTTTTCTTGTTTGATTTGCTTTTTTGTTCAAAATTAATTTAGTAAACAATTTCAAAACTTTTAAAACTGGTTTTTAAATAAATATTTAGTTGAAATCTATATAATTTATACTATATACTTTTTTAAAGAAAAAACAACATCATTAATTAGCTTTTATATTTTTAATTTTTAAACAACAGTTTTCTAATTTCGAATATTTGAATTATCAAATCCATATTTGAATTGCTGTTTACTAATTAGAAGGATACTTAGCTAACAATTATGCAATTTATTAGCCACTTCAACAACGCAATAATTCTGGAAATGTGAATCACTCCTAAAATTAGGTGTGTTTTTCATTATTATCCAATCAGTCATGGCAGCAAGAAACATATAGCTACCACAATTGTGGTAGACAAGATTATTTGAGAATTGACTGCTATTCTTATAATAAAAACTTATATTCAGAAAATTAATATTGAAACTTTGATTGCAGATTGCAAACTTCAAATTAATACCCAAATCAGGATTAATATTTATCTTATTACATCCAAATAATGCAATAGCCAATTTATCAACCACCAATATATCAAGCTCTAATTTATCAGCTAACAAACCTCATTATTTATCAGCCATAGCCACAAGTAATATACTAGTCTCAACAAGTTCAAACACCACTACAAAACTTACTACAAATCAGAACACAAAGGCCAAAAATGATACAACAAAACTGGAAATTGGCAATAGTTGTCCATTAACTAATTCTCAGTTTTTCTACTCAACAATCAGGAATACACTCTTGGAATTTGGAGACTAGATATGCCCAAAACCTGAATTCTCAACACTATTTAAGTCTTTTGATTACCTTAGAAGACACCTCATCTAACAATCAAGAATCCAACCAAAACAAATTACTTATCAGCAACATATCTCCAGCTATTATAACTGATAATGAATTGCTAGTAGCAATTTTCTTATTTGAATTCGAAGAACCATCACAAACACTATTGTTCAATAGAGTCATGCTTAAAAAAAAATCCATTACTGTCATGTACATTGATGCTAAAGTTGATGGTCAGACCATAAAATTGATCTTAGATAGTAGTTTAGCAAACAGCATTATTACACAACAACTTATGAACCAATTAGATTACTAAGTTGATTGAGCTACCAGTACAAGAATAATTACAGCTAATAAAGCCACCAAAATCCTAATTGGTAAAATAGATAACTTACTCATTAAAATTAATGACATAATTGCTCCTATCAAAGTCTTAGTAATAGAAGTAATGTAATACCAGGCACTAGTTGGCAACAATTGATTATCCAAAACCAATGTCATGCTTGATTGGACCACACAAGAGCTCCAACTCAGTATAAACGGTCAGCATACATGTGTACCAGTCATGTGTGGCCACTTTTGAACAAACACAACACTCATACCACTAATAGAATTCGAAGAAGAAAAAAAAAACCTATCTGAGAAGCCTACCAAGTCTTGTGAGCCAACACTGATTACAACAAATTACTACCAATACTATCCTAGGACAACAATAGAAAGGGAAAAAAAAGAGAAACTTACTGAAAATACTGACCAAATATGATGGACTAATGACAATAGTACCAAGCTAATGCCAACTTGGAAATGAAAAAAAAATAACAAGAAAAAGGAAAAAGAGAAAAAAAAAAAGCCAGCACCAACTTCTATTACCACTTATATTTTATATACTTATACTTTACCACCACCATCTAACTATTACAAACTGAAACTGGTATATGTTGATTATGGCAAGAAATTATTATTAATAGGCATGTGCTGTGGTAATATTACAAATGATTATTTGGGGTCTCAAATCAAATAACAAACTCGTAACTTGATGCTTAATTGATATTTTGGCATTAATATCTGAAAGTTTTGTTGATCTAAAGGTTTTGTTATGGAGTTTTTTGTATAATAGACAGAGATTTAATAGTTGTTTCAGTAGCCTTCCAAAATCACAATTCCATCAAATTTCTTTCTCAGTATAGTGGCCAGTGTTACTCATAGAATAGAAGAAATATATTATTATTAGCAAGTAGAGATTAGCCAATCAGAAGTAGACGTAGTAAATATGGAATTCCAGGATTCCTCTCAGAGGAATTGCAGGATTCTAAAAATTTTAGGATTTTCCAATGAAGAATTGCAGGATTCCTCTCATCAGAAATCGCAGGATTCTAGGAATTCCAGGATTCCTGTTACAAGGAATTGAAGAATTGAGAAATCTCAAATATGTATATATAGCAGTAGCATTAGAAGCAAAAAAGACAAAATCAACACCAAGAATCCTTAGCTTAGTTACCACAATCCTTAAATAAATAATTATTCACTAGATCAAATTCATTCTTCATTATCAATACTTCATGTTGATAGTAACTGATACTTAACCATACTGGAACAATAGCTCTTGATCACAGCTATTGACAGGATACTAACTTGCAAATTACCTTGGCTTATTTCTTATTTTCTCTTTTATCTTTTCTTTATTTTCTTTGTTGTCTACTAACTTGATTAAAGGATTTACTCTTGGAGGACTTATGGAAAAATAAACTTGCTTAAACAATACTTACTCTTGGAGGACTTACGGAAGAACTGACATTAGAAAACAGCATTAGTATACACTTATGGAGGATATTGTACCAGGAGAATTATTAACCATCAAGTTGAACAAGCAATTGACAAAACAACAGTTTCAGAAAACTACTAATAAACTGTTATCATTGAATTTCTGTCCATTATACAAAGAACTTGATTGGAAAACCTTCAAATAAAATACCTTCAGATTATCATCCGCACTAATCACTTTGAGCACCAAGTTATGGGTTTGTTATTTACTCAACACTCCAAAGAATTATCTGTAACATTTGGTGCTCCCTGTGAGATATAATCCTACAGAGAACCAGCACCAACAACACACCATCCAAACATGGCAGAATCAAAAATTATAGGAGCCAACCACTTAGGATTTGAAAAATTCTTGTTTTAACAATACAGCCAACAATTAGGATTAAACAGTAATCACTACTCAGCTGAATCAGTCTTCAACTATTACATCAATGATAAAATCACAGACTGTTTAGGAAGAACCATTAATATTGAGTCAGCAAGAGAAAATTTCTATACAGAATTATTTCAACACATCAGCTTACCAAGAAATCACAGTTTCGCCCCAATCATCAAGGAAATCAATCAAACCATTGAAAAATACATGCAACAACAATTTCCTATTACCTACGCAGACAAAGGTAAAGGAAGAATACAAACACTAGCAACAACACCAAAAAGAATACAGTTACTTAGTTAGAAGAAACACAGAGTAGAATCACCAACTGCTTCATTATATCACTACACACTTGGAAGCACCATCAATATTTCATTAGCAGACATGTTCACATTAAACATGACATCAACATTTGGAAGATTTCAGTTCCAAAGCAAACAACAGAAAGAAGACTTACTAGGACTATATGGCATGTATTTTGAAGGATTTAAATTACAATCCCCAATGCCATCAGAAATTCAATCACCACTACCCCAACCAGATTTTGGAGTTGCTACTCTATGGAAATTATTAGAGGAAGAAGAAAAAAGAAGTAAAGATCAAAGATTCACTTACCAAAACCCAATCTCAGAAAACTTGAAATTCGGAATCCCAAATGTTCAAACTCCATGAAATCCAAACATAAAAAATTCAGAAATTGAAACTCCGAATATTAGAACTCAGCAAAATCAAAACAATTAGAATCCCGATTTAATTAATCAGCCAAATGTACCTTCAAATATTGTAATTGATCACCCACCAATTGATCTGATAGTCAAACCCATTCAGCAGCCACCTCAACAACCAAATCCACAAATCCAACAGCCACAAGGACTACCTCAGCAACCACTACTGTAACAACAACTATTACAGCTGCCACAACAACAACTAAATGTAAACCAAATGGCCTACGCACCCATTGCAAAGTTAGAAAACTTTACTGGCAAAGAAGATGATGCTCAAGCATGAATCAATAACATCTCCAAGGCCATCATAGCAAACAATTGGGACAACACTAAAGCCCTACAGACAATACCATACTTTCTCAAAGAAACCGCCAATTCTTGGTACCAGAGTTTAGCCACCAGACCACAAACATTCCAACAATTCAAAACTGCCTTTCTGGAATATTTTAGCAACAATAATAGTATTAATTGTCTAGCCAATACTTTTACCACAATCAAACAGAATAATACTGAAGCAGTTACAACATACTTAGGATGCTTTCATAGAGTCCTATGCCAAATCCAAGCCATCAACACCATGTATTTTACAGAACCCCAGATTTTCAACTAGTTTATTTGTGGCCTATGCAGTAGCATTTTGCAACACATACATCCATTACATCCAGCCAACCTTCAAGCTGCAGTCACACATACCAGAGATTTCAAATCAGCTGAGCTAAAAGCCAACCACACTCAAGCTGTAAATTTAGTAATGAATAGATCATCTGATTTGGATTTCAAATTGAAGCAAATCAGTAATACCATCAATCAAAAAATCAAGGAATACTTAGCTAACAACCATCAGTCCATTTATCAACCTCCCCAAAGATGCAGTAATTAGGGAAACGCTAATCATTTCCAAAATCAAGCATGTCTATCATCATCAATTAATCAACTGTGGTAGCAGAAAATGCGTGTCTGCCACAACTGTGGTAAACAAAGTCACATAAGAGCCAACTACAACGCTTATAACCAACGATCGGAAAATCAACATCAAAATCCCGATCTCCAATTCCAAATCCAGAATCAATATCAAAATCAAGATCAATACCAAAAAACTTACCTACTAATGATGCAGCAGCCAATTTATTAAGCATCAGTATATCAGACCCCAGTTTATCAACCACAGCCACCAGCAATATATCAACCACAGCCATCAGCAATATATCAACCACAGCCATCCGTAATATATCAACCACAGCCACAAGTAATCTATCAACCTCAAACCATTCAAACACTGCTCCAAAACTTATCTCAACATAGAACTCAAAGATCGAGAATAACACAACAAAACTGGAGATCGGAGATGGTTGTCTATCAACTGATCTCCAGTTCTTTCAACACACCATTAGGATTGTGTTTTCAGAATTCAGGTACCGGTGTTACCCAAAACCCAAATTTTCAGAACTATTTAAGTTTTCTGGTTACCTCAGAAGATACCACCACCAACAATTTGGGATCCAACCAACAACAAGCACTTACCAACAACATTCCACCAACAACTGTCACCAACAATGAATTGCTCGCGACCATCTTTCCCTTCGACTTGGAAGAAATGATCAAAATCCCATTGTTCAGTAGAGCAGCTCTTGAAGAGAAGCCAATCACTACCATGTATACGGATGCCAAAATTAATGGCCACGCTATCAAACTGATCTTAGATAGTGGATCAGCTGGCAGCATCATAACAAAGCAACTCATGGATCAATTAGGTTGCTGAGTTGACTGAGCTGTCAGTGCAAGAATTATTACAGCTGATGAAGCAACCAAAACTTCAATAGACAAAATAGACAACCTACCTATCAAAATTAATGACATCACGGTACTTATCAAAGTTCTTGTAATAGAAGCCACTCAATACTAAGCTCTTGTTGGAAATAATTGGCTATTCAAAACAAATGCCGTACTCGATTGGACAATGCAAGAGCTCCAACTGAGCCAAAACGGTCAACATACTCGAGCACTAGCAGTATGTAGCCACTTTAAACCAATCAACTCACAGCCACTGATTGAATTTGAGGAGGAAGCAAAAAAACCAATATGGGAAGTGTATTAGGTTTTGTGGACTAACGTCGACCACAATGAACTACTGCCCATACTCGTCTGGAATGAAGACAATCATGGAAAGGAAAAGCAAAAAGAAAAACATACCTGGAAAACTACTATTGGTGCTTTAATTAATGACAACCAAAATGAGTTGCCATCTGCACTAAGTTGGAAAGAAAAAAGGAAAGGAAAGAAAAAAGGAAAGGAAAGAAAAAAGAAAACAACATACTGGAGGAAACCGAATTAACAAAAGACACCACTAGTGGCTGGACTTATTTATACTCCATTCATGAGCCATTGCCACAACCATCATACATACTGCTCAAGTGCAAAGACTATAAGAAAAAACTTTCTTCCATGGGAGCCTGGATTGCACCAGATAAGGACCACTGAACACAAACCCATTATTATTGCAAACCTTGCCATAGAAAACACTATGGCTACCCAAAATGACAAGGCAAGTGGGACAACAAACCATGTCTTACTTGTGGTAAACAACTGTTCAATAAAGGAATGTGGAATAACATTCTTGGTCGAGAAGAAATGTGTGACACTTCATGTCAATACACAATCCTCATTAATGACTGAGTGAAATGTGGTACCCTGATTACAGCAGCATGGCACTAAGCACTCAATCGTTTAGACAGTTACCCCTATGATGAAGAGGAGATCTGGTGAATGGCCAACACCAAAGTAGAAGGTGCTACACCCAGTGAAATACTGGAAATTAAGAACAATTCTCCAGAACTGGTCGACATCATTCGTATTTCTAACTCAGATGCTTTCATAAACAAAGAAACAGGTCCAGAAGACTTCCACAAATACTACCAAAATTTGGCACCTACAAGAGAAAAGCAGGAGCAGTGTTTAGAACAACTAAACACCCGATTATGTGATTACTGTTTGATTTCTTGTGACTTCCAATATTGTAATGAGTGTAATCTCATTTACAATCCACTACTACACATGATCTACACAATTCTGGAGAAAATTGAACCAATCAGCAGCTGTGCATCCGAATTGGAATTACTGTTTGATCCTGATTCAACCTCTGACAACAATAACAACAAAAACACCAGTTTCAGCTCCATTCAAATTGGCAATAACAACAACGACAATTCTAACTCAGATTCAAACTTCGACCCAAAATATAAACAATACATTACACTGCCAGATCTCTCCAAAGAACAGGAGTTAAAATAGTATAGTGACAATAATAAAGGTATCATGCCAGAATGTGCACATGATACTGATGCTGGATTTGATCTGAGATATCTTGGAAAGGATGTTATAAAATTGGAATCACATTTGCACACCTGCATAGATATGAAAGTAGCACTGGAAATTCCAGCAACAATAATAGTTTAACTAGCATTTAAGAGTAATTTAGCGAAAAGAGAAATTAATATAAGAGGAGGAATAATTGATGCAAAATATGTGAGAAATATCATTGCTATGCTACAAAATGACTCTAAAAAGGCTTATATCATAGAGCCAAATGAAAAGATAGCACACGCAATATTCCTGCCTCTAGTAAAAATAGCTCAGTTAGTATCAGTAAGAAATAGGGAGGAATTAAAAATAACAGCAAGAGAAATATAGAGATTTGGATCAATGGATAGAATAGATGTATCAGTCAATATGGCAGAAGAAAAAATTGTTGACCAAGAAGAAATTATCTTAACGGGTCAAACAATTTTTATTCTACTATATGGCCAGTACATGTTAAAGATAAAGTGTAAAGTAAAAGAACAGAATCAGATTTTTGAAGCAAAACCAACTCTTTGTAAATTAGGAAAAATTGGACTCATTAATCTCTATATACCAGCCAAAGATTACAGCCACATCAAAATTCCCATCTATAATAACCCAGAAAATGTCATAGTAATACCAGCCAGAACCACTATTAGATACTTAAGCACTGAAATAGAGAATCAACTACCAAGTACCATTCTGGACTTTCCACAGCTTTGTGGATATGTCAATATTACATTACAAACAATATATGGACGAAGCAAATGTTATTTGCTCTAACCAGAGCAATTGAAACAAATGAATATAGGAAACTTAGATCCACTCCAACATATACAGCTCAAGATGTTGCTCAACAATTTCAATGACATTTTTGCCAGTGAAAATGAGTTTGGCCAAACTGATATTATCTAGCATTAGATCAAAACTGGAGATGCAATGCCAATTAAACAAAAAGCATACAGAGTACCACCAGCTAGTCATGAGATCATTCGTCAAGAGATAAACCGAATGCTTAACAATGAGCTAATTCAATCATCAATGAGCTCATAGTCATCACCAGTGGTACTTGTCCAGAAGAAGAATAGAAAAATCCAATTTTGTGTGGACTACAGAAAACTTAATGGTGTAACTCATGAAGACAGCTATCCAATCCCAAGAATACAAGAATTATTTGACGCTTTCGGTGGAAACAAATGGTTCTCAACATTAGACTTGAACAGTGATTATTGGCAAGTAGCCATGGATCCAGCCGACAAAGAGAAGATAGCATTTACCACTAGAGAAGAGAATTTCGAATTTGAAGTAATGCCCTTTGGCTTAACCAACACCTCAGCCACTTTTCAATGGCTAATAAAAATTGTTTATACTGGCTTATTGTGGAAATCAGTAGTTGTATACTTGAACAACACCAATGTATTCTCAAAAACATTTGATGATTATCTTCATTATCTTCAACAAATGTTCGAAAGGCTAAGAAGAGCAGGACTAAAGTTAAATGCAACAAAGTGCTTCTTCGGCAAGACAGAACTAAAATTCTTGGGACACATAGTCAGCAAAGACAGCATTAAAACAGATCCAGAGAAAATAGAGATAGTAAAGAACTTTCTAGTACCAACCAATGTGACTGAATTAAAATTATTCTTAAGATTTGCAAGCTATTATTGACACTTTATAAAGAACTTTTCAAAGATAGCTCAACCACTCAATAATCTGTAAACCAAGAATACAAAATATGAATGAACAGAAAGTTAACAAGAAGCTTTTGATATTCTGAAAAGAAAGCTCATTCAAGCTTTAGTACTGATTTACTCAGATCCCAACAAACCATTCATTATTACCACCGATGCATCAGGCCAAGCATTGGGAGCAGTACTATCTCAGAAGGGATCAGATGGTAGAGAACATCCAGTAGCATATGCCAGCTGAGGTCTAACACCAGCCGAAAAGAACTATAGAACACCAGAACTAGAATATTTAGCAATCTATTGGGCAGTCATGAAGTAAAACAAATACTTGAGCCAAAAGTTTAATATATACACAGATCATAAAAGGTTAACATCACTTCAAAAGCAAAAATTTGATAACAGCCGCCAATCCAGATGGAAAATACCACTCTCACAATATACTTATACTATACACTATAAGAAAAAAAAAGACAACAAAAATGCTGATGGTTTGTCATAAATAAGACAAATTTAAGAACAATTCAACCCAAAAATATAACAAAACCAGAACAATACTAACAAAAAATATAACAAAAGATAAACATACAAAAATATCAACAACTTTAATATTATATAAACACTTAACAGTTCAAGGAAAATTTATTTCAAACAGAACAAAAGAGTATCAAACAACAATCAAAATATTTTATCACTCACCAAAATATACTTTATTGAAAAAATAAAAGAGATCTAGATCAACCAACCAGAGTAATTACAGAGCCAGAAAAAGAAACAATATTATTCAACATGCACTCAAATCCAACAGCAGGACACTTTCACAAAGAAGCAACCATGAAAAGAACCAGAAAAAAATACTATTAGCCATCAATGTATCCAGACATCATTCAATATGTTGAAAATTGTGATGCTTGTCAAAAAAGAGAAGGAACAAAACCCAGTAAATCATTAAAACCAATCAAAGTGGGACAACCATTCGATTGTATTGGAATTGACTTAGTCAAACCATTAACAATAACTAGCAAAGACAACAAATATATTGCAGTAGCCATGAACTATCTTACCAAATGGCCAGAAGCAAAAGCAATTCAAAGAGCAGATGCAGAATCTGTTGCCAAATTTATTCATCAGAATTTAATTTGTTAATATAGATGTCCAAAAGAATTATTATCAGATCAAGGAACTCATTTTGTGAACAGAACATTAACAGAATTGAGCCAAAAATTCGGAATTAAGAAACCATTATCATTACCATACCATCCATAAACCAATGAATTAGTTGAAAGATTCAACAGAACATTGTATGAAGCAATAGCTAAGCTCAGCCAAGAAAACCAGAATGATTGGGATTTGTTGATACTATCAGTACTATTTGTTTATCAAACAATGAAGCAAGATACTACACAAGCAACACCATTTGAATTAGTATATGGTAGAACAGCAACACTACCAGTGAAAATAGAAGTCAGCACATACTCAACCGAACTAATAACAGAAGAGAATTTCAAAAACACATTGTTGAGAAGAACATATAACTTAATAGAAACATTAGAAAACAAACAATGAAGAGCAGCTGATAATATATAAAGGTTACAATAGAAACAAAAAGAAAGACATGATAACCAACTACCAGATAAACCAGTTGAATTCAAGATTGGAGACAAAGTACTACTACATTGTACCAAAACAGAAAAACAATGAAGTGGAAAATTTGATCCCAAATAAGATGAACCATTTCACATAGAAGAAATTCTAAAAAATGGAGCTTACAAATTAAGATTGAATAATAAAATCTTGACCAAAGCAGCACATAGAGATCGACTGAAACCATATCACCATATAGTATCATCATCCACTAGTAATATTCCACAACTGGAAGTACAGAGAATACTAGTCCAACCAGATGAGATTTCATGAAATTTGGAACCAATTATCATTATTAATAACAACATGTTTAATTGATTGACAGAAAGAATATATAAAAGCATGGTCGACACAACAGAAAAAAAATGCAGAAAAATGGAAATTACCAACAACATCCATTCATTAGCACAACAAATCTTTCAATTAATCCAACACCAGGAGATGGAAATTACAATCAATCAACAAACTATTTGATACAAAAGTACTGCAAAAATACCACAATACAAAGTACAGAGAAAACTCAAAAATGTTGTTGACAAGATTATGACCAAGGTAAAATTGGTTATGAAAAAACAACAAATAATCAGATTATACCAAAAACTTACAAGAGAAACTTGGACTTGGTGGACACAATAATTTCCAAAAAACTATTGTCATTTTCACTTGGAACAACACGTAAATATCCAGAATTTGTACACTAACAAAACAAAACGGTTATTTGACACAACAATACTAAGACAACTGGAACAATTTGTGAGAAAGAACAATCTAACCACACAAGCTCGAGCTATTTACTGGCTATATATAAGATTTCAAGACCAACCAGAAATCTTACTCAACACAACAATGGATACAGTTACGAGTAATCAATTGGGAAAAATGACCAACGCCCAATTTGAAGAACTACAAACTCAAATAACACAAGTAATACTCGAAAAAAAAGTTCAAAAAATAATTCAAGAGGGGGAATTAAAAGAGTTAAATTTCAATGAAGCTCAATATTAAAAGGAGGGAATAATGTTACTCATAGAATAAAAGAAGTATATTATTATTAGCAAGTAGAGATTAGCCAATCAGAAGTAGACGTAGTAAATATAGAATTCCAGGATTCCTCTTAGAGGAATTGCAGGATTCCAGGAATTTCAAGATTCTCCAGTAAGAAATTGCAAGATTCCAGAATTCCAGGATTCCTTTTATCAGAAATCGCAGGATTCTAGGAATCCCAGGATTTCTGTTGCAAAAAATTAAAAAATTGAGGAATCTCAAATATGTATATATAGCAGTAGCATTAGAAGCAGAAAAGACAAAATTGACACCAAGAATCTTTAGCTTAGTTACCACAATTCTCAAATAAATAATTATTCACTAGATCAAATTCATTCTTCACTATCAACACTTTATGTTGATAATAACTGATACTTAATCATACTGGAACAATAGCTTTTGATCATGGCTATTGACAGAATACTAATTTGCAAATTGTCTTGGCTTATTTCTTATTTTCTCTTTTATCTTTTTTTTATTTTTTTTGTTGTCTACTAACTTGATTAAAAGATTTACTCTTGGAGAACTTATGGAGAAATAAACTTGCTTAAACAATACTTACTCTTGGAGGACTTACAGAGGAACAGACGTCAAGAAACAGCACTGGTATACACTTATGGAGGATATTGTACCAAGAAAATCATCAACCATCAAGCTGAACAAGCAATCGATGAAACTACGGTTTCAGAAAACTACTAATAAACTGTTACCATTGAATCTCTGTCTATTATACAAATAACTCGATTAAAAAACCTTCAGATAAAATACCTTCAGATTATCATCTGCACTAATCACTTTGAGCACCAAGTTATGGGTTTGTTATTCACTCGATACCCCAAAAAATCATCTGTAACACCAGTAATCTTTTTGGTAAGCTATCTTCAAATCTATAAGTGTTCTACCCTTGTTTTATGGATCTTTTACCAGTTCTTATAACGTTTTTATCTCAGCGCTTAATCTTTTAATCAATTAGTAAATAACAATAAAGAAAAAAAATAAAAATAGAAGAAATAAGGAATAAGAAAATAAGCCAAGGCAATAATAGTTAGTATTTCATCAATAGTTGTGATCAAGAGCTATTGTTTTAGTGTGGTTAAGTATTAATTACTATCAACATGAAGTGTTGATAGTGAAGAGTGGATTGAGATAGTAAATAATTATTTATTGATGAATGGAAAGATTGCTTAGACTAAATTTAAATTAAGAAGTCTGTTTTTTTTACTTTTAATACTATTGCTATATATACATAATTGAGATTTCTCAATTTTTCAATTCTTCACACCTGAAATCCTGTGATTCCTTATATAAAAATCCTGAAATTTCTAGAATCCTACAATTTCTTTAAGAAGAATTCTGGAATTTTATATTTATTCAAGCTACTTTTGATTGGCTAATTTATATGCTACTATACTTTCTATATTCTATGAGTAACAATATTCCCTTCTTTTTAATATTGAGCTTTATTGAGATCTCTTAATTCTAAATTTTCATCTTTGAGTATTTCTTGAACTTTTTTTCAAGAATTATTTGTTCTATTTTGTTTTATAAGTCTTCAAATTACATATTTGTTATTTTTCTCATTTGATTAATGGTAATGAAGTCCATTTTTGGATTGAGTAAGATTTTTGGTCGATCTTGAAATCCAGTGTGTAGCCAGTAAATGGTTTTTGCTTGTGTGGTTAAATTGTTTTTTTCCCCAAATTGTTCCAGTTGCTGCAATATTGTTGTGTCAAATAATTATTTTGTTTTATCCATGTACAAGTTCTGAATGTTCAAGTGTTGTCCTAAATAAAAATAACAAAAGTTTTTTGGAAATTGTTATATCCACCAATTCCAAATTTCTATAGTCAACTCTTAATATTGGGTTACTTTTGGTTGTGTTTCCATTGCTAGTTTCACTTTTGCAATTATTTTGTCTATAGTGTTTTCTGTTTTTCTCTGTATTTTGTCTTATGGTTTTTTTCTGGTGTTTGTATATTGGATAGTTTGTTGGTTAATTGTAATTTCTATCTTTTGTTGTTGTATCAATTGAAAAAATTGTTGTGCTAATGAGTGTATGCTGTCAGTAATTTCCATTTTCTACTGTCTTCTGTCATGTATACTATGTTTTTATATACTCTTTTGATTGTTCAATTTATGTGTTTGGTTCAATAATTATGATTGATTCTAGATCTTGTAGAATCTCATCTGGTTTGACTAGTATTTTCTATACTCCTAATTGTGGAATATTACTGGTAGATAATAATGCTATGTGATGATATTATTTCAGTCAATCACTATGTGCTGCTTTGGTTAAGATTTTGTTGTTCAATCTTAATTTATAAGCTCTATTTCCAAGAATTTCTTTTATGTGAAATGGTCTATCTCATTTGGGATCAAATTTTCCACTCTATTGTTTTTCTGCTTTAGTACAATATAGAAGTACTTTGTTCTGATCTTGAATTCAACTGGTTTCTCTGGTAGTTGGTTATCGTGTCTTTTTTTTTGTTTTTTTTGTGCTTTTTAGATGTTATCAGTTGCTTTTCGCCATGTGTTTTCTAGTGTTTTCATTAAGTTATATGTTTTTTTCAATAATATTCTTTGAAAATTCTCTTCTGTTATTGGTTCTGTTGGATATGTCTTGAGTTCTATCTCAACTGGTAATGTTGCTGTTCTACCATATACTAATTTGAATGGTGTTGCTTGTATAGTGTCTTTTATTGTCTGATAAGCAAATAATACAAATGATATAATTAAATTTCATTTGTCCTGGTTTTTTTGGCTAATTTTGGCAATAGCTTTACACAATATTCTATTAAACTTTTTAACTAATTTATTTGTTTGTGAATAATATAGTGATGATAATGGTCTTTTTATCCCAAATTTTTGACTTAATTCTGCTAATGTTCTATTCACAAAGTGAGTTATTTGATCCAATAGCAATTTTTTTAGACATCTGTGTTAACAGATCAAGTCTTGATAGACAAATTTGACAACAAATTCTGCATCTGCTCTTTGAATGGCTTTTGTTTCTGGCCATTTTGTGAGATAATTCATGACTACTGCAATATATCTGTTGTCTCTGTTGGTAATTGTTAATAGTCTGACTAAGTCAATTCCAATGTGATCAAATGGTTGTTCTACTTTGATTGGTCTCAATGATTCATTGGGTTTTGTTCCTCTTTTTCTTTGACAAGCATCACAATTTTGAACATATTAAATAATGTCTGAATATATTGATGGCCAATAATATCTTTTTCTGGTTCTTTCTATTGTTGTTTCTTTATAAAAATGTCTTGCTGTTGGATCTGAGTGCATGTTAAACAATATTGTTTTTTTTTCTGGTTCTGTGATTACTCTGGTTGGTTTATCTGAATTTTTTTTGTTCTTTTGGTAAAGTATATTTAAATGATTGATAAAATATTTTGATTCTTGTTTTATGTTTTTTTATTCTTATGAGATAATTTCTCCTTGAACAATTGGGTATTTATGTAATATTGGAGTTGTTGATATTTTTGTATATTTATGTTTTGTTATATTTTTGGGTTTGAAATGTTTTTAGATTTGTCTCATTCATGACAAACCATCAGCATTTCTATTGTCGTTTCTCTTTTTATAATGTACTGTAAATATATATGGTGATAGTGCTATTTTTTATCTTGCATGACAATTATCTCCAAATTCTTACTTCTAAATTGAAGTCAATACTTTGTGGTCAGTATACACATCAAACTTTTGGCTCAAGTATTTTTTCTATTTGGTGACAGCCCAATAAATAGCTAAGTATTCCAGTGCTGGAGTTTCATAGTTCTTTTTAGCTGGACTTAAGCTTCTACTTGCATAAGCTACTGAATGTTCTTGTCCGTCCAGTCTTTTCTAAGATAATATGGCTCCCAATGCTTAACTGGATGCATCAGTTGTGATTATAAATGGCTTGCTATAATCTGAATAGATTAATACTAAAGCTTGAATAAGCTTTCTTCTTAATGTATCAAAAGCTTCTTGCTAAATTTTTGTCCATTCATATTTAGTGTTCTTTGTTTGAAGTTGGTGTAGTGATTGAGCTATTTTAGAAAAGTTCTTGATAAAGTGGCAGTAATATCCAGCAAATTCCAAGAATGTTCACAATTCTGTAAGATTATTTGGTACTAGAAAGTTCTTGACAATTTCAATCTTGTCTGGATCCGTTTTGATTCTATTTTTACTTACAACATGTTCCAAAAACTTGAGTTCAGTTTTCCCAAAGAAATATTTGGTTGTATTTAGCTTTAATTCGACTCTTCTTAGTCTTTCAAACACTTGTTGGAAATGATGCAGATAATAGTCAAATGTTTTTGAGAACACGTTAGTGTCATCCAAGTATATAACTACTGATTTTCATAGTAGCCCAGTATAAACAATTTCCATAAGTCACTGGAAAGTGGCTAGAGCATTCATCAAGCCAAATGGCATTACTTCAAATTCAAAGTTTTCTTCTCAAGTTGTAAAAGCTGTTTTCTCTTTGTCTTCTGGTTTTATGGCTACTTGCCAGTAACCACTGTCTAAGTCTAATATTGAAAATCATTTCTTTTCTTTTAAAGCATTAAAAAATTCTTGGATCTTTGGGATTAGATAGCTGTCTTCTTTTGTTACTCTATTCAGTTTTTGGTAATCCACACAAAAGCAGATTTTTTTATTTTTTTTATGGACTAGTACTACTGGTGATGACCATAGACTTATTGATGACTAAATTAGTCTGTTGTCAAGCATCTAATTGATTTCTTGATGAATAATCTCATGGCTAGCTGGTAGTAATCTGTATGCTCTCTGTTTAATTGGCATTGTATCTCTAGTCTTGATTTAATGTTGGATGATGTTAGTTTTGCCAAATTTATTTTTGCTGGCAAAGATGTCATTGAAATTGTTAAGTAACATTTTGAGCTGCATACATTGTAGTGGATCTAATTTTTCTATGTTCATTTGTTCCAATTGTTCTGGTTGGAGCAAATAATATTCATTTTGTTTATATATCATTTGTGATGTGATGTCAACATATCCACAAAGCTGTGGAAAGTCTGGAATGGGGTTTGGTGGTTGGTCCTCTATTTTAGTAGTTAAATGTCTTATGATGGTTTCTTCTGGTATCTCTATAACTTTTCCAGTGTTATTATAAATGGGAATTTTGATGCAGCTATAGTTCCTGGCTGGTATGTGGAAATTGATGAGTCCAATTTCTCCTGATCCACAACATGCTGCTTCTGTCTCAAAAATCTGGTTCTGATCCTTCACTTTCCTTTCTATAATTACCATATACTGGTTATATGGTGGAATGGAAATTGGTTAACTAGTGGAGATAATTTTTCCCTTGTCAATAATCTCTTTTTCCATTATATTAATTGGTATATCTACTCTACCTGTTGATCTAAATCCCTGTATCCCTCTTGCTGTTATTCCTAATTCTTTCCTATTTCTCACTGATACTAACTGAGCTATTTTGACCAAAGGCAGAAATATTGCCTGCATTATTTTTTTGTTTAACTCTATTACATAGGTCTTTTCTGAATTGTTTTGTAGCATAACAATGATATTTCTTACATATTCTGTATTAATTATTCTTCCTCTGATGTTAATTTCTTTTTTTGCTAAACTACTTCTAGATGCTAGTTGAACCATTGTGGTTGCTAGAATTTCCAATGTTATTTTCAGATCAATACAAGTGCGTAAATGTAGTTCCAATTTGATGGCATCTTTTCTAGGATATCTCAGATCAAACTCTGCATCAGTATCATGTGCACATTCTGGCATGATACCTTCATTATTGTTGCTGAACCATTTTAGTTCTTGCTCCTTGGTGAGGTCAGAGAGCATAATATATTGTTCGTAGTTTGAATTGGAGTTTGAATCTGAGTTAGAATCATTGTCATTGTTATTGCTATTTTGAACAGAACTGGAACCATTATTTTCGTCATTATTGTCAAGGTTTGAGTCAGGATTGAAATTTGATTCTGATTCTGATGTGCAGTTGCTAATTGGTTCTTTTTCTTCTGAGATTGTGTAGATTATGCAGATCGGTGGGTTGTAAATAAGGTTACACTCATTACAATATTGAAAGTTATATGGAATTAAACAGTGGTCACATAATTGAGTGTTTAACTGTGCTAAATGCTCTTTCTATTATTCTCTGGTGGGTGCTGTTACCAGAGGTTTTTGGTCTCTTTTCTTAAATGTTGTTGATGCCTGTTTGCTGTGAATTCATGTTTTCTGGATGTGGTTGAACCTCCAGTAACTGAATTTATCTTCAAATTATCTCCTATAATTTGAACTGCTGGGCTTATAAGTGAAATGGCCAATTCCTTGCCAGTTACTTTATGTAGTTATGTTGTAATAAACGTCAACTCTTTCTCAGGAACTGCTTGTCTGGAAGCTCACTAAAAATGTGTAGTTACTTTGCTGTGAAAGTCAACTTTTTTACAGGAATCTTGTCTGTAGGCTACCTTAATGATTGTAATCAGAAAATAAAAGAAAAATAAAAGAAATGTAAAAAAAATAGAATTCTGTCAAGGGAAACGTTTTCTATCCAGACCTGGAGTCACTAACAGTTTACTGAAATTGGTAGCTAATTAATTTCGAAATATTAGTTGGGTTTTGGGGATTTTCCAAGTACAATAATTAAAGAATTTGGTTTTTTGAATTATTTGATATTTATTTCTTTTTGTGTGTGTAGGAACAGTTTTAAGAGATAAATCTAAAGTAAGATATATTTCCTTGAAAAGAGAAGCTCTTCTTTTATACAACTTGTCATAACACTATTTTATGAACTTGAACTTTGGTATTTTCTATAATTTTGCTGAACTAAAGATATATTTTGGCAAACTACAAGTTATTTCTGTGAACTATTAGATATTTCGGCAAATTTCTTACAAATTTTGGCGAACTTTTTGAATGTTACATAGTTTGGGGTATTGCATAATTGATCATCGCAATTAGATTACATTTGTGTTATGTACCAATTGGGTTATTAATTAAATGATAATTTCGGATATTTTGCTAATGTAATAAGTAATAATTTGAAATGATAATATATGCTAATTAATGATAAGATTTATAAGAGTAATTTTATGCTAAACAATATCTCTAATTTCATCTGGTAACATAACCTCCTCCTCAAGACTGAGCTCCGTCGAAGTCCAAGTACTGTCTGTAATTTCCAGATAATAATCCAAAATTATCAAAGAAATTTGGTCTGAAAATTGTTGAAATTTCAGTTCTGTGAGCTTTCCAATATATTGAATCTTTAAAGATTGTAAAATTGGGTTTTGTAGGACGTTTTCACAGATATGAAATAGGTCATAAAGTCTAAGAGCAGCTCTTAGTTTATAATGACTGTTTGTAGGTCCAGCTGTCATCTTGAATTTGTTGTGGAGTTGTTTCCGAATAGCTTCTTTTGTGAGATTTGCTGCTGTAAACTCTAGTTTTCACTCATAAAGTGTTTTTCCAATATAGAAATATCTATATATTGGAGTATAGTTGTGGTTTTCTTCATTAAGATACAGTTGAAGTTTTTGTTGAATAGTAGCATTTGGTGGAATACTAATAAGAATGAACATTAAATTTTCTCTTAAAGCAAGCTTTAAAAGTTTTGGCAAGTGAATTCCAGAATAACTTCTTATGTTCTTCTTATATGAGTGATATTTTCGTGAATTTGGGGCTAAATTTGTGACTATTTCTGTTTGGGTATAATTAATGTGGTTTCCAGTAACAGTAATAGATAATTCGGGTATTGTTTTTAAAGCTAACATTAGTTTTTGGGATAATTGTTAAATGTTTTGAGAAATAGTCATTATAAGCAATTTGAAATAAAAGAAAATTATTTTTGGTGCATGGGTTTTTATGTTATTTTTGTTTTGTTTTTGTGAGATTGTTTCTAAATTATAAGAAGATAACTATAATAATAAATTTAATTTAAGTGTTTAAGTTGGGAGGTTGTTCAATGACAACTATTGGTTCTAAATTCCAGGAAATATCTTCAGAATTGATTAAAGGGGAATGTGTGCCAATTTGTGGAATTAATGGTTCGAATTGTTTCTGGAATTATAGTGTTTCAAATGATCTCCATGTGCAACTTTTGCTAGGATTTTGTCATCAAGTCTTAGCTTATATGATCTATTGCCTAGAATTTTATGAATAAAGAATGGTCCATCCCATTTATTTTCAAATTTTTCACTCCATTGTTTTTCAGCTTTAGTTCTGTGTAAAAGAACTTTATTTCCAACTTTA